>JADWPL010000009.1:1208125-1289140 GCA_016109495.1 Phialophora tarda
CCCAAAAAAAACCACGCCGCAGAGCGTGTGCTTGTGAAGACAAGTTGACTGATGTACGATGTACGTGTGTTTAGATCATCATCGAAGTCAACACCGCCGCCCCGAGCTTCGAGGGCCTACACGACATCACCATGACCGATTTGCCGCCCCGCAGAAAGGTAGGTCCATCCATGTAATCTCGACGCCGATCCAACGCTGACGAAATGCCTCTCCTCAAAGCCATACCTCATCATGGCGCCAGAAGACCGCATCGGCACGCCGCACATCCCGGTCGACCCAGAGCGCGTGGTCGCCATCGTCGAGTCCGACTATCCCGACCAAACGACCGAGAACGCCCCCGAAGACGACACATCACGCGCGATCGCCCGCAACCTGATTGAATTCCTCGAACACGAAGTCCACCATGATCGACTTCCCAAGAATCTGCTGCCCCTGCAGTCTGGGATCGGCAACATCGCCAACGCGGTGATCGGAGGTCTAGCCGTAAGTTCCTCGAAAGAGATCCGAGTTCCTCGCTCCTCGTCGATCCGTTAGCTTACATACCTCTCTCGAACGGTGTTTTTAGAAAGGAGGCGCCAACTTCAAGAACCTGAAAGTGTGGACCGAGGTGCTTCAGGACTCGTTCCTCGACCTCTTCGACAGCGGGAACCTCGACTTTGCAACCGCCACGTCGATCCGTTTCTCACCGGGTGGCTTCCAACGCTTCTATGACGGGGTAAGTAAACCCTTCCTTCAGAGCGCTGTCGAGCGGACATTCCTTGAATTTTCTTCTTCTTCCGTCGTCCGTTTCTATGGATTAACGTACCTACATAACTGTACCTGTGCTGACACCCCCGGGATTTCCCTTACAGTGGGAGAACTACCACGCCAAGCTCCTCCTCCGCTCGCAACAGGTCTCGAACTCGCCTGAGATCATCCGCCGCTTGGGGGTCATCGGCATGAACACGCCGGTCGAGGTCGACATCTACGCCCACGCCAACAGCACCTGCGTGATGGGCTCGCGCATGCTCAACGGCCTGGGCGGCTCGGCCGATTTCCTGCGTTCGTCCAAGTACTCGATCATGCATACGCCGAGCACGCGGCCGTCCAAGACGGACCCCACGGGCGTGAGCTGCATCGTGCCCATGTGCACGCACGTCGACCAGACGGAACATGACCTGGACGTGGTCGTGACGGAGATTGTAAGTCCATCCCACCCTGACGTTGCGCGTGGTATTTATTTTGAAATTATTTTCGAGCTGACCGCCGGGGGTGGGGACACAGGGTCTGGCGGACGTCCGGGGCATGTCGCCGCGCGAACGAGCGCGAGAGATCATCAAGCAGTGCGCCCATCCCGACTATCGGCCCATTCTGCAGGATTACTTCGACAAGGCCGAGTTCGAGTGTCTGAGAAAGGGAATGGGACACGAGCCGCATTTGCTCTTCAACTCCTTTGATATGCATAAGAATCTAGTAGAGAATGGGACCATGAAGATCAGTGGGTGGAAATAGAAAGAATAATGGGAGACATGAACTTCAATGTGGGCGGCCCGAAAAGGAGTCCAGCCAAAGTGGACTGACGTGTCGTCTGATGGTCATTCCGGGCCCCTTCTGGGGGGACTGCCGGGAATGAAACTGGTGTATAGTACGGCCCAATCGAGGGATTTTAGGTTCTACTTCGCCTTTAAAATTCCATATTGATATCCATGATTTCCTCTTCGAGCTCAGGTGTAGTCGGTTTTCAACCACACGGGTCCGATTGTCAGCTCTGCAGGCGCTTTTTGTGGAAGGCAGACAGTTGAATAAGCTCGGCGGCAACATTGACATGCCTTTTACCCTTGAAGACCAAGTCTGATAAGGCTGACGGAAGCCATGATGGGGCAGAGGGATTTGACTAATCCGGTCCAGCCCTTCTTTAGCTCCATACCCAGGCCACGCCCTATACTCCTCATTCGAAAGTCGAGCGGGGGGCCCCAACATCGTTTAGACATCCTGTCGACCGCAGGTCTGGGCCGTCATTGCACCATTGCTTATGCCTCTTGCGCCATCGGCGGCCAGTAGCTTCGCGGCATCATGTCGAGGACCTAGATAATATAAAGTATTGTGAAGGTCCAAGACGGTCCCAATCCTTGCTGAACGTTGCAATGATATCTCCAGGACACACAGCCCCGCGAACTCCTTTGATGCGCACACTGCTGTGCGTGACCGATGTGTCACACGCCCTTCCGGCACCGTCGCCTTGAAAAAGCAATGCTGACGTGCCACTTTCCCATTCCCCACCGAAAGTCGTCTCAGCGACACTAAGCCGACTTCGAGAGCAGCGGAGGATTGTGCCAATGTTCATGTTGTAAGCTTCGTACGTTGGGCAAACCTTCTAACCAATCCCTGGTAAGATCCCACAACCTACCGAGGCAGAGCATTGCGCGTACACGGCCGCTGAAGGAGGATAAATATCGAGCTGATGGTCGGAGTATTTCTGCTGGTTTATCTGTAAAACCGTCGGTATTTCACGGAGACGATTCAATCTCGACTCGAAAACAGCATGGACCCGACTTTCTATCGCACGGCAGCAGACGCGATTGCCGCACAGCCAGAAGAATTGGCCTATGTAGTGGCCTTCGACAGGGAAGGCCAGAAGCATGACGCTCTGACGGTCGTTGACCTGAACCCGAAGTCCGAGACGTATGGTCGTGTCGTGGGCTGGACCGATGTCCCAGCGTTGGGAGACGAGCTCCATCATTTCGGCTGGAACGCCTGCTCTTCGGCTCTCAAGCATGAAGGACACAACATGGACGGCCTGCAGCGCCGATTCCTGATCGTCCCGGGATTGCGCTCCTCGAACATCTACGTTTTCGATGTGGGGCCGAATCCTCGAGACCCAAAACTGATCAAGAAGATCGACGGCAAGACTTTGTCGGACAAGGCTGGCTATTCGCGTCCACATACACTGCACTGTGGTCCCGATGGCGTTTTCCTGACATGTCTCGGAGGCCCCCAAGACAACCCGGACGGACCTGGTGGGATTGCTCTGCTTGACCATTCCACCTTCGATGTTTTGCGTGCGTGGGAGACAGACCGTGGCCCGGTGAGTAAACCCGCCCCCCAACGCTACGCCGGATTACCCAGGTTCCCGGCCCCTCAGGTCTTCCAGACTAACGAGAAATTAGCAACATTTTCATTATGATGCTTGGTGGCACTTGAACCAGAATACCCTGATTTCAAGTGAATGGGGAAGTCCATCAATGCTCGAGAACGGCCTTGTCCCAGACTTGTTGCTGAGCAACAAGTATGGCCACGCCATCCATTTCTGGGACCTCGCTAAAGGACAACATCATGAACGTGTTGATCTCGGCGAAGAGCATCAGATGGCTCTTGAGGTCCGCCCCTCCCATGACCCAGAAGCCACCTGGGGCTTTGTCGGAGTTGTGATATCGACCAAAGACCTGTCTGGTGCCATCTTTCGATGGTATCGAGAGGGGGAAAAGTGGAAGGCCGAGAAGGTCATCTCCATTCCAGCCGAGCCAGCCGATGAGGACTCGTTGCCACCGCTCCTCAAACCCTTCAAGGCCGTGCCTCCCCTAATCACAGACATCGATCTGTCGGTCGACGACAAATTCCTCTATGTCGCTTGCTGGGGGACGGGCGAAATGAAGCAATATGATGTGTCTGATCCGGCGCACCCAGTCCAAGTAGGCTCAGTACGGCTTGGAGGCATCAAAGACCGCAAAGCGCATCCGGCAAAGCCTGATCTGCCTCTCTCTGGAGGCCCACAGATGGTCGAAGTCTCAAGGTCAGGACGAAGCATCTACTTCACCAACTCGCTCTACGGTGCTTGGGATGATCAATTTTACGGTGCCGAACCTGGCGTCGGCGCCTGGATGGCCAAAGTTGATGTCAATCCTGACGGCGGACTCACCGTCGACGAGAGCTTCTTCCCGCATGGCTCGGACTTCAAAGGGCTGCGCGTCCATCAAATTCGTCTTCAAGGTGGCGACGCGTCCTGTAAGTACCTGGACCGATATTGTCTTTTTGATGGATCATTGGAGGCTAACAAACACTCACAGCGGATTCATATTGCTATCCGAGCAGCAAGAGCAGATTGTGAGAAAGAAGACATGGCAGGGGAACTTCAAAGGATGGTCAGTGGGGCGGGCGGTATGGGAAACTGCAGGCAGCACAAAGTATTTTTTCAGGGAAATTCCTCGCCGAATTTGGCAGTCAGTGCCGCCGCTTTTGGAGGGTTTCTTCCCAGATGCCAAGATTTCTCCCTTCCCCCATCAGCCCCCATCTTGCTCGGCCCTCCTCGTCTCTGTAACTGACTTGCCGTCTCGTGTACCACACTGGGGACCAGAAACAGGCCCCCTTCGGATACAGTAAGGGATCCGTCCAACTCTTCGAAAACGATAGTTGCCTTTAACTACGCTACCATGACCATGGCGCCTCAAGGTCCTGGAGGGGATGGTCGCTCTGTATTTCCTCACCGTCATAGAGAGGCCGTTGTCCGACCTTCACAATCGACTCGAACCGCGTCCCTTCTCCCATCTCGTCTCCTCCATTACAGCGGCTCTACCCAACTTTGATGTCTACTAGACGTTGAGAGTCTTATCTCCTTTGGTCATCGTGACGTTCGAATCTTCTATGAGGTATAATCCTCTAGAATTACTGACTCAAGAATAGTGCGAGCCAGACCATTATGGGAGCTCCGAAACTCTGTCGCGTCAGCAATCTGTCCAGTCACGTTCCGCCAAGCAATTCCTGACGATGACGCACCATATGTAGAACGGATACGGGTTTCCAGGGCGGGAGACAGACACACTCTACTGCGCACGATGTGACGACACCAGCTTGTCCGGCTTGTGCAACTCATGCACGGGTGGGAAAATGGCGAGACCTGCTCGAGAAGATGGGACTCCGGCGCTCTGGTACGGGACGATTGCATCAGGCAACGAATGGATGAAAAACGCCAGGGAAAGAGACAGCCTGGGTCACGACGTTGGGGCTCTGTGTGTAGAAATGGAAACTGCTGGACTGATGAATGACTTCCCTTGCATTATCCGAGGGATCTGTAATTGTACTTTCCGCTGTACTTAACTGGCTCGGAAGCCCTGTCGAAAAAGCTATCAACGACTATTGACGCATCAGTCCTGCTGGTAGGTGTTCAAGGATGCCACTGAAAGTCACTATGTGGTCGGTCTTGAGTGATTTTGTCATCATTGAACATGTTCCATTCCGCTGAAGTCCAACCCACTATCAATTTCACGAACTTCGCTTCTCTCCCGGGGAAGCCCTACAAAGGCTTTGCGGCAATCTCAATTGTTTGAGGTGGCACCCTCCCGGCCTCCTAGGCCAGCCGCGCGGGTACTGGAACGTCAGGGCCTTGTTAGCCCGATGGTAGCTTAGTGCCTTTTGGACACATTGTTTGAAATACTCGTTCGCTGACCTGACCGCAATGTGAGTTTCAGCTTCAAGGAGGATGTCTTCAGCGTTCCTGCTAATCTAATTCGGAAAAGTAATATTTCCGACTTTAGGTGATGTTACCGCTGCTCAACATGGTTTCGTCGAGCCCTCCATCACCGCCGAGCCATGGATGGATCATCTTTATCCTAGTTACTTATGAGTTACGTTCACGCCACAGTTGTCTGTGATGATTGCCGTCCGCTTAGTCTCCAAGAAGCCCCAGGTATGTGCTGCGGAGGGCCGTGCCCTCATCCACCCCAAGTCACAGAGGGGGGACACTGAGGTGCTTTTTCTCAGGTGTTGGCTTGTCTTTAGCACCTAGTTATGGGTACGCACCGTCAGACAAAGGAAGTGCAAAGCAAAATCTTTCTGATCGGTTTCAGCTCCGCAAGCATTCAATTTGCCAATGGTACGATCTCCGACGTTGCTTTGATACACGGAACCGAAGCATATATTCGAGCCATGAAGCTATGGGACCATCTTGATGTTGAACCCCCTCTTCTGGACCTCGAGAATAAGTAAGTACATGCACCCGCACCTGGTCGAGGTGTCTGCGCCAAATGCTAAAGTACCAAGTCTGAGACGAGCATTGCCCCTCCATTCCTACAACGGCTACGATTGTGGTATCAGGCGCTGCTACAGCACCGCGCCGAAACCTCGCCTCAGGCCACCTACGAGGAACTCATCCCGATCGCGGAGATGATGAGCACACTTTTCTCCGAGGCGAATAAATCGGTGCCACTATCGAACAACTTGGTATTCCTGGCGATCCCAGACTTTGAAGATAGCACCAGTGATACCTTCACCCGGCCAATTCGACAGCTTCTCCAATTGGCTGGACTCGACCGCCTCAGTTTCCAAAGACAGAGCCAGCTCTCACTTTTACATATCTATAACCTGGACAACTGTTTTGGAATCTGGCTGGATCCGGTAATCGAGGTTCCTGACGAAGAGTGCGAAAAATACAAAGACAGACACATACAGTCGGTACTCTCCGTCCATCTCGATCGATGTTCTCTAAATTTGCGGTCAATGATACGCGATGACGGTATATTCCCTCACATGCCGGGCTCCGTCAAATTCCTCTGGGCGGATGAAGATGCCAAAGCGAACACCACGGATTGGGACTGGGTGGGGCATGCACTTGAAGACTTCTTGCACGACCACGATCTCATGTTTGATCTCCTGCTCCTCTCTGGCGCCCATGTCAAGGCTAGCAATTTCCAACAAATCATCCGAGACAGGTTCAAAGACAACGAGAAAGTCGTAGCTCAGGACTACTTGCGAGGGTCGAAGGATCACTTGGTTGCCGCGTCGAGGGGAGCTGCGCAGCTTGCTAGGGTCCGCTTGTGTATGGGTGATGATGCATGCATGCCTAACTCGTCGTGCCCGATCAGTGGGCATTGTAAGAAATGGGCATGGTATTCGGATGACCATGCTGTCAGGAAGACAGAACTCTAGGGGAATCTTCGCGTGGCATGTGAGATGTGGACTGTTCCGAGAAGTGTGAAGCAGAAGAATGGGTTTGACAGTAGAGAATAGCAAGGAAACCGGTGCCATTCAAATAGAGGTTCAGCACTACCCAACGCTCTCGGTGCTTTCCCTTGCCTCACAGGGCGCAGTCCCAAGTCTTTCCCAACTGGCGAGTTCGAACCCTGGCCTGCCAAAAGGTCTCTCTCTTGGTGTTTCCAGGCCGCGTGAAGCGGGGGAGAGGGAGGGCCATCACAGCAACGAAGTGGAGCGGGTCATGCCACGAAACATCATGAGAGACAAGGGCCTGCAGTTATCCTAAGAATAGGTTGGAAGAGAGGGAGGGAGAAATGGGAGACGGTGTTCTTATAGCCGTCAAAAGCGGCGGCGCGCCCAGCCCGAGACCATAGGCTACCCGAAACGGCAAGACGGCCTAAACCGCAGGCGGATTTCCGGGCAACAACTTGACATAATCAAGTACTCCGTACGAGGTACTGGCTTTAATTCTGCCGGAAGAAGAATGCCGTTGTTGCTATTCGTGGCTACTGCGCCTCCGTACTTTTCGGCCGCTTCAGAGTCACCTCACTTCTCACTCATCGGCTATCTTCTCCACAACCAACCACGATCGCTTTGCACCAGATTTTTGCCTAAATTCCTGGTTTCCTTTGCTCTCAGCGCAGTGATTGTGATCCTGTCGCCCGATACCCTGTTCGCCTTCCAAGAAAAGCGCAGGCCGGTGTTGGTTCCGTGGCTTGTGGCGGCACAGGCCGAACATCGCCGATGTCGAGTTCGGTTCACTGTCCAATTCCCTAACCACTTGTTCGAGCACTCCGCGTCGAAGATCTGCGCGGATGATCATTGCTTCAAAAGTTCTTCCTGTCATGCGTAATTCGAAGCGACAACACCGCACTTCCCCGGGTCGCCTGATTCTGGTATATGCTGTTGTAACCGGCTTCTCGCAGGAGGTGCGTCGAGCCCACCGACACCCTGTCCCTTCGTACCAGTAACGCTATGCGGGACCCTTTTTTACTCGTACACTATCTGCAGTGCTGACCGTAGCCTCTCTCATGGACGTCCGAACGGATTGCCAAATCGACATGGCCGGCGCCCACTTACTCGATGCGGATATACCTCACCTTGGTCTTCACGGGCGGGCGGATTCAGGTATTGACCAGGTCAAGAAATGTTTGTGCCTCGTGGAGCCAGCCATACCACAAGATCGCCACATATCTTGTGTGCTTGTTCGCAGGTGTAGACCCCCACGTGCAGGAAGACGGGCGCGCACTTCTGTCAAGGTGTACTCCATGCCTGTGGAGCGAAGCTCTTGGAATGGTCACAAAATCTCTGCACGAAAAGTCTGGAAAGCCAACATGTTTTGTGGAGCCATCACTCAAAAGCCCCCGCGTGGAGGGACGATGATCTTCCTTGGCTGCATCTGGAACACGGCTTCTTAGGAGTACGTACCATTCACCTAGCCGTTGGAGCTCTTCTCGGCATCGAGTTACCGTTATTGGTATCCCGAAGTGCAGCTGAGATGTAGCATTTCCACTCGGGCTACAGCAAGCTAGAGGCTATTGCGGTATTGCCTCTGGGGGCGCGTTTTTCGCCGTCCTCTATACCGATGGCAAGGAACGCAGATGCATTTCGGTCGATCGCCGGGCGATCATCAACATTGGGGGAAGGCCCATACGCAATAAGACCCAGATATAAGGACTCGATCAATTGTCACGATCCCACGGTTGCTTCTTCGTTCCGTTCTTTTCCGTGTCCTTCAAGAATTGCTCATCGGAACACGCGCTTTCAGGTATCTGAGATTTGATCGTGATGGGTCGAAAGTACCTTGGAGGTTCGGGCAATGCCCTCACTGTCTGGATTTCTCTGGCGGCGTCGACCGTCCTCGTCTTCTACGGATATGATCAGGTATGCCTGCCGCGCTTTGAATCGTTCTCACCACCCTATTTGTCGTACTAACAATCTCTTCTTGCGACACAGGGTGTCTTCGGAAATGTGTAAGTTTTTGTGCCAATCAGATTTTCACATGAGAAACGACCACCGCCTATTATTTCGCGGAAGGCTGATTGTCGTTGCAGTCTGGTTGGACAAGACTTCCTCAAGACCATGGGAAACCCCAATGCAACAGTACAAGGGACCCTGACATCTGGTATGTTGCCATCTTCGAAACCTGACCACCAAGGACAGACTTCTACCCCCCTGGAGATAGCACATCAGTTTGCTTTTCATTCATCTCGTCCATCTCCTGCTGTTCCTTAGCCCGAGACTGGTTCTGACGTGGTTGCAGTGTATAACCTGGGTTGCTTCGGCGGCGCCCTTTCTACGTTATATACAGGAGACAGACTCGGCCGTCCCCGTACAATTCTGCTCGGCAGCTCCGTCATTGCCCTAGGCGCAATCATTCAGGCCGCATCCTACTCGAGAGGACAGATGTTCGCTGGCCGCGTCATTGCTGGCCTCGGAACGGGGATGAACACCGCTACGGCCGGTGTCTGGCAATCCGAGACAAGCAAGATGCGGAGCCGTGGCAAGCTTGTCATCATCCAGATGGCAAACTGCATTACTGGTTTCTGCCTTTCAAATTGGCTCACTCTAGGATTCAGCTTCTGCAAAAGCTCAGTGGCCTGGCGCTTCCCACTTGCTTTCCAATGCTGTAAGTTCTCGACCCCGTCGCCTCCATATGCCCTACCCACCCTTCATTGTCTGCTATAACACTGAAGCTGACTGATCAAACAGTTTTCACATTGTTGATATGGCTGATGTGCCCTTTCCTCCCGGATTCTCCCCGGCTTTTGATGCGAAAAGGCAAATACGAGGAAGCCCTCGAGGTGCTCGCGGCACTAGAAGGGCACGGCGCCACCATCGACTCGGCGACAGTCCGTACGCAGTACGACATCATCAAGGATGTACTGGACAAGGAGCACGCCCAGACGTATACCTGGTGGCAACTTCTCACTGGCCGTGGTCCATCTGGGGTCGTTCGCCGTATGATCCTAGGCGCATGGATGCAAGCCATGAATCAGATCTCGGGCATCAACGTCACCAGCTACTTCCAGACCTATATCTTTATCCACGCGATCAACCTCAACGAGCTTATTGCCCGGATCCTGGCTGCCGCCGGCTCAGTCGACTATCTCATCTTCAGCTTCCTGGCTTGGTTCGTCATTGAAAGATACGGTCGACGACGGGTCATGATGGCCTCGGCAGCTGCTTGCTCCACGTGCTGGATCATCATCAGTATCGCCCTCGGTCTCTCCGAGAATGGCAAGGGCGACACATACAAGCTAGGTGCCCTGGCGACGACCTTCTTCTTCGTATTTTTCGCCTCCTTCGGATTAGGAGTCCTTGGTGTCCCTGTAAGTGTGCTATGTCATGTTGAAGTTCTTCACATGAAGCCGCCTACGATACACTTGTGTGCTAACCACCTCTCTCTACACAGTGGCTTTACCCAACCGAAATCAACCACATCTCCTTCCGCGGCAAAGGGGCCTCCCTGGCGATGGCCACCAACTGGATCATGAACTATGTAAGTCTTTGAATTCGACGCCCATTCCGCGCAATATTCCTGAAACGGGAATAATTCATGTCTCCCGTCTCTCAAATGGAGTCTAGCAGACCTAACGACAAGACAGATGGTCGCCCAAGTGACGCCCCCCGGCATCGCCAACCTGGGCTACAAATTCTGGATCATCTGGGCAGTGTTATGCTTCAGCTTCGTCCCGACAACGTACCTCTTCTACCCGGAGACGAGCGGCCGAACGCTCGAGGATATCGACCGCTACTTTGCAGAGCATAGAAATAGTGAGTTTGACCTTCCCCCTCCCTTCTCCCCATCCTTCCCTTTTAGCATACCCTTCAACAAGTATATGAGAGAGGGTCGGAGATGATACTGACGTAGAATGTCCGATCTAGTCTTCGTGTTCCGGAATAAAGTCGCCACACAGCTCAAGAGGCCTGAAATTTGGGAGAAAATGGACGAGGAGGTCGCCCGTCGGGCCGAGGAGCAGAAGATCAGGGATGGAGAGATGGACACCGAGGAAGGAGAGTACAAGGGTGATGAGAAGGTGCTTTATCTTGAGAAGTAAGCGACGAGGTGCCGGTAATAGTGGCGTCGCGAGGAGAGGGTGAAGGTAAAGCGTTTCATAATATACCCCACCACGACAAAGCGACGACGACGACAACGACGACGACAGTTACTTCGCTAGATAATTGGATCACGAAACGCCTGAATTGGTTACAACTCCGTATGCGAGGGGCCGAGTCACAGACAGCCTTGGAACATAAGAGAGGTGTTGTCCCTTCAGCCATCCGGTCGGCCTTACGGAGTACTCCATATAGAATAGCGAAAGGAGAGCGATCTAACCAGCTAGGCCGGTGTGCGCATTAAAGTGGATTCTTTGTTGCTACGAAAACCGCGTCCTGCGGTAAGGTGAAAAGAGCCCTTCGGAGAATAGAATCAGTCAAAGACACGATGCTCGCTAAGCCCATATTGCCTTGTCTCCCCATGTCCATACTCCTGGAAGTGCAGAGAACTGTACGGCGTACGACATGAGGAGTTGGCCCACAAAAATGGGAGACAATTGTACGCCTTGTTGCTTTTCTATCACTGGTTGTATGTATGTAGGTGGTGGGTGCGGATGTAGCGGTCTGCTATACAATGTCCGGCACTTTCGAGTTGCCCTCGGACAGCCGAAAGAGCTTAGCTCAAACAGCGGTTCAACAAATACATTGAGTCTCCCCCAGTGAAAGACGGCCGAAGCCCAAACGGAGATCTGAGGCTCAATCAAATTTCACTGTGTGATGGTCTTGACTTCGTGGAGTCTTATGTGTGTCGCGTACTGTGAAAATGTAGGAAAAAGGCCGCCGTCATGTGACACGTACTTCGCCCTATGTGCCTAGTACGGAGATAGCCTTAAGCACATATAGCTCACCGGCAATAGGGATATGTAAATCATATCTTGGAGGCTGTACAGCTGAGGCTGCCACTGTGCTAACCTAACAGTAAACGTCGACCATCCCGATACCCTTCAATTTCTTATGTTAGCGAACAGCACCCGTCCGACGGAAGTGTTTGCTTGCTAGGTAACCTCAAAAGTATTCTCCGAAGCGATCCTTTCGTGCTGCGCTGCCTGGAGTGAGTCAGGCCATCTGGGGTTGACAGGTAAATTTGACCTTATCTGCCTTTAGCAGTCGTCCGAGCAACCTGAGGTCTGACGAACAACGGCGAGCATAACGGCATCCAACTTTTGGTATTTGTGTGGCGCTAGTCCCTCGCGAAGGCTGTTCTACCAGACGTGACCGTACAGAACAAAAGCTTCATGACCGTCACGGCGGCTTACGGCGATAGCATGATATTGATCAAGTTCGCCCTTGTGGCTGGCTCCCCGTGACGAGCATGTGCTCACAGTGGTATCATAAGGAGATCGTGGCGATGACTTCAATGGCTGGTCTGCCGGGGGTCTGAATAAGATCGAGTCTTGTAGGCTTCGGCACAGGAGGCTTCAATGTCTCCATCTTTCTCACGATCCTATCGCCATGTCTCAAATTGACGCCGCTTTTCAAGGATGTGACGGGCATGTCTTCCCACTTGGAAACCCTGCGACGTAGGTAGAATGCGTCGATGAAGTCAAAGACCCGACTGTGCCTTCATGGGAGGACAGGAGGACAAAGCCGGCATATGAAAGGCCGGCAACAGGGTGCTTCGGCAGGTGTGCCAGAGTCGTGTATTGTATGCCTTTGCTTCTAGCAATTCTCGACAACCACCGCCATCAAACTCGTCATATTTGAGCGAACTCCGAATCGCGATGAATATTAGGATGTGAAATCAAAACCAAGAGGTAGAGCAGCGAGACGAACTTCTTGGAGAAGGCGACTGAATAGCCGCGATATCAGCATAGAGGGGAATGAAGCTTCGCGCGACCGGTGAGGGTGGAAACTAGGGAAGGTCAGCTGCGTGAAACGAAGAACAAAGGAAACGCGAGGTTGGCTGGATAGGAGCCAGGTGAGCAAGCCTGTGGTCCGGATGCGACGGCGGGACAAGCAGGATGCATCAAGCATGGGGAGTAGTTGAAGGAACCCTAAAGTCATGGAGGAGTGCCGGTAATGATATCCTTGCATAAGATGATGACATGTCAATGGCTAATGAGCAAGTGAACTGCAAGTGACGGAAGGAATTTGAGAGGAGTGGACTGGGAGAGAAGCTGATCAACGAATTGCTGCAGTACCTGGGACTGCTCAGCTCTGACTCGAATCCGAACCCCGCCTCGGCAAGACAACACCTAGATTGTCCTGTGCCGCTCAGAAATTCAGGTAAATCGAGCATGGAACCACTGTCTCTTGAGCGGGATTGAAGAGGTAAATGAGGCTTCGATCTGGATGGGCGACCTGCGCAATTGCTGCGCGTTACGACAAGAGACTCCTGGACGATAAGTCGTGATGGGCAAAGGGTGAGGGAGGAAAGGGAAGAGGAACGAGGAGTGGGCAACGGAGCAAGAAAAGTCAGATGTGAGAGAAGGGGGTGGGTGGTAATCCACACGGGAAAAGCTGGTGGCTTGTTCTTGCTTGTGCACAGGCATCGCACTAACAAGGTGACGGCAGCGACTGATTCGCGGCTTCTGTCCCTCGTGACGCGGTCCGGTTACGAGAAACAGTGCAGGTTTGAGCAAGCGCAGCGTCGAGCCGTCGGCTGTTGCAGCTGCAGCTTGCAGGTAGACGTGCTGTAACCAGTCTGTATCTGTGCTGTGATCCGCGGGCTTCACAACGACCTGCGAGTTCGGGGCCAGGTGAAAAAGTTACAAGGAGGCTCGTGGGCTGAAGAAGCCAGTTAAAAGTTGCAAACAGGGCGTCGCATTCCGGAGCCACTTTTGCCCATGGCCCTTTGGAAGCGCGCGATAGGAGTGGTGGACGGAGGAAGTGGGCCCCTTGTTCTGCCGACTTTCCTGCTTCCAGGCTAGCCGGGAGCCCATATTTACTCTGCCCTGTCAGTGGTCTGAGATTCAAGCAGCGTCCCCTCGCTGATTGTGCAGTGGCCGCCTTGGGCCTGGGACTGGCTCACTGGGATTTGGCTTGGGGGGCTCCAAAGGTTGGGTGCGTAAGGGCATGCAGACTGCACTGACTGAGTGAAATCGGTCTCTCTAACTCGCGCTGGCTGCGCAATCTGCATCTTTGGGTCCCTCCATCCATCTTCCTCTCGCCATTCCTTTCCGTCTTCCTCTTTCTCAGTCAACAATCTCTTCCCTTCTTCACCAGCCTGCTTGCCGATTCATACTCTTTCACCTACCGGATCCTACCATCCGCAATCCCGCCTGTCCCTCGCCCTTTGTGTTGTGTCACCCTGTTCGATTATCCTGTCGACTCTTTCGGCCTCCAACTCGACTTTCTTGTAATCACATCTTCAACTCGACCTTTTCGCAGCCGACAGTGGTGCAAATACTCAACATTAGGCTCAAGACTCTCGCCGATATCATCGACACTCGATTCTGATCGGTTTTCGACATCCGCGAAACCCCTTACTCTTCTGCGCCTGTGCGGCCTCTTTGGCGACCTGGTGGCCCACCCTCTTCAGCCAACTTTATCGATCAGAAAAGGACTCCAAAACTTCCTTCGAATCGCAGCCGACGCATGCTCACGATCAGATCACTTGCGCGATCGTCTTGAGTTCGTTTCGGGGTCCCATTTCTATCTAGGGACCACCTTGCTCTTGCGATGCGCGACATGCGACAAGTCATTTTATGATTGAAACAGACCCGATAACACCCAGACTCCACCGATGAGGAGGAACTCTGTCGGATTATGACCGAGTCCTCCCTTCTCACCACGCATCCCCTTCCCAATCATTACCCGGTCACCGCCGCTCCCTCTTTGGCCTCTCCTCTGCCCAATGGCTCCCTTTCAGACAACCTACAAGACGAGGAGGAATACACCATCAAATGTATCTGCATTTACGCAGATGACGATGGCAACACCGTCTATTGTCCTAAGTGTGACACCTGGCAGCACATTGAATGCTACTACCACGGCAAGAAAGTGCCAGATGAACACTTCTGCGCAGACTGCTTTCCCCGAGACCTTGACACAAAGAAAGCCACAGAACGACAACGAAGGCATCGAGAGGCCCTCGAAGGCGGTGACCGGAAGGTCAAGAGAGCCAGCTCAAAATCCCAGAAGAAAAAGCACAAGGACATCCACGCGACGCCTGAACAGGCGAACGGCTGGCACCATGATCGCCATGAATCGGTAACCAGCGCAAGAGACGGACCACCCTCAAAGAAGCCAAAGACGAGCCATCGCACCTCAGGCTCAGTCGTGTCCACCAATGGTGAAACCCGGAAAAGAGCCGCCTCGACAGCCCAGTCATACCCGAGCCCTTCCAAGTCTCCTCAGGAGCTTTTCCGTTTCCCTGCTATCCCTACCTACACCCTTGACTTTCTCGAACTCTATGAACGTGATGAAGGAAACACAAATGCCAGGGACAACGAGCAAACGATACAGGCTACCAACACACTCTTTGCCTGGCGCACAGACCCATCTTTGGTCGTCGGCCCTGGACAGCAACCCACTGCGAAATCACCTTTTGTGCGCTCGGATCAGCCGCTAGATCAGAGTACGTGGCCACAAGTTTCAGTCGAGACAATCAAGAAGACGGATGTCGAGTATGATGGCAGACGCCCAACTTGGCGCTTCTTGCGCATACAATCGCCAGTCAAGAAAAACGATGTCGTGGGCGAAGTTCGAGGTCAGGTCGGCATGTTAGAAGAGTATTGTCAACAAAAGTCTTCGTCCAACAGATGGCAAGAGCTGAGGCATCCGGATCCATTTGTTTTCTTCCACCCGCACATGGATATCTACATTGACAGCAGGAAATCTGGCACCCGATTTCGGTATTTGAGAAGATCATGTCGGCCGAACGTCACCCTGAAGACTTTCGTTTCTGACAACGACGAGACTCGGCATTGCTTTGTTGCAAGTCAGGACATTCCGGCTGGTTCCGAGCTGACCACCCCGTGGTTTCTAGACCAGGCCATGATCGCAGCAGAAGATTCGGAACAAGGCCAAAATCGACGTCTTGACTGGGTGAGCCGCGTTCTCGCCAATTTCGGCGACTGCGCATGCGATGCTGGCGCAGCCTGCCTTCTTGCCCCATTCGATCGAAGGTACCCGGCCAAATCGTTAGAGGCTGCGCCAAAGGAAAAGGGAAAGAGGAAGAAGCAAAGTAAGAAGAACCAAACCATTTCGCCCTTTAGTACTGGACATGCCACCAACAGTCGTGCAGGAAGCGAACCGAAGGCGCTCGACGACGAAGACCAGTCTGATCGTCGGTCTACCCCCGACTCCTCTCGCAGCGGTGGACAAAGCCGAGATATTACGCCGGTCAATGTCGCTGCTCTTGACGCCGACCCTGTGCTCGGAAACGGACTTACTGCTCGTGAGCTTCGCAAAATACAAATGGCGGAAAAGGCGTTCGCACAGAGGGAACAGGAAAGAAGGGATCAAAGTGGCCAGGGACCGCAACGCAAGAAGAAGCGCACTAGTGGTGGATCAACGCTAAATACTCCTAACGTGAATGCCTCCAAGCAACTGGGGCATCAGCCAACTTCACACCCGAACACGCCCAGTGGACAACCGTCGAGGCCGAATGATACTTCTCTGGGCTCGCCGCCACCGCCACGTGCTCTTGCAGGCCGAGGCAAGTCCATGGACCCTCCAAGCAAACCCCAGGCAAGAGCCCAGCGGCCGATGTATACCAGTGTTGCAGTTCAGACGGATTCTGAAGAGCACTTTCTGCCCTTACCGCCACCGGCAAAAAGGAGGAAATTCTGCACACCCACGCAGCGCTTGCTTCGGAAACTACTCGCGGACCGTGAGAGTCATGGGCAACAGGCACCGGTCCCGACCTCACTTCCTTCGGCATGGACGCAACAACACCCCGGTGCTCATCCTATGTCTGCGGACGTGGAGATGAAAGATACCAGCGAGCGTGGCGACATTCCGGGCATTGATGCCGCAACCAGTCCGCAATCAGCTAGCGACAGCACCAGTCCTCCTCACAGTGTAGGTGCGACGACCTATCCTTTACCGTCGCAGGCGGCACATACCCACCATCCCTGGAAACCTCCTCCGGCCCCAAAGCTAAATCTGTCCGCCCTGCCACCTGTGCCTGCCTTTCCGTCCTCTGCTACCTCTGCCTCGTCGTCCTCTACCTCGGCGACAACCCCTGGTGTGACTACAACAGCCACAGCAAAATCGCCTACTCTTGTAGCCTCGATATTTGCCTCTCACCCCGGTCTCACAGCTGGCATGGTCACTGTCAATCCGGCGAGGAAGAAACTGAGCTTGGGAGACTACATGAGTCGTCGTCTCGCATCGACCCCGTCCGTGGAGAAATCTCAAACACAGGTGGGTCTGGATACCGGCGAGGTTGAGTCAATCAAAGTTGCAACGAGCCCACCGGAGTCCTCCCCTGGCACCGCTAAGGTTGCAACGGAAATCTTACAGCCGGGTCGACAACTTACTCCACAGCCGGCTCCCCCCGGTGCCCCTTCAGCCTGCGAACTTGAGGACGCCTCAGTGAAGGACGAGGGTGAAGAGCCGGAATATAGTCCGCCCGAGCCTGCGGAACCAGCCGAAGATCCTGCTCGTCCTACGACGGAGGCGAGGGTCGGCTTTCCTACAAACAGGCAGATCAAGATACCGGCAGATGTAACGAACATACTGCATCAGCTGGCGCAGTTCAGAAAATGAGCGCGGGGGGACGTGTGCAATAATTGTCTGATACCCTGTCGATTCGGCGTTTGATTCAGCATCCTGTTCCTTTGTCACGAAAATGATAGAAGATACTTGGACCTTTCGCAAGGCTTGGACACGCGTGATGACGAACCAACACCAGCTTATACCAAAGGAGATGGGGGAATGAATTGCGGGCAATGGAGCAATATGGTACCAAAATTCGCGGGTTCGCAGACTGGGTTGTGTTGGCGTTCTGATCAAACTTTGGGCTGGCTATCTGCTCGGGGCACATGCTGGAAGGATCTGTGGTTTTTGCGATTCAGGCAGTCCTGATGTCGTTTCTGTATATATTATTCGAATGTGCCACCAGGGCCCGGTGAAGGTGGCCGACCAGGCAAAAGGTTGTCTCCGGAGAGACTGATTGCACGATAGCTGCGGCCTATGCTGAATGTTGCTGAGAGAGAAATCAACAAAAATTCACCTCATTTCCGAGTGGTCCAGGACGCGCATCCTGCAGCCTCGTAAGACATTGATCATAGCCGGCGGCGAGTAAGCGAGCACTAAGTACTGTAAGTCCAGAGGGGCTGTTCTGGCATGGCCCCTCGCTTGCTGGGAAATCCAGATGTACGGAGTAACGAGGAAGTCAATCTTTCTCCACCCTCGACTTTCTTCTCTCCCGCCAGTTCCATCCACCTATCCACAACCCCGCTGAGCCTCCAATAGGCTATACACAGTCCTGATGCCGCCGCCACTCTAAGGTCAGGCCTAGCATCTAGCTCAGGGACCCCTGCGCTTCAACAATTCCAAGATCTACAGATGACATATGTCCTACTACGTACTGCGTGCCTCGCGAGGGGTTGTCAGGTGCAAAAAAGGTATCGCGATCCCCTCATCCATGCATCCACCGTTTGCTGAGTCCTCAGCCAGCGATCACTCACTGTGATTTTGATTTTGATTTCGCTCTCGCTTTCAGATTTATTCGTCCTCTGTTCTTTTCCTCTTTCTTCTCTCTCTCTTCTCATCGCTCTTACATTTAGTTATCTGCCAATACTGTTCCGTATATTGGGATAAGTGATTGAGTGACAGTCTTGAACAACCATGTCTGGGCCAGCTCCGGGACCGATCCCTTTCCGCCCCGGTCCTAACAGCGGGTTGAACACGCCGACGCGCAAGGGCTCAGTCGATTCGCGGAACGAGGTGCACGTCCAGCAGAACCATTACATTGGGATCGACGTGGGCACAGGGAGCGCGAGAGCATGTATCATCAACGAGGCCGGCGATATCGTCGGCCTGTCCTCCGAGAACATTGGCCTGTGGCAGCCGCAGACGGGATACTATGTAAGTCGCGTCGAATCGAGCCCAGTCGAATCGAGTTTGAGTGAGTCAAGGAACACCTCAAACCTACGACTCACTCGTTTTACTGTGTCCGGTACAGTAACGGTCCTTTTTAAACTGACACACGTCTCTAAAAAAAGGAACAATCGACGACAGACATCTGGCGGTGCATCTGCCTGTCGGTGCACCGGGCCATGACGCAGGGCAACATCGACGCGGGCTCGATCCGCGGCATCGGGTTCGACGCGACGTGCTCGCTCGCCGTCTTCACGCACGACACGGACGAGCCCGTGTCGGTGACGGCGCCGCACTTCGACACCAAGCAAAACGACCACAACGTCGTGCTGTGGCTCGACCACCGGCCCGTCGAGGAGACGAAGAAGATCAACGCCACAAAGCATAACCTGTTGAGATACGTCGGCGGGACCATGAGCATCGAGATGGAAATCCCAAAGGTGCTGTGGCTGAAGAACAACATGCCCAAGGAGCTGTTCGATCGGTGCAAGTTCTACGACTTGACGGACGCGTTGGAGCACATCGCCACGGGCAACGAGAAGCGCAGCTTCTGCTCCGTGGTCTGCAAGCAGGGGTACGTGCCTGTCGGGGTGGACGGGTCCGTGAAGGGATGGCAGGAGGATTTCCTGAAGGATATTGGGCTGGAGGATCTGGCCGAGGATGGGTTCAAAAGGATGGGTGGTGTCAACGGGGTGGTGAGCCTTTTTCCTTCGCATTCTTCCCTTCCCGCCGGCCTGCTTGTCCTGTTTCTTATTCTGACTCTAGAGATCTTTTCCCTTTCTCTGATTCCGTCACTCGTCACTCGACTCGACTGACAGACAATTATCTTGCTACAGAACGGCGAATACCTTTCAGCTGGTGAATTGGCCGGCCATTTGTGCCCAAAGGCCGCAGCTGATTTGGGTCTTCCTGCCGGTATTGCCGTTGGCTCTGGCGTCATCGACGCTTACGCAGGCTGGATCGGCACTGTTGGCGCGAAAGTCCAGCTCTCGGCAGACAACCTCAACCAGGACGCGCCTGCGAACGATCAATCCCAAGCTTTTACGCGCCTCGCTGCGGTGGCAGGGACTTCCACCTGTCATTTGGTCATGTCCAAAGATCCCGTCTTTGTGAACGGGGTCTGGGGTCCCTACCGCGATGCCGTGATTCCAAACTATTGGATGGCCGAGGGCGGACAATCCGCCACGGGGGAATTGTTAAAGCATGTGCTAGAAACACACCCGGCATACAACCAAGCCCTATCCCGCGCAGAATCCACCAACAGCAACGTCTACGACTTCCTAAATCAACACCTGGAGGACATGAAGGAGAAATCCGAGGCCCCGAGCATAAGCCACTTAGGACGGCATTTCTTCTTCTACGGCGACCTCTTCGGAAACCGCTCGCCGATCGCTGACCCCACGATGTCAGGCTCCGTCGTGGGTCTATCAAGCGACAAATCTCTTGACGGCCTTGCGCTGTATTACTACGCCACGATGGAATTTATCGCCCTGCAGACCTGGCAAATCATCTCCACGATGAATTCGGCGGGTCACAAGATAAACTCGATTTTCATGTCCGGGTCACAGTGTCAGAATGAGATATTGATGAGTCTGGTGGCTACGGCTTGCGATATGCCGGTCTTGATTCCTCGGTATGTGCATGCGGCGGTGTGCCATGGAGCAGCCATGTTAGGAGCCAAAGCCGCGAGCGCGGATCCGGCTACGGGGAAGACGGAGGATTTGTGGTCTATTATGGATCGGATGAGCAAGCCGGGGAAGATTGTTCGGCCGGTTGAGGATGAGAAGGTGAAGAAGTTGTTGGGCGTCAAATACAAGGTTTTCTTAGAGTTGTGTGAGAGACAGAGGGAGTTCAGGAAGATGGTTGATGAAGCTGTCGGGACTCCTTGAACGTATGGGGACTGGCCAGTATGTGAGGATTGACCGGGTTCGGATCATATCGTGGGTTTTCAAGTCGGGATATGACCCCATCAGATCTGAAAATTAGGTTCCCCTATAATGGCTGGTTATAACCGCGCCGTTCATGGCGTCGGTGTAATCCAGCCTTCATGGATGATTTTGGTGCAGATGATTTTGGTGCAGATGATTTTGGTGCGGTCTCTTCCTTTCTGCATTCGTCGACGGCCCTTTTCCCTGGTCGTGCGAATATCTGAGAGGGAGGAGCAGACGGTAATACCCCGTGGTAAGCATCTAGCCGTACATACCCAGGGCTATTGACTGTAACGGCCACCACAGACCGCATCCAGCCAGTCGATGTAGGCGAAGATCTAATACAGCTTCTAGTGACGGATAGAGCCAACGGCTGTCGGAGCGACAGAGGATCGTTCGCTTTCGCTCGTTTATTGTTCCCGCCACCATAAAGTGTCTTTGAGTCTCGAGGTGGTGGTAAGCGGGATGACACCTGCTTCTGCATTATAAGAGTAGAAAGGTCGGACTCGACCAGTTTATTTCGCTTTCAATCATCGTCAGTGTCATCAGTCATGTCATCATCGTCTGTATCATCGTCAATGTGTATCTGAGGATGTTAGTCTCTCTGAGTAAGCCCAATCTTCGCTCTGGTAATGAAACGCACCACTACATCCTCCACTACATCCTCCGCTGCCTCTCCACGCTCCTGAATGGCGACAGTGTTCAAGTTGGTCCGAGTGGCGCTCCGACTCACGGAGAGTTGGGCCTTTGACATGGTTTTCTTCAAACCCAACATGTCATATTTACAGAGGGGGCAATCATGGTGCCCTCTTTCGACCCAGAGACTGAGGCACTTGGCGTGGTAAATGTGCCCACAACGTAACTCGCGGATTTGGTCTTTCTCTTCGAGAGATTCTAGGCAGATCGCACAACTCAGAGTCAGGGAGACAGTGGCGAATGTCTGTATATGTTCCACCGACTTCTTGGCCCTCCAGTGTTGTAGCGATTGGGAGGGCGCAACTTGCTCTAGCTTCTTTAGCCGTTTTCGGTGCTTCGAGGCAACCACGGGAGCTGGCAAGGTGGAATCTTCTCCCCGCCAGGCTGATTCCGAAACGGCGGATTCTGAATCGGAAATGTCGTCTCCGGTACCGCATTGAGTGTAGAGACCGCGACTTCAGTTTCACAGTTAGGCTCGAGAACGCGATCACTCGCTGTTTGTTTGGACCTACCAGATCATCAAAAGTATGAACAGAAACCAGAGCACCCACGTAACCTGTATAAATACGGCGATGGTGTGTACGTCGGGGTTCGTTCTGTAAGGAGGCTGGTACTCGGGAGGCAGGCCAGGGTATGCTGCGACTGAGGTATTGCAGTCGAGTATTACTTCCGGAGTTTGGGGCGCGACCTGCGCCTGGATAAGCGATTGCTGCTTGGGGATGTACATTGTGCAGGGAAATTAGTCCATTCGATGGTGGTGGTCGGAACTTGTCCCAGTGGTGAAAAATCCGATGAAAGATATTTGGTAACACGCTGGAGAATCGCGCAACGCCCCTTCGCGTGTTAGAAGCATGATGGCCGAGAGAATGCTCTGTGTTGTCAAATGTTCGAGAAGGCAGGTGAAGCCCGCCGAGTCACACAAGGATGTCGCGATGGAGGGGCGCGTGATACGAGCCAAGCACTCCAGATCACTCAGCAGGCACTGGTTGATTCTCCCCAGTACTGCGCCTTTCTGCGTTGAAGCTGGTCATATGGTGGTGTGATAGTCAGACGCGCCAAGTCACGGAGCCACCGGGTAGAGAGGACAGCGCGGGATCTTCCGATGCTGGGAGGGTGCCGTGGGGAAGGCCCTAGGCAAGCCCATTGGCGAGGGAGAAACCTCGGAGGGCCGCTTATGACGACATTGCCCGGAGTTGACCTCAAGAGACTTGTTGTTCTCAAACATCAGAATCTCATTGACCTTCAAGATACGAGTATGTGAACAGTGTTATCGGCCGAGCTTCCGCCGACCTGTGTGTAGCCTACAAGCCCTCCGAGTAGTGTTCATGAACGGATTCTGATCGCCGCCTCCGCCAGCCGCACAGATTCGAGCTCCTGGCCCTTCAGGACGCTGACCAGCAAGTTCTCTCCATTACCACCTACAGCATGCACGACGACATTTTCGCCATATCCACAGTCCTTCTCCGTCGGTTCAGCCTCGTCGTACTGCGCAAACGAGTCTTTTGTCACGCCGCTTTCTGGCGCCAGAAGAACTTGGCTTGCGAATTTTCTTGCCTCTTCGTAAGTCCGGAAGGAGCCTTCCACGTTTGTTTCCCTGGCTTCACCACTGTCGTCCTCATCGTACAGGACAATTGTCTCGACCACGTGATATAGAGGGAAATGTATCTTGTGGTCCTCGGGGTCGCTCTTGAAACCCTGCAGATTTGGTGCCGTGGCCACGTAGCTACGGAAGACGGTCCCGTCTTGCGCCCTCGCAAAGACAGCGAGGCCTGTTCTTCGTTTGACGTTGTGAGCAGCAAACTCCGCTTGGTTTGTATCGTATTCTGTGAACCATTCTCGCTCATAGCCGGCTTCAAAGAGTGTCTTGTGGGCCTCGGCCTTGGCGGCCTTGAGGTCTGTGAAGGTCGTGCAAACTCGCAGCTTCTCTATCGCGCCGTTGGGGTCTTTGTGGATGTGGGAGGTGCTGAGGAGGACATGGTAAAGGTTTTCGACGTCAGGAGTCTCTGTGCCGTTTGCTTTGGTCGCCATGGTATGTCGTTCTGTGTTCGATTCTGGAGTTGTTGTGTTATTGCTTGGTTTGATTTGTTTGCGGCGGACTTCGACGTTTCCTGCAACAGCGATCCTTATGAACACACGGAGCCGAGTCTTCCATTATCGATGGCTTTCCCCACAGGTTGCAAACACGCCATGAATGCAGTCCATGGACCGGTTGTGGCGTGACGGACAACAGAAGTGAGTCGTTTTCGGAACAACGGGTTATGTAATACTTGCCCGGACGAAACATGGTTCCAGACAACGAATGAGGCGAGATCACGCACCATGCCCATCGATCTGATCATAACGAAAATAGCTCGGTACGGATGTTCAACACGACAGATTTGGATCGAACGACAGCTCTCGACCCCAGTCACATGAGAAACTAACCACAAGGGTGATTTCGGGCGGCCACGCGTGCTCTTTTTGACTCAACCACGGCCCCGCCCTTCAACCATGGTGTGATGCGTGCAGTTGCGCTGAGCTCTATCCCAGCTTGTGGAGTCGTAACTTGGCCATCCTCGGGCTGGGCAAGCTTTGTGTTCGCTTTTGCTGCAGAGATCAGTTGGACACTAGCTTTGAGATCTACAAGCATTTGGACCATTACCGCGCAAGCCCGAACAAGAAGCTCAGTATCTGGGGAAGAAGCTACCCGTGATTTGGCCGGGAGTTCCAATGCTATTCACAAAACCTCCAGACGTGTGGTATTATCATCAACACACGGAATGCTATATCAAAACCCTGAGCTCCACGGGAGTGCAACCGGCAACTCTCGAGCTCGCTAAATCGCAACCGAATTTGTCCAGCAGTCAACTCCTTGCAACAAGCCCATTACAACTTTGTTTGTTGTGACTGCGTTGCAGCCTTTTCCATCTCATCCAGATGACTCTCGACTTCGTCTAGCTGCTTGCGCTGGCTTGCCAGCTTTTCTCTCATTTTCCGAATACTACACGGCCCAATCGTCAGTCGCCTGCGTCCAAATCTCTGAAAAGCCATGGGCGAGTTGGAGGTAATTACTCACTTCTCTATCTCGTGCTGCTTGACGTACATGTTCTCCAACACTTGTTCGCGGCGATTAAAGCTGTCACTATTGTGTTTGCGTCAGCGGGAGGGTCTCTCCGTCTTGCTTGAGCCTTGGAATGCCTTACCTTGCAGCTGTGCCGCCTTGCCGTATTGCACCGGTATCGCCTTCACTCAGGAATGGCCGTGAAGTGACAAAGTTTTGCGCTTGACAGAATTGTGGCGTCCTGATCCTTGTGGCGCAGATTCTGGGCATCTTGGTTCGCAACATTTTGATGATTTGATGTGATGGTTGTCTGGAAATTCTATCGCTGTATCGTTGTCTAGCTCCGATTCCAACTGTGGTTTGGTTTGGTTTGGTATTGTTGTTCTGACGAGAGGGAGAGAGTAGGATCTTTAGCCAGAGGGGACAAATTTGTAGCCCAGATATAGCTGCCACGCTGCGAGGTACATGTTTGCACTCTAGCTCCACTAGCCTGGCTGATTCGAGCTGGACTGGGCTAAGGTGGGCTGGGAGGAGTGACTGCAGTGGTATGATGAGGCAGATCTCGACATGTCGCGTCGCCTACGAGTACGGTAGCCTGCAGCTCGGTGCTTCTCGGGCCCAGACGACGGTCACGACTCGTCGGGAATTTTTCAGGGGTTAGAGCCTCGCTAGGACGATAGAGGTGGGCCCGCGGCCACCCCCCCTGCCCCCTTGCTTCTGGCCAGGCGTGCCAGGCCAATACGAGGACCCACCCCCGGAACAAGCAGCAAGA
The DNA here is from genome assembly GCA_016109495.1 of Phialophora tarda. NCBI lineage: Eukaryota > Fungi > Ascomycota > Eurotiomycetes > Chaetothyriales > Herpotrichiellaceae > Phialophora > Phialophora tarda. The sequence continues at coordinate 1,233,555 of JADWPL010000009.1, forward strand.
AAAACACGCAACATCACACCACGGCGAATAGCCCTCTCCCCACTTTTTGTCCGTGTGCACCCCCGTCTTCACGTGAGGCCATAGGTTGTCAACGGCAGCTATCACAGTATCCGGTGCGTACTATGTGTGCAACCTAGCAATTCAACGTCTCCTGACACCGACTATGCAAGCAACCAGTGACCACCTGTGCCTGTCTAGTAGCCACAGTGCTGACCTCCCAAGATCGAGCGTTCTCGACGCTTCGGCTCGCGACGACAGGAAAAACTCCCGACAATGGGAGAACGAATAGCCCAAGTCTTGATCAACCACATGATGCGTTCGCCCAGGAGGGCATCCAGGACAGGTAGGTCGAAGCCACGCTCATGACACAAATACTGGGTACAAGTACTAGAGAAGTGCCCCGTTTGCGAAAAGGACAATAACCACTGCACACAATCTCACAAACTTACCACCATCTGAACTTACTACCACCTCCAAACTGAACCCAACAATCTTTTCTCAACCACCAACACATCCACATCAACATCGACATCGACCTCGAAAATGGCGGGCTGGTTCTACATCACCTCGGACCTCGAGCCGTACCCGAAAATCCACATCCCGCACACGTATCCCGAAAAGGGCCACCACCTGCGCCACATCTCCACGATCCCCTACGTGGCGCACAACCTGTACTCCAAGATCCACGACAAGGACCTCGACGCGCACCAGCCCAAGACCGACGTGCGCGAGACGACCAAGAACTTCTACCTCGAGGTCGAGCTGCCGGGCGTCAAGGAACACACGGAATTGCGTCTTCGGTGGACCAATTCCCGCACCCTCCTCCTGACCAGCAAGACCACCCGGCCCGAGATCCCGGATGAGGAACTCCTCGAGGAGCCTGCGCTGCCGGCCACTGCAACTCCTGCTCCTGCCGCAGAGGGAGCCGGAGCCGGAGCCGAAACTACTCAGCAGAACGGCGAGCCCGCCGCCGCAGCGACGAGCGAGAAGCCCAAGCCGAAGCTCCTAGCGCCTCACTTGACCATCCACGAGCGTCTCGTGGGCGAGATGATCCGGGCGTACAACTTCCCCGTCGACGTGGACCGGGACGCCACGCACGCCAAACTCGAGGCCGGCATTCTCAGGGTCGTGGTGCCCAAAGTGGTGCACGAACAGCCCGCGACGGTCAAAGCAGGGGACGAGGAGAAGCACTTTCTCCACGTGCCGGTGCGGATCCTGAGCCACGGACATGAGAAGAAGGAGAAGATAGCGGAGGAGGACGAGAAGAAGAAGGCCGAGGATGCCGTCCCCTCGACGGAGAGGCGCGGCTATCTCGAGGCGTTGGGGGATAAGTTGTTTTGACGCCTCAAGAGTCGGCGGGATAGACTGTCCTTGATCCCGGAGATGGATTGGAGGATCGCGGCCGTTTTGTGCTGCACGCTCGGCGAGGACGAGGTGAGGTTGCTTTGATGGGACAGGGCAGGGCAGGGCGGGACATGACAAGATAAGATTGAGATACCTACCTACGTATTGACGAACTTTTACTTAGTGTATAATTTGTGATGGAGACTCGATCTATTTTCACGAGATAGACGACTGGGATCGGTGACCTCTTGGATTACCAGGTAATTAAGGAATCTAATTGTTCTATTTGTTTATCATACACGTAGGTTCTTGACTTTGGTGACCTACACGTTGGCTTGAATTATTGTCGACAACAACAGGGAATGCTTAGATTCAAGCTACGCTTCCCGGACAGAGACTTGGACTTCATAACATCACAACATCACACCGAATCTAACACAGACGGTACAAATACGTAGGATACAATGGTCTCGTCTCTTCGTTGGAAGATTGAACCAGCAAAAATCAAGTCATCACGTCGTAGATTGAAGATACTGTACTAGATGTAGAATAGTGATACATCGCCCGGTTAATATACCGTCCTCAATCCTAATCTGTCTCCGAGACGAAGCAGATCGGGCGCCAATCTTTGAAAAACGCACAGGAATAAGTCTCTTCCCATCGCAATGCACGCAGGAGAACGGTGTAGACAGGGAGCTTTACTCATAGAACGCGTCGCTCCAGACCTCTTCCTCGATGACATCCTCCTCTTCATCGCCCTCGTCCACCCATTCGTGCTGGGCGATGTTCTCGGTCTCGGGCCACCAATTCATGGGCTCCGAACCGTGAGATGAATTCGAGTGCCTCTTTTCTCTGTGAATGGCGTTCCCGTGCTTCTCGTGTTCGTGGTGGACTTTGACGGGAGTGACTTCGACGAAGCTTGGTCTTCGTTCCCGTCTCTCGGCCGCTGCTTGGTCGTCTGCTGGAATGGGCGTCCTGGACCCACTGGGCGTATATGTCGCCTTGAAGTACTCCTTCTTAAAGCCCTCAGCCGGTGATACGGGGGGAGGGGTTGTGCCTGTGTTGCACGTCTCTGCTGGGCGGATCTTGGCTTTCTTGATGCTGAGTGCAGCAGCTTGGTCGGTGGCTTTTGGTGCCAGAGGGAGAAACTCCGCCGTGAGCGGCGGTGCTAGATACAGGAAGTCACTGTAGTCGGTTTCATTGTAGTCCGAGACAAATGCGCGATCTTTGACCTCATCTGCAAGGGGGGTGTTTTCCCGTTGTTGAGAAATCGTGGCCTTTGAGTGAGACATCAGTAAGTAATCACAAGGTGAAGCGGATTGGCCAGAAGGTGTGGTCGTTGGCTTACTGTTTGGGATGTCATCGTGTCTCTATTGGTGTTGATGTTTGGAGTCGTGATATTTCGTCAATTCGTCTCAATTGGTTGTGAGAGATGATATGATGGTGATCTGGATTCCACGTCGGGCTCGTTGAACCATACAGTCGTTTTATGTTCAAGCCCTCCATTGCTGTAATCTGCTGTATAATTCTCATCCGAGGGGAGCATTGGCGGTCCTGCCCATAGGAGACTGAGTCAGCCAGTGGTGGTGCTGCTCAGGTTACCGGAAACCGCCGCAGTTACAATACAGAGTTTGTGCGCGTACAGGATGCGGAGAAGCGAAAGACGGCAGCAATCGCGTGGCGTGATGGCCGCAGAAAGTTCTCATTTAGACTTCACTGGAAACACGACAGCCTGTTGTTCCGTATCGTTCGGACCGTCTCGCCAGATCCACGCCGAGTTATTTGTTGTGGTCGTGCGACACATCACCCGACGTTCATTGTGAGCGAGAATGTGCCTGCATGGTGGCCTGGGCGTGGGCCTTGGTTGCTCTCCACCGGCCGCCCCTGCGACGTCCGGCTTTTCCTCTTCGCATGATCCAGGTTGTGAATGCGCCATATGCGCCTGCATCCAGACTCGGCGAGTCTCGTCTTCTGGACTCGACGTGTCGCCATCCTTTGACAGCATGAAATTGTCTCCCCGCGTTTTCAACGCGCCGACGATGCAAATTACACTCATGGTGGCTGACAGAACCCGGGGAGCCCTTGAGCCTCTCCCAGTCCGACATAACTCCCGATGGTGTGAGACTCGCCATCAGTCGGGACGCTGGCCTATCACCGGCTGCGCACGCGACCTCGAAGACATTATTCTGACACATTTTCCTGGATTGCGCGGACGGCAATGGATCTCAAAGATGGAGTGACTGATCGCCCACCACACGGTGTACAGCCACCCCGGACCATCCAATCATGCTGTCTACGTGGACTCCTGGAACTCCTCGAGCATCCGTCCGCGAATGAGCCCGAGTGCTTTCCACCCCCATCTACCGTCGTCTAACCGGTTCCGTGATGGCAGGACCAACCGGTTGAGAGCCAAGTACCCGTCCTCTACTTGAAAGAGCCTTCCTCCTCCCTACCTATATAACATTGTCCAGTAGCACCTGCTATAGGTAACTTGGCATAAGCGAAACCAAACAATGCAACACTTCAGATCTTCGAAACATGTATGACATACCTATCATCATCAGCACTCCAAACTGCCACCCTCTGCCTAAGGGAGGCAACCAACAAGCACAGGCCTGGGAGGGGCAAAGGGTTGTGGCGTCTGGGCCAAATGTACCAGATCCGCATCCTCCTCCAGGATCCCATCATGGCCAACCGCTAAACACGTCGTTGGTCTCTGAGGGCACCCAGACAGACCTCCCAGACGAAAGCCCTGTCAGCAGCGACTCACCCACACATTCCAACGCAGACTCTCCATCATCCAGAACACCTTTCGGGGGATGGACTGACCATTTCCATCACCACCACCTGTTGGGACCTCATCCAGGCCGCAATGCCATCCCGGCAGAGTCATTGCTTGCTCCTCCTGGGACCGATCTCCCGCACCGCCCAATGACCCCAAGGGCAGATCTATACGACGGCCAGACGTCCGCCAACTTTGGAATGACCTTCGGCCCTAGACCGGCTCCGCATTGGAGGGGCTGCTCCAAGCCCTCGACCTCTCCCAACAAATATGAAGACCAGAAACATCGGATGATGATGAACTGGCTGGAGAGGAGAGATACAGTGTAACAACACCGATGAAGTAGTGAGGCATGGCTCCAAATCAAGCCATAAGGCCCCTACCCAACTTTTCACGGCCTCACGCAACCGCAGGTCGCACCTGCTTCAGATTGAACTTTGTCTTTTAACAACAGAATGGAAACCAAGGCTCTCATCGATATTCGAGAGCCACTTGCTCGCCAGCCACCGATCGACTGGCCAAATTGCATTGCGTTGCATAACAAGGAAACGGGATTGGAAAACAGATTGTCATGGACAACATGGGCATTCCATTACGGAAGGTTGACGATCAATTGTAAATATATATACTGAATTTCAGTACTGCATCTTGCTCTCTTGTTACTCCTGTAACTGACAGCAAGCTTGTATGAGTATCATATCATAATATCATGTCTTCACTCGAGGACGCTCCGTTTGTGCAATCAATGTTCTCTCCGATGCTCTACGTGCTCTACGTAGGTCACCGCCCCATCAACGTAGGAGGCTATCACTTCTTTTACACCTTTTCCCTTCAATCTAGAAGGATATCTCTGCCGTTACACCCTTTTCCCTTCACCTAGTAGGACATCCGCTCTTTTCCACGACCCTTCCCTTCGTTTACCCCCCTTCTCTACCTTTACATCCCCGTAGGCTTCCTGTACACCAAACTTCCCTTCTTTTACATCCCCTTCCCTTCGTTTACCCCCTCCTTCTCTACCTTTACACCCCCCTTCCCTATCTTTACAATCTCTTCCCCTCCCTTCCCTTCCCCAACGTCACCAAACCCACCATCACAAACTCACAAGCACATCAACTCACATCCGCAAAGACATCCTAAAAGATAGCAACGCCATTGACCGGACTAGCCACCCCGCCCGGAACATAACAAGGCACACTGGCGACGAAGAAACTCCACCTGCCCTGCCTCTTACACTCGTCGCTCAGCTTTTCCAGATCCAACAGCTCGCCGATATTGCACCCCCACCCGGCCAAGAGAACCTCATGCATGCTCCAGTCAAAGGGGGTCGGCCAGCGCTCGAAGCTGGGGTGATCGCTGGCGACGGCGGAGAAATTGTCCCAGATCCACTTCAACACCTCGTCGGACTGTTCCACGCCGCCCAGGCCGGGCGGGGACATGGACGTCAGACGGACGAGCTCGGCCTCGCCCTCGGGCGAGGCGACCATGTCGCGATAACTCTTGAAAAACCCGGACCGGACGATGAGGATGTCGCCGAACCGCGGCGTCGTATTCCCCTGCCACTTGAGCACGTCGAGGATCCAGCTGAACTTGATGCCGGACGTGTGGAACTGGCGGAACTGGTCGCCGACGACGTCCCTGCCGGGGCCTTCCTCCATCCACCGGCGGAAATCCACGAGGATGCCGCGGCCCATGACCCCGCCGCGCTCCACGGCCTTGTGGATGCCGAGCACGTCGGGGTTCTGGGCGCCGCGGGCCGACGTGCCCGCAATGTCCTCGACCGTGGTGTCGTTGTAGAACCGGCCCGCCTTCTGGTACCCGAAGTGGCGCAGCCCGTCCCACTGCGTCGACGACTGCGTGTTGAACGTCCACGTGTCGTCGTGCACGATCCGCGGCTTCTTCTGGTACACGTCCTTGACGAACACCTGGCGGCCGAAGAGCGGCGTTTGGCCCTGGAAGTCGAGCGGCGCGTCGAGCGGCACGCGCACCCCGGTCTTGATCTCCGAGGCTGCCGCCGCCGCCACGGTCGTGGCCGTCTGCCGGTTGAGGAAGCCGAGCTCGTCCGTGTCGCCGTGCGCGCCCCAGGCGTTGAGGCGCGCCGCGTCGACCGACTTGTTGAGCGGGAGGGCCGAGAACGGGACTGGAGGGCCGGCCATGCTTGGGTTTGTCAAAGGGGGATACGGGTTTGGTTCTGGAGAGGAGACAGAGAGATTGACGTTGCCCGCGTGTGATATGGCAGTCACTGTGTTATTGGAGTGGATTGAACTGACAAGAGAGAGACCTCACGTACAGAACCTACCTCTGTATATCAGCAATTGGAGAACGCGCTCCTGTCTGGCATCTCCGTCTACGGGGTCTGCCCGAGAGAGCGATCAAGCTCGGCACGATATGGACACAGTGAGGGGAACTACGGAGTACGATTGGAAAAAATCGTAAACAGATGATAGAGTGTGAGGGGTCGATGTGATCTCGTCGGACGCCATAAGCCGACGATCGGTCTTTGAGCGGCGACGATAGCCGAGGATGAGGTCTGAATGCAGAATCGATGAAACGGTGACGAGCAAGTGTCTAATTTTGATCTTCCTTGTCCCCAATTCGCGTTCAACGCACCATAAGACAAGAACAAGCTGCCCTTGCCTCGAAAGCCCTGACGACTGCTGAACGCCCATAAAGTACATATCCACCAAGTCCATCCCATTGCAACCAGGCCTGACGCATGCTGTGGGTTGTAGACTCTTACATGCCTGCACACACAGTGTCGCTGTTCTGCGTGCTGCACCACTCCTGCCGAGGATTATTTGTACAGCATTGTTATGTCGATAAAGTACCGCAAAGGTCTCCCCCAAGAAAAATCGTGTATCTGCCTCCATTCCCCAAGCATTTCAGTATCGCAAGGCCCCCGAATAACCAATTTCCCGCTTTCTCCATTCCTTAGCACCCTTCATGCCCTGTCGTCCTTGGAGCCGAGGAACCCTTTAAATCAAGAAGCGTGCCCATTCACGCCGTTGACCTGCGGCTGCGGAATTCCGGCCACCACGCTGAACTGGCTGCCAGCCCCAGCCCAGAGCAGCTTCTTATCCCTGACGGCCGTATTGTCGATCATGGTTGCCAGCTCAACATCCTCATCCATGCCCTGTCCAGTCTGGTAGGTTGTGCTGAACCCCCAAGACCATGCCTTGCCGTTCTTGTCTATAGCAATGCAATGATCCGATCCAGCTGCGGCGGTGACAGCCTGGATGTTTGGAATTTGCGTTGGCACCACTAGGATTCGAGGAAGGCCCGCTGAATCCCGCACAATGTCGTCTTCTGGGAGGTCCTTGACCTTCAGGCCTGATTGATTGCCATCGATTCGGCCCCAGACAAGCAGTTCATTCTTGTCTGTGACAGCCACCGTATGGTGCGATCCTCCCTGAATACATGTCACTTTTCCTTTACCGCGAAGCGTTTTGACCAGAATAGGCATATGCACGTCGTTACCCTTGCTGTTCCCACTTTCGTCAAAGTCTTTGGCGATGCCGGTTTGGCCGAAGTTGTTCAATCCCCAGGAATACACCTCTCCGCTTTGTTTCACGGCGAAGGAATTGTAAGCTCCAGCGCCAACATAGTCGACTTTCTTGAGCGTGCCGATAGCCATTGGCACCAAACTGTTGGTCGCTCTTCTCTCCAATATCCTTCTGCCAAGTTGATTCTGCTGTCCTGAGCCCCAGCAGAAGACAGCGCCATTATTCTGCAGGGCGAGGACGTGGTTAGCACCGGTTGCCAGTTGAACAATCTTGCTAAGGCCGCCGATCAACTTCGGCCGAAGTTGGATCAGTGTGGTAGGATCGAATCCAAAAATGCCTTCGTTCGAGCGGAATGTTCCCCATCCGTAGACTTCGCCGGTGGTTGCTAGGGCGAAGGTAGCACTGTCGGTGCAGGCAACTTGAGTGAACACAACATTTTGTGGAAGACCTGAGAAGTCGACTTCGCCCGGAGTAGATTCTCTGGGGTTGACAGCGGTCTCTGAACCAGAATCCGAGTCAGAGTCACTGCCTTCGTCCTCGTCGAGGTCCCGAAGGCCGCCTTCCCATGTGGTATCTCGGCCTAACGCGCCCTGGTCATTGACACCCCACGTCAAAATCTTGTTGTCATGAGTCAGGGCCGCTGTGTGCATCCCACCAACGGATAGGGCGACGACTCCGACATCAGGACCAAGATTGGGATTGTACCGCGGTCTCTTCACTTCTGTCTGGCCTTTTGCGTTTCCGAGGCCGAGTTCGCCAGAAGAGCCTTCTCCAAACACGAAAACGCTCAGTTTCTGAGTGGGAGGGTGATTGATTTCTGCCTTCGCTGTCTTAGACTTCGTAGCTGCGGTGGTCTTTGCCGGTGCAGCAGTTTTGCGTTTGGGCGGCTCGGCTTCTTCGACTTCAGGTGAAGGCTTGGTGGCTACCTTGGGTCTCTTCGCGCCGTTGACTTGAGGTTCATGCTCAACATGCTCTTCAGCTTTCCGCTTCGTGGTCTTCTTTGCAGGTGCGTTAGATGCTTTAGGAGCAGCTTTAGCAGCCTTCGGAGATGCCGATGCCTTTGTAACAGTTTTGGGCGCCTCCTGCTCCTCCTGCGCAGCTTCGGCTCTTGTCCGTGGCTCAGGAGAGATCTTCCTGATGGTTCTTACTTTGTCGGCCTTCGTCTTTGTCGCAACCGCAGGCGGTGCTCTTCGGGCACGGGTGCCGGACATTTTGGATCGAAAGGTCTGACGCGACGGATGATCTGGGTCACGAACGAATGAGAGGACTCGATCTCGGATTTGGCCTAGAAAGAGGAAAACGTCGAGTGAGTCTGGATATAGGAGCGGTCTGTGAGAGTGAGAAACCAGGTCAAAGGCAGACAACAGAGAAGACAGCGAGGAGGCCGTGAATGAGGCAGCAGACCAAAGATGGGGGCAGCTGTAGTGAGGCGAGCAGTCGGAGACAAAAAATGTTGTTAGCGTAGGGCGGTTGTTGTGATTGGACGCGACCCAACGCGCCGTTCCTCGCACCAACTAGAAATACCAGATGACTCAGCCGTGGACCGATCATCTCGGACTCGAACAGAAGATACACTCAGTCTTGCTTTCAACATTACCATTCCAGCCAAAAGCCTCATTTTCATCCGGCGGAGTCATCATGTGTGCTTTGAAGCTTTTGATCGTGTGTTTATGCTCACTCCAGCTCTACGGACTGGCTTCGAAAGGGGTTCGAACAAGAAGTAATCGGTATTATGAAGGACGGTTGATCGAGTAGCCCTTGCTATTATAATTACGAAAGGCATCAGTCTATGCAGGAAAGAGGAGCTTACCGCCAGTACCGCGTCGACAAAGAGAAGGACGCATAAATAAACCGACAGCAGTGCGACTTTGCACATACCGGCGTACTCCTTGGACAGTAGATAAAAGCAACCGCTGTCGGCAGTCCCTGCGCTGATCTTATTATTCCCAGCTTGCATCTGTGGCTGCAACGTTTGGTCCCTTGCTCAACTTTGGCGGATCTTCTCTGTACCAGGTACTCAACGCTTCTGTAGGATGCCATCTCCCAACTGATTGTATGGCGCGAATAACGTCGGTGGGCCAGCCGCCATCAACAAATGCTTAGCTGCAACGGTAGGTTCAACGTCAATGTGGATTTTGGCAGTGTGGATTACTGAGATATGATGGTGCAACTAAGGTTGGCGGAGGAGCAAAATGCGGCTAATGGCGTACTGGGTGGTACCCAGGGATGAGGGGGTCCGGGTAAGCTTAATCAGGAGACGCAGATGGCTTTCAGAGGCGCCCCTGGCACACTTTGGCGAACCGGGGGAATCGTACAGGAGTCTTGGAGTGTCCGAAACAATTGGGAGTTTCCTGCGATCCGGAATTGTACAGACGAGACGGACGTTGCACGATGGCCTATTGGTGTATTCGGCATGCAATGCAGCAGCCGTTGATTCCCATTGTAGATGCTGTAGAGATAAGGACATCGCACAGACAAGATAGCCTTCGGAAGACGACCTTGATCAGCTGCCGATGTAGGTGCCTACGCAGCCGAAGACATATCGTATGTGACCGGAACAGATACCTGGGTAGATAAGATGGCGACCTAGTGTCCTGACGGTAAGTCCAGTCCAGAATGGTGGATGTGCTGAACTGATTGTTCTTGTTGCTTATTGCAGCCTCTCAGAGCTCCCCATCACTGATCTATCGACGTTAATCTCAACTTTTCTTTCCCCAGAATGTGGCACCATGGATCGTGTCCAAGTTCCAGTGTTCCAACTGCTCAGACGACCGGCTTCAACTCTCGGTTTCCCTTCGCTCGAGGATTTGGGGCGTTCTCGTTCTCCTGGATGTAGAATCGACGCAACAACATGATAGCCTCCTTTCTGAAGATGCCTCCGTAACTTGGATAGCCTTCCTCCAAACCCTTATCAGAATTGACCGGCAGCACACTTCCGTTTCCTCCGAATCGATCATTGCCGCAGCCGTAGTAGACGCAGCGAATGCCGTACTGTCTCAGAGCAGAGGCACACATGATGCAGGGCTCAACGGTGACGTAGAGATCGGTCTCCTTGAGCTTGGCTTGTGGGAATTTCTTACGGAACTCAGCAATAGCGAGAAATTCGGCGTGGCGAGTACCGTTGAGAGATCGATTGGTGTCGTTCATTCCACGAGCGACCACCTCGCCCTCATAAACGAGTACGCAGGCGACTGGTGTTTCTCCTTCTTTGAGAGCTTGTTCGGCCGTATCGATGGCCTGAAGCATGAATCCTTGGTGAAGTTTGAGGTTTTCCTGGACGTGAGGATGGATTTTGTCCTTGTCGTTGGTTGGTTCTTGCTTGATCCCGGCCGAAGTCGCCATTTCGTCGTCTGAGGAGTCCATGTCAGCCAAGGAAAGAAATTCAGACCCTTCAGGTCCAGGGGTGCCCTGAAGGAAGTCCATCTTGGCTACATCTTGACTCACTGGAGAGAAAGAAGAGAAAGATTGAAGCAGTGGACTCTGGTGATGCTTTGTCCGTCTGTGCTTCGCCGTAGTCGGCTTTGTTGCCTTGTAGAGAGTATGTGGAGGAAGTGGATGTTGTCGCGATTGGGGTGATCTGAGACCAAAGTGAGGAAGAGGTGAAGAAAGATAGATACCTGCGACAATTACCATTGCGTTGCAACTGCCTGAATCATGGCGGGCCGCAGTTTCTTATTGACGCTGTTGGTTTTCTTTGCTTGCACAGTCCTCGCTGCCGGCGACGCAGCTGCTGGCAAACTGCCCAAGTCGGTCACGCTTTCCTATGAAGTGATCGGATCCTCCTCAGTGAAGCCACTGGCTACTGTCTTTTACGACCCCAGGACGTCAAAGCATACACTGTCATCATGGACTCCCCCTTCTCTAGACTCACTCCAATCTACGACACCCGAGCCTACCTCATCCAAGCTCCTCCGTATTCTGCTACCGAACGGTAGCTCGACGATAACGACCCTGGACGCTTTCAGCGACAACGTCTACAAGAAGATTGATCTCTGGGTCTCTCCAGATGACGGCTCCGTCTTCTCTGCCTCGGTCTCAAGTCTCTCACCTCCACCGTTGACCCCGGAAGAGGAACGCCACCAGAAGAAAGTCGCTAGGGCAAAGGCAAAGGGAAGGCCGATACCACCTCCGCCTCCGGTCCCAAACACCAAAAAAGCAAGAGAAGAAGCCGCTGCTCGAGCTGCTATGCATGAACCTATCCGAGTCAATCTGGTCACCTCCGGTGCTGGTCCTTCACCGGTTCTGGCTACACGAGCACCACCCCAAGTCGACGCCGAGGGAAGGGAGGTTCCACAAGAAGAACAACAGGAGAAAAGCTTCTTCCAGAAGTATTGGTGGGTGTTCTTGATTGCTACAATGTTGATGATGACAAGCGGCGGCGGCGGCGGGGAGAAATGAACTAGCCATAGATGGAATATCTGAGGCCCAAGTCCACACTCACGTTTTCCAGCGCGCAAGAGTGTCAGTGCGGCAGCAAGATGTGCCCAGATCTCAGATGCGAAGGTCTGTCCTCTCGTGCCCGCCAGTGTCACTCAGCTCCGCTTCGATGGTCTATTCTCGATGAGACGACCCCGACTCAATACGACAGCAACTCTACACCTTCTCAGACTATTTCCTCCGTGCAGCTGGGAGAAGCCACTGTATTTCGACGATCTGCCAAGACCCCATATCGGTGGACAACAGGGTTACGCCCGAGGGGAAATAGGGACACTGGCACTGGAACCGAAACTGCAATCCGACTGTTATGGCACCGCTGTTTCAAGGTCAAAGCAGGCAGCGAGACCGGGTCTTGACGTGGCTGAAGGTATCTCTGCAACTCTCAAATTAGCCTCGCGCTACTGGAGCGCGAGTAACATTTTGATGGATGCCGCTTTCCTGTTGGAGAATCTTCCAATCGTTCTATCTAAGGTACCAAGATGCACGCGAAAGTGGCGAGGAAATGCGCAGTCAAATCAATACTGACCCAAAAATCAGAGCAGAGGCAACCCGCGGATGGTAGGGAGGGGACTCAGAGCAAGCTATGAGCCGTAGGCAAGGTCCAATAAACCCGATAGGTAAAAAAATACATACACAGGGCCAGAGTTCAATGTGTCCTTTGTTCTGTTCGTTCACCCTCCCATCACCTTTCCGTCCCCTATGATGTACGGAGTATTTGGCAGCGCATTCCTTTTCCTCGTACTGTAAATATTCGTACCCCGGAACCCGAAGATCCAGCACCAGCCTAAGGTACCTTAAGCCATCCATTCATCCATCCATGCATCCCCAATGAATATTTCTCGAAAACGATGAAATTAATGACCATCAACCCATTACCTCGCAGTAGCAGATTCACGTTACGTATTTCAAGCATCACAATTCATTGCTCATGTGCTCAATCCGCCGTAATTCATTGAGACCAGCGCAAGGCAACGCAAGGCAACGCGAGGCCTTCGAACGTTGCTTATTCCCTCTGTCTTGTCGTCGCCTCACCTCCTCGTCTTCTGGTAGCCTAGGGAGACTCATGCTCACGCTCAACTGTCATAGATGTACCGAGTATACTCCTTGCCGTGCGGTGCTGTGCCGTGTTGTACCGTACCCTACCGTCCCGTCATGACTGCAGAATATCACTACAAAATATCACCGGTAACAAGCTCATCTCGGACCCGCCGGCCTCGTCCCCACGAGCTGAGATCCCAAATCTGTATGCCCCGATCAGTCATGACGACGAGCTCGTCCTCGGCGATCCTCACGCGTGGCTTGCGTCGACGGGTGCGTTTGTGCTGTTGCTGGGTTTGAGATCTGGGTTCCGATTCGGGCGATCCCGCGCCGACGTCGTCCAGGCGTGGCATCGTCGTAGCTTGGTCGGGTCCGTTGGCTGCGCCCTTTGGATTGTCTTCCAGGTCTATCATCACCTTATCGGTGTCTAAGTCGGACGCGGTAGGGCTCGGCTCGTCAGGGTCAACGTCATGGCCTGATGGACGGCTGATGTGCTTGATCTGTCCGGGGGCCAGTTTCATGTCTGAGGTTGGTGCCGGTCGGACGTCGTCCTCAAACACACTGCGTGGTATCTGCTCGTGGATGTCCGTGCAGTTTGTAGCTGCGCTGTTAGTTCGTATATTTGGCATAAATGATGACGATGCTCCGGGTTGCTCTTGTGAGTTGCCCATCTCGACTTCTCTTGATGGCCGAACACTGTCATGGCTGCCGTCGCCATCGGCTCTCTGTGAAGCCGGCGGCGGCAAGTCTTCGGTACCACTAATCTCGATTCCATCTGCCTCCTTGTCTTTCTCCTTCGCATTCCCCGATACCTCGTCTGTCGCGTCGCCCTCATATTCCTCCGATTCGGGATCCTCGATTTCATCTTCATCATTGCTTCCGCCGTCGGACCCCGCATTCTGCCTCCAGCGTCCGAACCCCCAGCACATCTTACGCACGACAGCTCCTGAATCCATTTTCAGCACTACAGGCCGAAGAAGAGCGTATGACCAGCCAAGGTTCTTGTCCTTGACATGAGGGTAATAGTGCCCTAAATTTCTGGTTGACGTAGATGTGCTGGAAGCGACAGAGCCCGGTGTTGGTGGTAGAGGTGGAGGGTCTGTCGAAAGCGATATGAAAGGCTCAGGATCAGGCTCAGGAAGTGGTGGGATTGGATCAGCGGGAACGTCACTTGCGTCGCCCATGCCAACATCGCCATCTGCGTCCAGGCCTTCGTCCGCTTCCACATCCCCAGGAAAACCGGCCACACCATTGTCTTCATCCTCATCGTCGAAATCAAAGTCACTTTCATGGCCAGGTTCGTTGTTATTGCTCGAATCGCTTCCACTGTTAGTAACACTGCCAGTTCCATCATCCCATGCTTCCTCGCACAGCGCGTCAGGATTCAACGCGTAGATGAGCACCTTGTCCCATTGCGCAATCGCAATCCTCTCACCCATAGGCGACACCTTGACAGTTTCTAACCCCGACAGTGAAGTGTCTTGCGCATTCCATCCCCATAGGCGTGCGACAACGCGGACCTCTGTGCCGTCCCTACCGCCGCGGCCTAGATCGTCGTCAGAATCAGAATGGATTTCTACCTCGTGCTCTGAATGGTCGGCAACTTCGGTGCCACTGGCCGCATCGTCTGCCGTGATTTCCGGGACAGGCAGGACACTAAAATCCAGATCTTGCGCAGCATTCGGATCAGGGACAGTTCTGCGGCTTCGTGGCTCCCTCGGCGGACGTGGCAGGGTTGTGGGTAAATCGTCTTTATATTCACTGTGTAGACAGTCATCTGCATGCTTGCGCAGGCGGATTTGTACTATGGTGAGAAATTCGGGACCAGAGCCACTAGTATCTCCTCGCGCAACGGCGATGCCAGAAGAAGGGATCCGCGCAGTGGCTAAACAGAGCATGTTTGTAACGCATTCGTATTCAACCTCGGGATTGACCTCGTCCGGGTCGTGGTACCTAGAGGCGGACTGAATATTGGTATCGTGTTTACTAAAGAATGGCATTGACAGTGCAAAACGATGTCCGCGTATCCAAGTCTGATTCATCCCGCGTACCCGGCGACAAAGCCTGCGAGGCCACTGTGTGCCTGGTGTGCTGGGCCACGAAGGCGATAGGCTGGAAGGGTGCATGCGAGTCCGGACTGGTTCGTTTGCCAGTAGTGTTGTGTACGGTGTAATTGAGCCAGGGGCGTAGAGCGATAAACGACGGCCATCGTTGAAGAGTGAGATCGACCGGGGTTTCAAGGGGTAGTGCAAAAAGCGCAAGTCCGCATCGTAGTCACGGTTACGACCACCATGATTGCTCGGCTGGTGATTCTCCGTGTAAGTGTACGGCCACCTGTCGCTGCTGCCATATGCACGATTGTCGGGGTCTGAATCCCCCCTACTTATTTCGCTGGCCCCGAATTTTACTCCTGGGCGACAGTTCGGAGCTGGATGGTCGAATGGATATATGACCCACGCATCGTAGGTTCCAGGTTCATTGAGAGGAAGGTGCTCGCCCCTGTAGACGCAGACCGTAGCATGGGTTGTTGGACGAACCGTATCAGGAAGATCCCAAAGAATTGCGCATTGCAAACGATTGTGGACTGCAAGGTGGACGGGCACAAGATCATGACCGCGTAATGACTTGTGTGTCGGGATATGAAAGAAGGTTGGCCTATCGCTTCGGTACAGGTCGTAATGAAAGAGATGGTACCGGACCCGGGGAGCAGATGGGGAAGGAGTCTTCGGTTGGCCTCGCGGGGCTCCATAACGAAGGCCGTCCCGATGATCATATGCCGCCCTGTGTCGGCCGGCGTCTTGCGCCTTCAATGGGATCTTTGGTTCCGGATGAGAGGTGTCTTCGGCCAGATCCTTCTCGGGCGGCTCCCAAGCATACAGGATTGAGATATAGTAAGTTTTCTGCACGACCTGGATGACCTTCGCGCGACCGTCGGCGTAGGGCGATTCGATGGTGTCTCCATAAGCGGCGTTGCTGTGCAAATTCAGCCTGACTCGCAGACTGTTCCTGAAAACCACGCAGCTATCGCCGTCCGTCGTGAGGCATGAGGCTCGTGGGTCGAAAACGACAGGACTCTTGGATGAGGGTTCCAGGTTGCGACAATCGGCAGTGAAGTTGACGCCATAGAGATGAGCAGTAGCACGCTGGCGAAAGATGAGAAAGAGGTCACTAGTCGAGATCGAGTGGTCATCTAATCCGAGCTTTTTTCCCGGCACATGCCTCAGGTGGTGCAGGATGAGCTCTCTACTCTCAGATGCTACCCCGAAGAACTTGCGGTTGACTTGAATGAGTTGAAAGAACGTTACAGGCGTCGTGAAGTAAAAAACGTGCTGGAGGATCTCTGATGGCAAGGACCCGAGCGTCGCAGGTTTTGCAGAGTGTGAGGCGAGCGGATGGCCCTTCATTGTTCATTCACGCCGCGGTGGACGGACGATATAACAGGCGCCGAGAGTTTCCCGATTCCTGATTGTCGACGGTGATATCTTATCTGCGATGCGTGTATCGAGGTGCTGCACCCCAGTGTGCATGATGCGGCAGACAGAGACAGTTGTCTTCCAGGACCATGAGAAGCGAGGCTGCTGCAGTTGCCTGCCCGCCGCAGCCTTCGCCGCCTTCCACTAGTGCGATGAAGCTGCGGGCTCCTCAGTTCTGCCAACGGCACTGCGGTTGCTTTTTGCACCCCTCAGCCCAGCAGGGATCATGGCAGCAGAGCAGAGAGATGCCCTGGTCCCCTGAGCGACTTGTTGCAAGTGCCATGTGGCAGGCACGTCGGTGGCCGGTCCAAGAAATCGAGGTCTTAGTCACGTGTACAGCCAAGCTACTTTCACGTGATGACTCCACTCCAATCGATCCTCCTTCCTGCCTACCATCCTTTCACTCTCTCAGCGATTTAGCACCATTAAGCGAAGATGGGCTCAGGATAGGATCAAGCCAGCTAGGAATGCCTACATCGGCTCACCCCCCTGTTCATACCCAAAAAAAACCCTTAAGGGATGCATTTCTCAAGTTTGAAGCTCATCGGGGAGGCAATGCCGATCCAGAAGCGCCAGCAAGGATAGGATATCGGCAGCCAGGGTGTTCTGGTCTTTGATCTGTGTGAAAGACATCATCCAAGTGGTCGTCACTGCGTTTTAGCCTCATCCTCTGCCAGACTGTGAGTTGCGTTATGGCTGAGAAGAATGAGCGCATTGACAATGCTCTTCTCGTACAGCGTCAGATATCTCTGGATAGGGCAGCCTTTCTCCCAAATGTACGCCACGGCCTGAGTCAAAGCTAGCGGTATGTATTCTAGCTTTTTGGCAAGTTCTTCATCTTACTTACATGTAGGCGAGTGGACCTCGGGGACTTGAAGAGTGCCCCTGACTGTCTCGACAGGCGTTTGGAGAGCTCCTTCGACCAATGTTGCTAAACCGTCTTCGACCTCCTGGTACGCTGAATTTGGTTCAGGAAATTTGCAAATACTTCTGCGGTCCCCGTCAAGCGCGAAGGCAGTTTCCCTTTCCCCCGGGAGACCAAGAATTGCAGAATGCGCATCCAGCATCTGAACAGTGTGAGTTGCATCCCCATGATGGTAATCATCCACGTA
This sequence comes from Phialophora tarda, assembly GCA_016109495.1. NCBI lineage: Eukaryota > Fungi > Ascomycota > Eurotiomycetes > Chaetothyriales > Herpotrichiellaceae > Phialophora > Phialophora tarda. The sequence continues at coordinate 1,251,241 of JADWPL010000009.1, forward strand.
CTAAGTCTGGTCCCAATCGCTTTGTCTCATAGAAAGAGAGTATCTGGTAATGTTCCAGCTGGTATCTGAACTCGTCTCGGGAACGTTCGGAGAAGATCGAGTTGTGCTTAAGATTGTCCATGAACGTATTTTTGGGATTCCACATGAGAGATCTAGCAATGTTTGCGGCAACATCGCCCAAGTTGGCAAAATTCCCCCACGATGAGGAGTTGCGAAGAAGACGATTCCGAATGTCGCTTTCCGGATACTGGCGTATTTGTCGTCAAGTTTCGCTTCGACTAATGCCTGACCATTGTTAAACGATGGTCGTCCTGCTTGGATGAATTGATTCTTCAAGAGGGGTAAAAGGAAGTGGCATGCAACATGTGGCTTGAGTCACTGGCTAGGACAGCAGTCTTTCAACACACCCTCTTGACAACAATACCACCGAGACCGTGTGCGATGAATATGATCCGCCTCTGGGGAGATACCTGCTTTGGTCGGGCAATCAATAGATCAAGCAGATTGACAGCTTGCTCGTCGACGCCAGCGGTCGAGGTCTCAATCGCCACATTAGAGTTGTAGCCGAAGAGCAAGATCCTTGCATCTGGCAGGCACTTAGGAAGCAAATCGGACAGCCATATCTTCTTGTTGTCTGCCGTCCATGTCGCCTCGGCGTGGAACGTCTTGTTGATCGGGGTTGGGGCCATGCACGGCCACGATGCTGGGTAGTTGTTAGCTGGCTTGGTATGAGCCGACCAATATCCATAGAGAGACAGCTGATAGAACGGACAGCTGATAGAACGGACAGCTGATAGAACGGACAGCTGATAGAACGGACAGCTGATAGAACGGGGTGGGATGCGCTCCTCCCCGGCTTAACGTACTCAAAATTGGCATCATCTGGGTCGACCAGTATTCGAAGGAAATTCTGCTCCGTGGTGTGAGGTTAATGATGGGCTGCCACATCAGCAACAGGCATTCGGTTGTGTGAAGACGGCGTGGCACCTGCGTAAGACTAGCCCCTCATAGTTGGCCTCATTAGCACAAATTTAGGAACCCATATCCGTGCTCGAAACAGCAAGCAAACGATCACGAGCCATGCCTATCACAAGCTTAGCTTTGCGGCCCTCCATGAAGAGCATCGAGTCACTGTGAGGAAGGCCGGAGTGTTGGTTATCGTCGAAGTTGCGCCAGCACCTAATGCGTACCTCGTGCGCTCAGGTGCCTGGTCAGGACGTCTCGCCGTGGTGGTCTGCAGTAGCGCTGCAGCATCGGGAGCACCCCATGCTCCTCAATGGCTGTTTTGAATGGAGGCAGAAATCTCCACGCGAACAATTTATGCACGCTTCGTTACTCCTGTCGTGAAACACTGATGCCTTTCGAGAGGTGGGCGTGGAATGGTTGGCCGCTAAGTAATGGACTCCAGCCTACTTGATCGAACCAGAAAACGCTGAACTAAAGCGTCTAACTCCGTAGACGGTGCAAATACCCACGCTCGGTTTGCGATCCAAGCTCTGTTGGACAGGAAGGACGCAGCTGAACACAAGATTTGGCAAATGGTGGTTGGGATGGGGTGCGGAAGGTACGATAGAAAGTGCAGCAGGTACGATAAATCGCGAGACGGGGAGTGTGGCACTATGGGTCGGACAATCCGAACTCAATCTTTGCTCTTCTTTTCAGTCCCTATCCAGAGGAATGGAGGCAGCCGATCTGAAATAGCGCACGAGATATGCCAAGGTATTCGGAAGAGAGGAAAAGGTAAACGTGAAAGAATAACGGTCGCTTCGATTGCGCTCTCTACTGGATCAGGTCAGCAACTTCATTCATAGCCGAAGATCAGGTGCTTCGAACTCTCAGCAACTCCTCGCTAGAAATGCAGCGTATCATAAACTCATATTCAACCTCCCTCCCCGTCAGTCAGCCAACCCGAACGCTCGTCCGCGTCGTTCTCTGCCGGTAGCTGTCGACTGTGACTCTGTCCCTAGCACCGATGTGCAAAGGCACCCCTTTCAAGTTTCAGAGAAAATGTATTCCTCAGCCAGCGGAAGTAGAGACGGCTCAGGCGAAACAATCCTCGTACTTCTTGCTGTGTTTGTTGAGGGCGTGATCTTCGAGACTCTTCCGTGCCGAGGTGCTCTGGAAAGTGCCGAAGCAAATCTTGCACTTGATACTTTGGGCCTTTGCATTCTAGACAGGGGAAGCCAGCGTCAGCAACCGATCGGATTGAAAACAGAAACAAGGTGTTTGTTCTGGGTAAGACAAAACAGAAGATTGAAAGCGCCAGGGAGCCTGGCTATGTAGCCGTGGCGAAATTCTTGGATTGCCGAGTGCACAGTCCTCCAGGATGGGAATTCCATCGATCTGCACCTGAAAGCCTACAACACTTGCCTTGAAGGGGAAGGGACAAGATGGAGCCACAAAAGGACGAAAGCAGCCTTGCCAAGTTCTCGACTTGTGTGAGCCACAAACGAACCACCTCTCATCACTCTCTCTCTGACTCAGCAAGACGACCGGAATTCCAAGGCCGACAGAAAATCCAGCAGCCCGGATGGAAAACCACAAAACACGCAAACCAAATAATGGGCTTAATATAACAGTGGGAAAGAGTGCGAGTGAATACATACCGATTTCAACTGACTTTGGGGGTCCCTCTTCGCATCCTTCGCATTCCGCTCACGTTTCTGCGCAGCTTTGGCTCCGTTGCCGCCACCCATTTTTTAAGGTGAATATGAAGCAAATAATTGAACGAGGAGGACGGCAGGGTGACCAGAAGGAATCTCTAGCTTGATAGATAATGTCGTGGGTGCTTGGGGCCTGACTTCGGGCTGGGCGTGTTTGCGAGAGGAGTGAGGGATTGAATTAAAGGAAGTCAAGATGAGGCTGGAACGGAAGATCAGTGGCAAGGACATGGGCGGTCAGAAGATAAATTTGGCAGCGCGTGAGAAAATTGTAGGTCGAGACCCGCGTCAGACCCGGCCGCCTCGGAAGCGCAAAAACTTTCCTGCGAGTCTTTGTTCGCCTAGTAGTAACCCCCAATTTGCACGTGGGGGACAGTGGCCTGAAAAGTTCATTCATCGTCAAGATCTATGAGAGCCCCGAGGCTCTAAAGGTTAAACACCCCTCAGACCAAGCGCCACCAGAATATTCACAATCTCTCCAACCTCGGGGTATCCAAATTTGCAGTCATTCCAGTTCATGCACCGCCTTGCTCACGTCGAGATGCGATTGAACTGCAACCCGGTGCTGATGTCTCCAAACTTCGCATGCCAGATATCCTTCAGATAAGAGCTCCGCGGCACCCATGGGCCTCGGTCACCGCCCTTCGGAAGTGTGTTTGCCTCCTGAGCAGCCTTAATATAAGAACTACTCAAATTTAACAGCGGCACCTCCATCACTTTTTCCTTCTCATTCAAACGCGGAGTCATGCTGCTCATACCCTTGGATTTCATCTGTTTGAGCAAGCGGACCCACAGTTGCGCGGTGGCATCGGCGCCAAGTGTCCAACTGGCATTCGTGTATCCAAAGACAAATGCAAAGTTAGGAAGGTCCTGGAGTAAGGCGCCCCGCCAGATGTACTTCTGATTCATCTGGTAGGGTTCGCCGTCGACGGAGACGTTGGCACCACCGCCGAATAGGATCTTCAGACCGGTAGCCGTGATTATGATGTCTGCATCGATGGTCTTCCCTGAGGACAGTGTGATTTCGTTGCCGGCGATATTCCGGATCGTGTCGGTCACGATGTCAGAATTGCCTTTGCGGAGAGCTGCGAAGAAGTCTCCACCTAGAGGAAACAGTTAGGCGAGGGCTGCCATGCGGGTCATATAATCAGGCTTACCTGGGGTAATGCACATCCTCTGCTCCCAAGGATTATACTTCGGGACGAAATGCGGGTCGAACGGGATGTTCTTAGGCAACTCCTTCTCGGTGGCTTCACGGAGGACCGAGATACCCTTCTTCGGGAACAGGCGGCAGAATTGGAAGAACAAAAAGCCCACAAGCAGGAACCTAAGTCGGATGAGCTGATAGGCCCACTTTTCGGGGAATATCCGCTTGATCATGCCATCGATCGGTTCTGTGAGAGGGACGGGCAGGAAGTAGCTGGGCGATCGTTGAAGCATGGTGATGTGTTTGGCTTTATCGGCCATGGCGGGGAGGAGAGTCACGGCAGTGGCGCCACTACCGATGATGACGACTTTTTTGTCTGTATAGTCGAGTTCTTCAGGCCAGAATTGAGGGTGCACCACGGTTCCTTTGAACTGATCAATGCCAGGGATTTGCGTGTTCAGGCCGCGCGTATAGTCATAGTAGCCGGTGCCGAGCAGGATAAAACGCGAGTAGAATTTTCTCTTCTCGGTGCCATTCACGGCGACGTCGAGTTCCCAATGCTGATTCTCGGTTGACCAGTTCATGCTTTCGACTTTGTGGTGATACTTGACATGGCTGTCGATCCCATGTTTGGCGGCGGTATCCTTCACATAGCGCAGAATGGACGCGGCGTCGGCGATGGAACGATCTTCCTTCCACGGATCCCAAGGGAAACCAAATGTGTGAAGGTCTGAGTCCGATCGAATACCGGGATATTTGAACAGGCTCCAAGTGCCGCCGATTTCTCCTCGTCCCTCGAGGATGGCGTATGAGAAGTCAGGGAGGCCTTCCTGCAGGCGATAGGCGGCGTTGATGCCTGAAATCCCAGCGCCGATTACAATAGCGTCGAAGCTGTTGTTGGCGGCAATCATCTTGATCGGTGGACGTGGATGTTGGCTGGGGTAGCGAAAGGAATAGCGTCCGCTGAAATCGAGAAAGGAAGGAGAAAGGGAGGAAGATGTCGAGAAAGTGAATGTGTATATACTTTCACGCGCCGAGGAATCACTAAACACAGTAACCGATCTGGGAGGGCCCCCCGGGGCTCCACCAAAATCTGCAGTTCAATTCAGTCATGCCAGCCAGGATGAACCCTCACTAATCGTGAATGACACGAGCCTGGGCCCAGAGACCAGCACGGGCCAGTCGGCCGCCTGAAACCTGTAAAGGCGGAGAGTTACCTCGGTTGGGAAGTAGGAGCCCAAAAGTGACTCGAAGGATGTGCAGAGCATGGGTTGGTGTGGATATTGTCCGCCTCCTCCGTCCCAGGAAGACTGGTGTCCTCGTAGGGACACTTGTCTCGTCGTGCTCGTCCACCTCTCGCTCCAAATCCGTTGAAATCACTCCAGGGCGTACCTCGTACCACATTCGTTTAATCCAAGATACTGACTTTCACATGTGTCGTAGACTCGCTGTGATCTACACGCACCTTGTGTGATTTAGGTCCCACCACTGCATACGTAGCCGATATATACCCTGTGGGCCACAATTGCGTCAACCCCGAGTTGCTCTTCCACGGTCCCCCCACCCAGACGACAGGAAAAAGCCGAGGTTCAGAAGGCTATCAACCTCAAGCGCCCACCGGATATGTAGGCAGTTGCCGCAGCCTGGGGAAACCGTTTTCCTTTGGTGGCGTTTGTAGAGACCACTGACCATGCACGAGGACGTGTCGGTTCCCCAGACCAAAGTGGACTTGGGCCGACTACGATACGTGTCAACATACGAAATACGAACATAATGAAGATCAAGACAGGATGAGATCGTGCGAAGCGGCTTCGGTCGAAGTTAGTCCTTTCATTCGTCTGGGCTTCTTCGTCGTGTCTCGCTTGCTCGTGTCTTGGGAATATCCATAGAGTATCACTCAGTAACAGCATTCCCGCTCTCATCCACCAGATGGCGTTCGACTTTCTCTGGCCCTCCTCCCACAGCGGTACAGATCACACGACTCACGCCAGCCTTTAGCGTCATGAGTGTCTTCTGCTCCAAGCCCCCAAACTCGTTCGGTCGAATATTCTCGCCGAACTCGCCTTCCCAGCCCGAGACCCTCGGTAGGATGTTCTTGAAAACACCAGCAACTTGATGACTGTGTTCTTCCAGATAGTAGATGACTGCATTTGGACCGGCGTCGAAGGTGTATGCCGCGACCAATTTGCCTGCTTTGCGGTTTGCTGTCTCGACTGCGTTCATGGCTGCGCGGGAGACGTCGTTTAGGTAGTGAATGGGTGGCCAGGAGTCAAGGCAGATGGCGTGAAAGGAATTCGAGTCTTGCATCGTGATGCGGGCGAACGTCTGAAAATCGCGTTCATGGATGGCCTTTTCAATCTCTTCCATCCTCTTTGGGACGATGTCTCTGAATCGTGCCGGTGCGAGCGTAGAGGTCTCGACAGTGGTTTGCATGCCTGCTGTGGAGGGCACTCCTTTCTTCTCGGCGCTGACGACCAGAATCAAAGCCCTCATCTCCGGCCAGTGTGAGACGGGGGCGACCTCTTGGGCCAAGCTGTCGCTTCCGTCCTCTTTCGTGCCAGCTCGCCAGGCGACGTATCCACCCATAAGACTCCTGCACGCCGAGCCGGAGCCTTGCCTCGCAATCAGAGACAGGTCCTTTGGTGACTGCGGCAACTCGTAAAGATCGGCGATGGCTCTGACCAGCGCAGCAAACCCAGCGGCTGACGAAGCCAGGCCTGCGGCGGTAGGGAAGTTGTTCGCAGAGACCAGCCGCAGGGTCATCTTTGAGAGCTTAGGCAGAGAAGCATCGCTGGATTCCAGCTGCTCACGTAGCGAACGAAGGTGTTTTAGACATGCTTGTGTTCTCTTGGAGGATTGAATATCTTCCTTGTCTCCGTTGAGGATGAGCGAGTCTTGACCGGAGTAGGACTCCGAGCATGATGCGGTCGTATGAGTCCGTAGCGACTTCTGCGACAGTGTCACGGAGAGTGACGAGTTCGTAGGGAGGTTTAGTGCTGTGTCGCGTTTACCCCAGTACCTGGATTCCTGGTTAGTCTGTGCCCGCAACATGCAGAACAGAAAATGGCGTACCTACTTGATGACAGCGATGTTGACAGGAGCAGTCGTGCTCGCCCGATACACGGGCGATGGACCAGACATTGTTGGCTCTGTTACTCTGCCGGGGCGAGATTTTGTGTTTATTTCACCGCAACTGAGAACAAAATGTTGGACGTCGAATGTGGGTCCTGCGCGGTTGAACGCCGCGGGGATACAAGGTACAGGGGACCTCAACTCGTTCGGAATTTAATTATCAAGGTAATACTAGACGGAAAGCAGTGAGTTTCAACATCATTCAGTCGTGCCCATTGCGCTTGCGAGCTTTTAATCGATATCCCTCGATCTGGTCCAGGACTCATGCCTGCTCTACAGCTCCCCGCCATGGATTTGCAAGCCTCGTCCCTGACGGAGGTGGGATATCGGGGACTTGTGTCCAGTCCTTCAAACTGTTCAACAAGGCCGTCAGCACGGCCGTGACGTGCTCTCATTACTACAAAGCTCAAAGATGAGCAAACGAGGCCGTCACTCTGTGGGGGAGAAGAGGCGCGTGGTACAGACAGGGACTGTCGCCAACAACGTCCCGCGCCTCGACTCACAAGCAACTCAAATCATATCTTTAGCCTGAAAAACTGGTGGGAACGGTCGTTATTGTTCTCGGGGCGATGCGAATGTCCGTTGAAAAAGCATTTGAGACAACACAGCAGGATGTAGAGGAGGATCCTGTCTCGCATTCACTTCTACGACACTCATCGGCGAGACATCAGTTCGATTAATATCAAACTAGTCGATGACGGCCTGGTAAGTCCTAAACTCATGCATTATCCGCATCAGGCTTGGCTATAGCAGACACAGTCGAGATGCAGGACCCGAATGACTGGTCCGGCAAGTTACCAGATCCCTTGGAAAGCGTCTCTCGATTGGACTGCACCCGTAGGAGGACAGATGCCCCCTAGATAGGTGGAATGTTCTACCTCTCGTTGAAATTCCCATCCCAGAATCCCTTTAAGCCTCCAAAGGTCCCCTTCGTGACCGAAATATATCACGTCAACGTCGAGCAAGTAGATACTGGAGACATCTGTTTGGAGGACTACATGAAGGGATACAGCAGCCCTCGGTACCCATCTATGAAGATATATCTGGCTGTAACGGGTCCGCGTCCGATATTGCTGGTCGAGTCCCGATGTGAAGACAATGCTCTTGTATATTCGCGAATTGCTTCGCCGTCCGAATGGAGAAGAGCCATTCAAGCCCGGCATTCCGCATACGTATCTCGAGAATCGAAGCGTGTAATCATTCAGTGGTCGTGTTCTATACAAACGAACGAGCTCAGGAGATTCAACACAGGCGAACATGTCCAGTCTCACACTCAGACAGAATTGTAGAAATTCCCCGGCCGTTCACTGGGGATACTACAGTATATTCCGTATCAGATCCACATGACGATTGACGTGCCCGTGGCAATCTCGATGCATATCAGAGAATTCATTCAGCCAGAACTACATTCTTATCGGTGAGGTTCTGTCGAAGTGGAAGGAGACCAGGCTGACGAAACTGGCCTCGCCCAGCTGCTGGTCCTCCCCGCATTTTTTACGGAGCATCGTCTCCGAAAATATTGTCGCGTCCTCCGTCCCGTCCGACATTTCTTCTCCCTCAACAAGTAAATTAGTTCTTCAAGTCGTTCGGAACACCTTGCTACAACAATATATCATGGGCTGGTGGAAAGCAGACCCCATCCCGGGACCTGCACACCCGCCGCAATCACAATCGCAATCGCAATCACCACAATCTGCCGCTCCTATCCCTCCGCATCCCATCACCGTACAGGCCAGTACGGATACAGACTCAGCTTCAGCATCGGCCTGCCCAGTAGACCCAAAAACCCGAGCAATATGGCTCCAGCAAGCACAGCAGGCAAAGAAATCGCCGTCGCAAGTACAGATACAAGGCCAACCTGACCTCCCACTCTCCCACCCTCCAGTCCGAGCGTCTCCAGCATCGCCCTCCCTCCGCGACGTAACCACCACCAGCGCATCCGTGTCCGCATCCGCACCCTCCTCAGTCGAATGCTCCTCCGACCGAATCAACCAGTCCCCTTTCCCCTCCACAGACCCATCTTCGACCTCCCATTCACATTCACATGCAGCATACACGCCCTCGCGCCCGCTCTCGCACGACCGAGTCGTCTCCTCCATTCCACGAGCCATGCCCTCACCCTCATCCTCATCCTCACCCACGGGTGGTGGTCCCAGCCCGGCGGCTCCCGCGAACTCGGAATCCGAAACAGGCACCCACTCCTCTGGCAACTGGATCTACCCGTCCGAAGCGCAGTTCTTCCACGCCGTGATGCGCAAGCAGACGCTGTCGGAATCGTCGCCAGAGACGCTCGCCTCGTCCATAAGCAGCATCATCCCCATCCACAACGCGGTCAACGAGCGCGCGTGGACGCTGATCAAGGAGTGGGAATCCGCCGCCACGGAGGAGACCCGGACGGCCGCGTGCGCGGGGCCCAAACTGCTCAGGTTCCAGGGGTTGGGGGCCGGGGCGCGCAGTCCCAAGGCCAGGATGCTGGGTCTGTGCGGGTACACGGCGCCGTTTGACCGGCATGATTGGACGGTGGAGCGCTGCGACGGCCGGAGGGTCGAGTATGTGATTGATTTTTATCAGGGCAAGGCGTCGTCGTCGGCGTCCTCGGGAGTGGCGCAGGGGGCGAGGAGTAATTTGAACTTTTATCTCGATGTCAGGCCCAAGTTGAATACTGTCGAGGGGTGGAGGATGAGGGCGGAGAAGATTGTGGGGTGGCGGTGACGAGGGCGAGGGCGAGAGCAAGGGCCAAGGGAAGAGGTGGGTGGAGACGTATGTGTATATATATTGCCTCCTGCGGGAGTGAGAATGGGGAGAGGACTGCTTGAGGGCAGCCTCTTACATTGTACCGTGTATACCATGTCATCACGACTCACTATTCAAAAGGCGAAGTATCAGTAATGAGATATTCTATGTATATGACTCTCGAGACAATCACTTGTCTCGTCACTAGGTACACCATCTGCGCCGCGCCACCTTTCGCAGATAGGGATCAATGTCGAACACGTTGCCTCCCATCCGGTGCCCATGCCTACCCATGTGGCACTAGAGTAAGAACAGGTAGGAACCGCCACTGAAACCCGACTGAGGAGTAGATTATTGAACAGCCTGGTTGGGCTGGAACCCTCGTTCCCAGCACAACCAAGTGAGACCCATATTGCCCTTCAGAGCCAGAGTAGGAGAGGTTTACCTCTGTTGTTCACCAGAGCCAGCCGTGTCTAGGTACCGTTGCGATGCCACCCACGTCCGCGTCGACCATGGATGCTGTCTCTCGACTAAACCATCAAAGCGCCTATCCAGACAAAGGAAAGAGACACGGCAATGCAATCGAAGTAGATGTTGGTCGTTTCAAGTCGTTAGTCCCAATTGTACGCTCCCCTTCTGCCGGTCGACCTGTTACAAAAGAAATTCGTTCAAGGCGTGACATGCTCAGATGTCGTTGATGCAAATGCAAGTGTATGATGTTTGTGTTCGTTTGACTTGCCGTGGAATGTTGACTTTGGCTCATTGCCTCCTCACCAATTTCCTGTGCGCATGGTAGGCTGCTCCATGCCGTAAGTGTTGGAAAATAGTTGCTGTCGAATACTCTGCTGCTGCGAAGACTGAGTGCTGTGCCGCAGCCAACCCAGAGCCTGCATCAACTCATCGTATGCCTCTCTTAGCCGACCACCACTTTTCTCGTTGTGCGCCCGCAGCTTATCCTCCCATCCGTTGAACTGTAGTTGATAGCCTCCACCACGTTTACTGGCTTCCTTGATGACACTAGCCCACGCCTTAGAGATCTCCTCGTACGCGTTCTGCTTGGCAACGTTATGCTGCGGGCTGTCCCACTCTGGTAGATCATGTATGATTTGTGTGACTGCGTTCAAATACTCGAGTGACGTCGATGACTGTTGTTCATTGGGCGGCAGGAAATGAGGTGTAAAGTCGGTAAGGGCATCGAGCAGCTCGTTCCATTGTGGGCGGACACGATCGAAGCAGTAATCGGACCGGAGATTGGGCTCGAGGGGAAATGCGTTCATCAATCGGGCGTAATATTGCCGCAGGATCTGGAGTGTGCTCTGAATGCTGGGTCGAGGACTGACTTGGACAATCTCCTCTCTCAGACTCGGGTGTCTCTCACACAGAGTCTTGAATACTGATGTGAGGGAGTCCTTGTCCAATGTCTCCAGCAATCTCTCAACTGTCAATGGTCGGCCGACCACGAGATTGGGGCGGGCTTTCTTTCTTGATGCGGAACCCAGAGCGGTGGGCAGTCGGGCGTTGGAGATGGAGGGCGATGTGGACATTTCATCGTCTCGATCAGGAGAGGGCGAGGCCTTCCGTTTTCTTGAAGGGCCAGAGGAAGACACTGGTGCTACGGTTAGCAGGCGGCGAGAAAACCTATTTTGCATCAACGACTCACTCGATCTGTTAGGGGAGAGGCGAGAGTGTTCATGGAAATGAGGGGGAACAGGCGGCATAGCCAGGGAGTTCATCGTGGCTAGGGAGGCCCGATGATATCAGGCCGTGTTATTGTTTGAAATCCGAGGATTGAGGGGCGACGCTGTTTCGTTTGCCCAGATTTTCCAAGGTCGCCACGGTTGAAGACAATGAGATGGGCGATGGACAAAGACAGCCGCAGTGTTATGAGGTCGTCGAGCGGCGGTGAAAGGCAGCAGCTGGGGATGCGGATGCGGATGTGATGTGATTGAGTGAAGTGAAGTTATGAAGTGTGAGTGGAGGTTCGACTTTGGCATCTGGCCTTGTGCGGGTCGAGAGCAGTGAGTGCCAATGATATAGACTTGGAGCTAGCTGTGCCTAGGGTCCAGCCTTAAGCACTGCGATTCGCTGGCTGCTCCCCCGAACCAAAGGTCTCAGGGCACCCGGAGCCACTGACGGCTGGCCACTGACTGTCCTCAGGTGCGAGGCGCAAATCGCTGCCCAATACTGCCACGTCTCTGCACGTCGACCATCATGTTAGGTGCATGTCCACCTGAAGTCTATCGAATTGCCTTGCCCGGGATCCGTGCGTCGACGTTTCCCTGGTCTTGTAGCAACAGCTCGGCCAGGGTCACCAGTGCAAACCAACAAGACCAGCAATCTGGAAACAAAGATAGCCATCACAGCCAATCTGTACAAGATTCGGCTCGGTTTCATGTCCTGCGACTTTCCGCTGCTGCCACGCACGAAACAGACACACTGGTTTCAGATAGCTCAGTATAATCCATCTCTAACGTCTGGGGAAGCTGGTCATATCTGGATGCGGGACATCCAGTCAGGATGAAATCGCCAATCTCCAACTTCAACGGGCATCATTCCTTTTTCATTCATCGGATTGTTCACATATCACATGCACACCAGCCGAGCTCGTGTGTCTGGGTCAAACAGTGCGAACCTCCCGCTGTCCTGTGATGAAAGGTACTGAGACGCTACGGAAGAGACCGGCGGATCTATACTTTATACTTCCTCCAAATACATCCAAACAGCTCACTTGAGCCAGATAGGATGACTCGCAGATATGGCATATGATAAGGTCACCTCATATCAGTTGAAGAAGGATCTTTGTCCTCCTCGATCGCCGCATCGTCCTGCTGCTGCCGACTCGTCATCACAGACAAAGTATCCGTTCCCATCCAGACACTGTCTCCCGCGAAATGCACCATAACTCATGTTCACGTCGCCATTGTTCACGAAAGCGACGGACGCAGCGATTATTGGTAGGAAGGCCCAGAGAAAATAGATCCATAGCCTGAAATTGTGCAGTCCGCCATGAGATCGCCGTCTCCGAGGTCAGAACACACAGGTAACACGGTGAAGCGCCAACACGAGGGCAGCAAAATCCAAGGCTTCGGTATATAAACTGAGCGAGGAAGAATTCGCTGGCTCGACAGAACAGCGAGTGGATACTGGATGGTCCACTGACAAGGACAGTGATATAGAACAGGAAGAATTACACATTTTTGCACATACCACTGACGATGAGAAGCATGGTAAGGTGATATCGAAAGCTCGTCTTCATCATGGCTAACCACCAGTGAGTGAAGAGCGCAGCGATTAAGCTGATGGATGCGCAAGTGATTATCACGACAACAGCAGCGAGACCAGGTTCCTGAGCCTGAGAACCAAGGACATCACTATTACAATGAGCGAGACCCCGCGACATCATATGACTCTGCCGAAAGCACGGGAGAGAATCTGGCAATCCATGCGCTGGTTTCCGTAGCGCATATCCTGCTCGGCCTGGAGTTGTTGAGCAGCTCCTTCAGAGGAGTTGCTCCGAGTTACGCTTGAGGCTTTTCATTTGCGTTCCCAGCGCTTGCGAATGGCGCGGAGGAACCATCTAATCTGAAGGGCGCCCTTTCACACCTGTTCGGTACCTCGGACAAGACCTAGAAAGGCGCGAAGCGACCTTGGTGCGCAGTACAAACAAGAGATGAAGAGAATTGGAGGCGAGAAGGCTTCGGGCCAGAAAGCCTGTTGAGCGAGTGAGCGGAGACCAACCGCTACAAAGAGCTGGTCGGGAGATTTTGCGAGGAGTGGTTACAAACCATCTAGGGGGATCGTCTACGCGGTGGCGAGTTCGACGGGAACTGCTGTGGTCTGCAATTGAGTGCTTGAGCGGTCCGCATCCGTCTGTGGAAACAAGAGCGACACAGCTCGAGAATCGATAAACAAGATTGTGGCAGGACCAGGACCAGGACCATGAGATGATATCAGGCAGCATTCCGCCGCTGCCAGGCACAAATGGTTGAATTGGTTGAACCAAGCTAAGTAGCACTTTTCCGGCACCATAGGTGAATGGTGCATGATCATAATCGACATCGAGGTAATACCGTTGCACAAGATGAACCACAGGGCGGACAGTGGGATCAGCTAACATCATACGGATCCCGACATCACGCCCCACGGATCTGTACATGTCCGACCTCGAATAAAGCCATGGGTATCGTGCAAACGCTAATCCTGCCCACAGTATGCTGAATGAGGGAAAGTTGTCGCCGTAATGCATCGCTGCGGGTAAGGCCTAGAGATACAGTGACTGAGCCGCCACGATGTCTCGTCTTACCTTGTTCAATGCTTCCTCGAACTTCTTCTCCAATTCTTCGCTTCCCATGACTTTCGAAGCTTCGGCCATTTGACGAAGCGCTTCCTCAAGCCGACGGAATGTGCGAATCAAGCTTCCTTCGTAGACGTCGGTCATTTTGCTATTGCGATATCAGTACTTGTAGTGATCAGTTCGGCGTGTCCTTACCAGATATCCCCGAACGACTTTCCAGTCGCCCAGGCATACATGACCGGCATGAGCTGCCACTTGAACCCCTGCACGTACTCTTCCTCGTTCATGGTCAACTTCGACTCAATCGAGACCTTGGCGATGTTTCTTGCTTGCTTCTGAATCTCACGCAGGCATCGGGCCATTTCCTCTGGTAACACGGGATTCTCGTTGACCTTCTCTTCAAAGACAAAACAACTCATGACTGCTGCAGTCTGCTCTGGCGTGAGGTCATTGAAAAAGCGGTTGAACAGGAGTTCACTAAGCATCAGTTCATCGCCAGTGCTGATCTCACAAGCAACACGAGCCTTGAGCTGCACCACCTCGTCCTCGTTGATGAACTGTAGGCGACGAAGCACGCGCTTGCGGCACTTCAGTTCCTCCAACTGCGTGATTGCATGGGCGTCCTGGATTTGCTTTTTGAGATTACGGATCTTCGTCGTAAGAGCCATCTTGTCAGCATATTGATTGTACAATCCTTCCAAGCGAGGGGAGTGATGCAACGGATTGGCAATCAGTCTGGACTCCATGATTTCGATCTTCCGAAGGAGCTCGCGGAACGAGTTGTCAGTGATCTTCATATTCTCGATGGGATCCAGCACGGCCAGGCCATCGGGGAATCGTCTTGTAACTTCCTGCAATGCTTGCTGCACCTTCTTCTTTTCTTCAGATATGGTCATATCGGCGGGAGGATAGATGCGCACATGGGAAATCTTGTGGACGCATTTGAGCAGGACAGGTACAACTTCGACCTTCGACTTCTCACCGGGCTGAGGAGGACGAATGCCAGGCGGAAGGGATTGATGAGTCTTGGTCGCGGGAGTGGGGCCGTCAGCCACTTGCAGGGCAACGTCGAGCACCCATTCCTCCTGAGGTGCCAGTTTCTCCGTTGATCTTCCCTGGCTTCGCCTGCTGAAGTTGAGAACTGCCCCCCAGCCAAAGTCGTGACCACCATCCTTGATCTCGACAAGACGGCCAGGCTGCATGAAGGGTAGGCAGTAGTTGGGATGGACGATGACCATTCGCATGTCTTCCGCATAGACATCAAGCTGCTTGCGAAGCTCGTAGTAGGCACGAATATTGCTCTCATCCCCAATGACCATTGCCGACTTCTCTGCTTCTAGCTGCTGCAGTTCTTTCTCGAGGCCAGATACGCTGGCAGTGTTCTGGAATTGATGGAAGCATCTCTCAAGCATGAACTCGGGAGAGATGCCTTCAACCCGTAGCAAATTCAAGATCATGTTGTAGCCGAGGTAGAAGGCAGAATCCAAGTTGTCTTGTTGACCCCGAACAATGTCTTTGGCAATTTGAGGTTCCATCTGTTCATTGATCATCATGATGACAATTCCTCGCTCATCCAACCCGCGACGCCCAGCACGGCCGGACATCTGAATGAACTCGCCTCCAGTGATCCACCGCTGAGAGATACCGTCAAATTTGCGCACACTGGTGAAGACGACAGTCTTGGCCGGCATGTTCAGCCCAATGGAGAACGTCTCGGTGGCGAACAAGACCTTGATCAGACCTTCCTGAAACAGGATTTCAATAGTCTCCTTCAGAATAGGCAACAAACCAGAGTGGTGGATGCCAATTCCTCGTCTCAAGAGTGGTAACAGGTGTTGGATCTGGGGCAGATTTTTGTCTTCGGGTGAAAGCATCTCCAAAGCGCTATCGAAGACTTTGGAGACCATGGCCTTCTCCGAATCCTCGTTGAAGGACATGCTGCTCATCTGGATCGCATATGACTCGCAATCTCTCTTGCTGAAACTGAACACAATGACTGGGTTGTAGTTTTTGGTCATGATCATGCGGATGATCTTGTAAATATCGGACGGACCCTTAGTGCCGCCTTTATTCAATCTCTTATCCTTGCCCCTTCCCTTGCGACGGGCCATGGCATTAGCAGGGTCGTCGCCTTGTTTGTCGGCAATAGTACTCATAGCTTTCTGGAAGTTCTCTTCGCGGAACACACCCTTCTCATCCACAACCAAGTGAATTCCGTCGGCTCCGGCAGGAAAGAAGTAATGCTGCAGTGGAGTCGGTCTGAAGTCGGTATAGACCACGTGACATGGTTGGTTGTGTGTCTTGGTGATCCACTCGGCGAACTGCATGGCGTTGGGGATGGTAGCAGACAAGAATACATAGTGCACTTTGTCAGGTAGCAGGATGATGGTTTCTTCCCAGACAACACCTCGAATTTTGTCTCGCAGGTAGTGGATTTCGTCAAAGATGACCCAGCCCACTTCTCGCATAATCTCGGAACCACGGTAGAGCATTGACCGCAAGATCTCAGTAGTCATCACCAAACACGTCGCGGTAGGATTGATCGTGACATCGCCAGTCATCAGACCAACGTCGCCAAAATCAGCCTGGAACTCTCGGTATTTCTGGTTGCTCAAAGCCTTGATGGGGCTGGTGTAGATGACTCGCTGATTGTTCTTCAGGCATTGCGCAATCGCATATTCGGCCACCACCGTCTTTCCAGCACTGGTGTGGGCGGAGACCAAGACGCTCTCATTTCGTTCAATCGAGGCAATAGAGACTTGTTGGAAGGGATCGAGTTCGAATTTCCAGGTTCGAGCGGGCTCCGCCGGAGGCTTGTGTTCGGAGATAGGGACGTAGTCATAGTCCGGAGGGAGTGCGACTTGGTGACGGACTTGGTGTGACAAAATCACCTTCTCTTCCTCTTTAGATCCCATGAGACCGGCAGATGCGGCAACTTCTCTCGACTGCTCGGTCTCAAAGGTATCTGTGATAACAGGCTCTGGCTCATCTTCCGTACGCATTCTTTTCGCATCGGGGCCATGGTCGTCCGTCATTTCTTGGTCAACATCTTCGGAGGCTGGAGAAGGCCCATCAGTGAAATGACCGGGTGCGTCGTCGCCATTGGCCTCGTCCTTGACTTCGCCGTTGGCTTGACGTTTCAGTCGCTTTCTGTCAGTTTTGGCGGGTCTGTTGGCGGGCGGCGCCTGGCCATTGTCGTCAAAGACGTCAAACAGATGGTCCATCTTGGAAGAACGGCGTGTTTGTTTTTGTCTGGTCATGAAGATGTTGTCGCTTGTGTCGATGGGAAAAAAGACCAACTGCTTCCTGTATTGCGGAAGGTAAGGCGAACCGCTAGCCGCTTTAGTGATAGCGTAGACAATTGAGCTTCAGTCCTCAGTGCAATCACCTGAGAACTGATCCCTTTGAATATCACAACCGTTGACACGACACTGAGCCAGATATCAAGGTAAGATGACGCTACCTGTCTGTGTGCCGCTCTGATCCAGTCTGCAGATGAACGCTCAAGCCCTCATGCGCGCCAGAATGGCAACCCGGCTCGTGGCTCGCCGCGGCTTCACCTCAACGACACGTCGAATGGACGCTTTCAGCCCCTACCATTACCCCGAGGGTCCTTACACCAACCTGCCCTTCAATCCCAAGACACGATTCTTCTGGCTGCGATACTGGCTCTTCATGGGTAGGGAGAAGTCTGCGAGCTTGAGGCATGTGCAAGAACTGAAAGTTGGACAGGTACCGGATTCTTCATCCCATTCGGCCTTGCCAGTAAGAATGGCCCACACCTCATCTACAAGATCGAATTGCTCACACATCAACAGTCTGGCATACATACAAGGCATAAATTCGTTGGAGGGGTCACTAGGGGAACTGTGGAAGCGCATCAAGTCCGGTTGAGGAATGGCGACCCGGCAGCCGGTATCTGTACAGAGCCAACAATGAATGAGATCGATTGCAAACAGTCGTCCAGCAGTCTCGTATGCTCATTGCCTGCTCTTCCGGAGCTCTTCTTCACTTGCTCCGTCGAAGCTTGCCCAGATCGAATGCGTAGAAGGCCGTCCAATCAGAATGGCCGAATTTCATCCTGTAAATTTCTGGCTCCACCAGCATTTTCATCGCGACTCGAAATATATCACGCCTTCCTTCATAACTTTTTAGTGTAGATGATGGAGCGCCGGTGCCACTCAATATGCGGAACCTCAAAACGATAAAATATCGTGAAAGCCAACTTCCCGACGGTCTACCACTAACAGCCACGGCGTGGGACACAACGAATGACACAATAATTTGTGCATTTGGTCCAACGCCCTCAAACCCTGTCATCGAGCTCAAACGAGGAATTCGAAATTCGTCTAATCATGAGCAGTTGGAAACTATCACGTCATGGGATTCTCCCTGCCCGCTTCCCGACCTGGAGTGCGATGAAATCCTCCTGCTTCAGCACTTCTCAGACACCGCGACATCTTGTCTCGTCCTAGCAGGCGGTGACGTCGTGGTTGTTCGTGAAGATCCTTTGCCGGACCAAGAGAAAATTGAGATCGTCGGCTCCGTTGATGCCGGCATCTGTGCCGCCGCTTGGGCACCCGACGAAGAAATACTGGCCATCGTGACTCGAGCTGACACGCTTGTATTGATGAGCAGAACCTTCGAGCCGCTGAATGAAGCTACCCTCTCACCCGACGATCTGAAAGTCTCCAAACACGTCTCAGTCGGCTGGGGCCAGAAGGAGACCCAATTCCAGGGACGACGGGCCAAAGCCATGCGAGATCCTACCGTGCCAGAGAAGGTTGATCAAGGCGAGCCGAGTCCTTATGAGGACGGTAAAGTGTCTATCAGTTGGCGGGGCGACGGGCAATACATCGCTGTCAACAGCGTGATTCCGGGCCATCGACGAGTCATCAGAGTCTTTACGCGGGAGGCTATCCTGGATAGTGCCAGCGAACCGGTGGACGGTATGGAGTCTGCCCTGAGTTGGAAACCTTCGGGCCAGGTCATTGCCAGCGTCAAACGGTCTGCTACGAAGGTCGAGGTAGTCTTCTTCGAGAGAAATGGTCTTCGGCACGGCCAGTTTGATCTTCGTATAACGAAAGAAGACATGAATTCGTGGGCATCCAGCATCTCCCTTGGGTGGAATACCGACTCGTCCGTCCTAGCTGTTTTGTTTAAGGACAAGGCCCAATTCTGGACTACTGGCAACTACCATTACTATCTCAAACAGGAGCTCCCATTTGGCTCCACATCCACGTCGATGCCCTTGAAATGGCATCCAGAAACACCGTTTAGAATGGCATGTGGCAACACGAAACGTCTATTCGACTTGACTTTCCTGCCCACAGTGTCCAGGGGAAGCACGGCCGCTCCACTTGATCTTGGGATCGTAGCAGTCATTGACGGTAGGACGCTGAAGCTCACCCCTTTTAGGCAAGCTGGGGTTCCACCGCCAATGGCGTTCTGTGAGGCGGCGTTCAGTCACAATATCGTTGACTGTGCAATCAGTCAAGACGGCCTGAAAATCGCCGTGCTGACCACACAGACGTTCGAGCTGTGCGAATGGAAAACTCGCACCACCAGCAAAGGGGATCTGAAGTTCACAGCTACTGTCGAGCCTCGACCCGTTCGGTTTCCTACGGTCAGTGGCAACATAGGCCAGTCAGTGTTTCCCTACTTTTCGCAGGTCGCCCTCAAAGGCGACGAGATCTTCATTCTCTCGCCCGGACACGGCGTGACCACAGCGTCCTGCTACAGGCTAAGATGGTCCTCGGAGACAAGCCTGCCATCTTGGGAGCAAGTCCCTGCCCTGGGCGTTTCTGAGAACCTGATCGTGGATATTTCTGCGAAGTCCGTCTTCGTGACCCAACCGGAGAAGTCTGCAACTGTCCTTCTCTCTGACGATTCTGGGCCCGGGGCGGCCGAATTCACAAAGCTGAAGGGCAGCCAACCCAACAGCTCCATCTTCTCTCTTCAGGACGCCGACTCAACGTACCTCAAAGGCGAGACGAACGGGCACATCACGAAATACCACAAAGTCTCCCTGACACCGAAGGGCGGTCTCTACGTCGACGACACCCTCCTCTCCCGTGAAGTCACCTCTTATATCCTCACTTCCGCGCACCTGATCTTCACCACGTCGTCACATCTCCTGAAATTTGTGCACCTAACCGACGACGCCTCCACGATGCAAGTCCCTCCCGACACACCCGAGGTGGATGAACGGTGCCGGAACATCGAGCGAGGCGGCAAGATCGTCACAGCCATGCCCTCCATCTACGCCGTCATCCTACAAATGCCGCGCGGGAACCTCGAGACCATCTACCCCCGCCTGCTCGTCCTCTCGGGCATACGCCAGCACCTCAGACAGCAAGACTACCGCGCCGCGTTTCTGGCGTGCCAATTTCACCAAGTCGACATGAACATCCTGCATGACTACGATCCAGAGACGTTCCTCTCCAACGTGCCGAAATTCATCGATCAACTCAAGAAACCTGGCCGCGTGGATGATTTCCTCTCCAAGCTCAAAGACGAGGACGTCACGAAGGCGCTGTATAGGGACACGACCCTGCCGGCCACGGCCACGGCTACCGCTCAATCCCAATCTCAGGAACCACGCCAACACCAGCCCGCCCCAGGCAGCAAAGTGAACAGGATCGCCGATGCGTTCCTCTCGGCCCTCTCCTCCCGACCCTCGTTGCCGTCCATCCAAACCATCATAACCGCGCACGTGTGCAAACGACCTCCCGACCTGACTTCGGCCCTATCGCTGATCTCTCACCTTGTCCGGACGCCGGAAGGGAAAGAAGAAGCCGACACGGCCATCTCGCACCTCTTCTTCCTGACGCCTCATCCGAACGTACTGTTCGATAACGCGCTAGGCTCCTACGACCTCGAAGTCACCTTGCTGGTCGCGCAGAATGACAGCTCGCGAGATCCCCGCGAGTATATGCCCTTTTTGCAATCCCTGCAGGCCCTGGCGCCGCTCCGCCGCCAATACACAATCGACAATCATTTGAAGAAGTACGAAAGGGCGTTGACCTCCCTGCACGCGCTGGGCGAGCACGAGGAAGTTAAGGCCTACGTGGTCAAACACTCGCTCTACACCGCGGCGTTGGATCTGTACAAATACGACACGGCAGGGCATCTCGCCGGGATCACGCGTCTCTACGCCGAATACCTCTGCACGCAGAAATCGCAGCCCAACCACGCAGCAACGCTGTACGAATCCCTCGGTGACTACACGGCCGCGTACCCGCTGTACGCGCTCGCGCACAAATGGCGCGAAAGCCTCGCCTGCGCCGCCCTTGCCCCCCTGGAAGGCCCACAGCTCGTCTCCCTGGCGCAGTCCCTCGCGACAACCATGGCAGACGAGAACAGAGACTACCGCGCCGCGGCGACGATCTACACCGACTATCTCGCCAACCCGACCGAAGCAGCGCGCCTGCTCTGCCGGGGCTCGTACTTCGCCGACGCCCTCCGGATCTTATCCCTGCACGGCCTGTCCTCCGAAATCCCGCGCGTGGTCGACACCGGCCTGACCGACAAGGTGGGCGAGATCCTCGAACTCCAAGCCGACTGCCGGGCCCAGCTGTCGGCCCAAATCCCCCGGATCCAGGACCTGCGGAAGAAGAAAGAGGAAGATCCGCTGGCGTTTTATGGCGGCGATGCCTCTGTCGCGATCGGTGGTGCCGGCGAATACGCAGCCGGGGCCGCCGACATCCCGGACAACGTGAGTCTGGCGCCCACGGACGCGAGCACCCTGGGCGGACAGTCGCTGTTCACGCGGTACGGCTCCAACGCGTCCAAGTTCGGCGGCACCGTCGCGAGCAATGTGTCGCGCCGGACGAGCAAGACCAAGAGGCGCGAAGAGAGGAAACGCGCGCGCGGCAAAAAGGGGAGTGTGTACGAGGAGGAATACCTCGTCGCGTCCGTGGGGCGGCTCATCGAACGGGTGAATGGTTTGCACGAGGAAGTGGGCCGGCTGGTGCAGGGGCTGTTCAGGCGTGGGATGAGAGAGCAGTCGCGCTTGGTCGACGAGGGGATGAGAGACGTTTGCGCGGCTTGCGAGAAGGCCAGCGTTGAAGTCTGGGGGGACGTGAAAGAGGTTGTCGTGGCAGATGATCAGGCGGGTACGTATGAAGTGGATGGGCAAGGTCGACCACCGGGTGCGGACGGCGTGTTCTGGGACAGTCAGCAGGAAGTGGGAAGAAAAGAGCCGCCAGTCGTGAAGAGTTGGAGCCGGAGTGAGCTCATCTCTTAAAAAGAAGAGGCGCATTGCCGTGTAAAGAATCGTTCATCTTATTGACGTCTCTGATTCTATCGGACCTGTTCCATCTCCCTCCTCTGGAACAGTGGCCCGCCTGTGGTGGTTCTCGGTAGACTCCACGAAGGAGGCGCTTCTATTCTCGCAGGCCCACGTTCATAACTCTCTTTTGGCCCGCCAGCGTCTTCGGTTCTCGAATGCTCATGGCCTCCTTTCCGCCCGCCGACTTCTACGATCTGATCCTTTCGTCGCGTGTCCTTGTCCTTTGGCCCCTCTCGCTGTTTGTCGCTCTGGAACAGTCTTCGCTCGGTTCGCGCCTCGATAGGTTTAGGGTTGGACCTGGGCTTCTCCTGGCTTTGCGGGATGGTCGAGGGTGCCTGGATTGCTTTCTTGGCTTGGTTCAACTCGGCGATGCCCAGGCCCTGATCAATTAGATAGACTTGAAATGCCGACAATAGCTCCTTTAGACTGGCTCTTAATCTTTCAACGATGATTTGAACTTCTTCAATTCCTTCGACAACACCTTTGTTGTTTTGTGAGATATAGCCTTCCACCAGATTTAAGGTCTTGGTAAATGTCCGAACGGTGTCTGGCACGGTTGGTGTGGCCTTTCCATACGTATCTTCCGTCAGACTCGCAACCTGCATCTTAGTCAATGCTTCAATCACATCGACAAGGACTGCAGCGTTGCCATAAGGCGAACCCAAGACAGTTGCGTTGATCTTGGCAGTGTTTGTCGAGGTGAAGAACCACCCGAGACGACTCCGCCTCAACTCAGTTGTCCATGACTCGATCAGGCCAAGGGGAGATTTCGACTCTACACCTGAGGGTTTGGCATATTCGAGCAGTTTATTTTCCATCTGTTTGGCAGTCTCCTCGATAGGCGGATGCCATGGTTGCTTGGTGCTACCGAATTGCTTCAAGGGATTTGCCAGCCGCTCTGTTCTGGATGGCTTGGGATCTGCTTGAAAGATGGACTGAGTCTGCATTTCGGGAAGAAGGCGTGGCAACGGTTTGACTGTTTCCGGGGTAGCAGGTTTTGCAGCCGGTGGACCGGTAATGCGCAACTGTAGCTCTTGCAACACCTTCAAACCGGCCTGTAGCATCTGAGTCCACATCGGACCTGTAGAGCGTTCAATGTCCTCGAAGATGGCTCTTCTTCGGTCCTTGTGTTTTTGCGCAATAACAGCCAATTCCCAGAAAGCAAAGGTCCGGACGACATCACGCTTCGCTTTCAACCCAGTAAGAAGCGTTCCATTAGGATCTTTGCTAGTGGCAGACAGGGGCAGCCCTGACTTTGTGGGCTCTTGACAGAGATACACCAGCAATAAATTGGACGTCAATTCCCAGGTCAGGCCAAGCAAGAAGCCCGCGAAAACGCATCGAGCAAGATAAGCTAGTCCGAGGAGAGGATAGCCAATGGGTTGGGCATTTGCTCTCGACAGGTTGTAGAATAGCTTTGCGATAGCGAGATGTATCTGCCAAAATATGTTTCGTAGGAAGAGGCCGTAGATAAAAGGCGCCACAAACATCACGGCTACCGACACAATGGCGCTTTCCACCAGGGCAGGGATGATGATTTGCTGTATTCGTGTCTGAACGGGCAGAAGTGAGTGGGTGTCCTGAGCTTTGGCTTCTGCTGAGGGCGTAACAGGAAGTTTCGAGACCGGGATGAGGAGAGATGACCATCCGCGGTATTGGTGGAGTCCTGCATAACCGATTGCCAGTAGCAGGGCATAGAGGCGGAAGAAGATGGGTCTCTCGTTGAGAACATCGGGGGTATTATGAGCTCCTCTTGTGATCCAGCCAAGGTCAGGAGCAGACCAGATGTAGGCTTCAGTGAACCACCATCCTGATATCAGATAGAGAATTACTGTCTGCAGAGTCGCTGCACTCAGGAAGGTTGTTCTAAACGTAGCCAAAGGCGAAGTAGTCGTCTGCTTGCCGATCCTGAGGGTCGCTATTTGGAGGGTGAAGATGAGGAGGCTGCTCAGGAAGAAAAGGAGGGCTTTGATGCCTGCAGGGCCAAATGGAAACCATGACCAGAAGAGATCTCTGTTAGAGCCCAACCAGAAGGCATTGCCGAGAGCGACGAGCAGGGAGATGAGTGCTGCGTGCACGAATCGTTTGTGAAGCGCCGAGGTCACGAACCGCCGGTATGGTCGAGGGGGCGTTGTCGCCGGGCGAGCTGCGAGAGTCGACATGGTGGAGGACAAGGACAAAAGGCCAGGGGGAAAGAGTCGGTCATAGTAGAGCAGCAGTCATCGGCCGGCGGACACTGCTTGTGAGTAAGTCGCGAGACTGCGAAACTTCGAGACTTCGTTGGCGAGGCGCAGGGAGAATCGCTGGACTGTCACTGCGTAAACAAAAAATTGGCCTGGCGCAACCGCCAGCGCGCAGATGACGCGGACCACGTGATGCGACCTCCAATCGCAATTGCCGCATCCAACTCGGTGCCTTCCAGGCTTCTGCCATCCATCTCCATCCTTCATCCATAGCTACAGTAACGCCTCGTCTTCACTTGAAGGGTGGCACTGGACTGCCGCATACGGCTGAAACACTCTTCCCTGAGACCGCACTTCCTACCAGAGCCGCAATGTCGTTCGATAGACTGTCATCACTAGAGTCGCAACCCACCACCACTCGGCGGCAGGATGACCCCCAGTACAGAGACGACCCAGAGTTTCAGCGATTCACCGAATCGCTATCTACCAAGCTATTTGAACTGATATCCAACATTTCCCGACTGTCGAACCAACTTTCCAAGAAGGACACCGAGCGGGGCCGAGAGAGGATCCATGATCTACTCGAGGAGACAAGGGAAGGCTTCAAAGAGGCCGGAGATGGCGTCAAGCGAGCGCAAGCATGGGCCGACCTGAATGTTAGTCGCTCGGCTCTCTAAATCCTGCAAAATGCTAATCTATCACAGCCTGCGCAACGGTACACGAATCAAAAGCTATCACGAGAGTTCGCTTCGGCTTTGTCCGAGTTTCAAGTCGTCCAGAGAAGGGCCATCGAGAGAGAACGAGCGTCAAAAGCGGCACTAGAGGAAGCTCAATCGGCGCAATCACCGTCAGGAGAAGGTCAACAACAACGCCAATTGCTCGAAGAGCCTCGACTCGCAGAACAAAGTGAGGTGGATTTCCAGGAGAACCTGATCATCGAGCGCGAAGGAGAGATCCGGCAAATTGAACAGTCTGTTGGCGAACTGAACGAGCTCTTCCGAGATGTCGCTCACCTGGTCCGTGACCAGGGCGATATGCTCGATGCAATCGACGTCAACGTTGAAAACACTTTGACCGATACCAGAGGTGCGGATGTTGAATTGCGAAGCGCGAGCCGGTACCAGAAGTCCGCCCGTAACAAGGCTTGTTGTTTGTTGGTTATTCTAGCAATTGTGCTATTGATAGTGGTGTTGGCTGTTGTCCTGGGATGAACAGTTCGGCAGCACTTCTCTGCGGCGTGATTGGCGTTGAGCATTGTTGTGTTTTGAATGTACAGCTTAATCCACACTATTAGACATTCGTGCAGGAAGAGGCACCGGGACAGCAGGCTTTCAATCGATATCGGATCACAAATAAGTGCTGCGAGTCTCAGCCGAAGATGAGGCTCTGAGATGGCAGGCTCATGGTGCCAAGACGAGGCTGAACCCGAGCCTTGCCCAAGACGCGTGACGTAGCCTCGCACCTCCTAGTCGCGTTCCTTCGACCAACTGCGTCGAATCCACGTCCCCTCCTCGCTTTCCGTCCAAAAATACTCGGCATCTTCTTTAGATTCCATAATGGCAAGAGATGCAAGCCCTACCATCATTCGAAGAACACCAATCAGCCCTCACGCCAACCACCGATAACAGTCTGAACGTCGTGTCCAACACCGTCCGATCTTCAACCTCGACCTCGGCCTCCAGAAAACGCAAAAGCAGCGATCTCGACCGTGACGCGAGTGCCGAGATATTCACTGCAAACTTGCTCTCCGCGAAAAGGATAAGTTCGGGATCCAATGCCGGTACGGTTACATTCGCGCCGGTCACGCTCGTGGCGCGAGCATGTCTTCCCCTCGCCTGGCTCGAATATTCGCCCACGACACCAAAGCTCGTCTTCCAAGCTAGTATTGCGGCTGTGGTGGAGGAATGGGAACAGCGGCTCCTCGTTGTTCGCAAGTTCCCCCACGGGAGTCTCTTTGCTGTTGAGAAACTCGCCCCCACGCCGGACACGTACGTGGCGTGTGCGCTGCACGAGTGGGTGACCGAGGCGTGGTGCTACGATGCGGCAATCGGGAAGATCGCCAGCGTCAAAGTCGAGGATTTAGTGTCCGGTGTTGGCAATGAGGATGCGTACGCGGGGACTCATTCGCGAACAGCCTCGGGGTCGAGCTCGGTTGCCTTGTCCGTGCCTGCAGGGCTGGGTTCGTCGAAGAGCCCGAAACGGCCGAATAACCGCAGGGGGGCGCTGGCCAGGATGTCTATTCTGGCGCTTAAAGACCCAACGGCTACGCGGGGCTTTGTGGAGCGTGCTGTCTCACCGGGTATCCAGCAGCAGCGGGGGCGGCGGGTGATAGGTTCAGAAGTCCAGGAGGCGGCACCCTCTGGGAGTTCTTTTGCCCTGTTGCAGCGGCAGGACATCGCTGAGACTTTGGTCCAAGAACCATTGCCAATCACCCCGGCCGGCCCGTTCGAGGCGCCAATGACTACGGTTGACGCTCCTGCTCCGGAGGCTCAACCTCTAAATCTAGGCAACCCCGATACACCGGAGCCTCAACCTCCGAGTCTGGGTGAAACTGATGCCGGCCTACCACCTATACCACCCGACACGAACCCCCTCGCTGCTGAACGCCTCCGAACACAGTATTTCGAGCATCTCTACACTTCCAAGACGTCACTTGCATTCTTCGTCAAAGGCCCGCTCAGTCGTGCTCGCGCACACGTCCGCACCGCCGAGGACCCTATAAATGCAATCAGGGAACTATCCCAGTTCTACGAACAAGGCATTCTGCCCACAAAGAAAGTGGACATCAAGTACAAAGAATCAATCGCAAAAGTCATCGGCGAATTACCAGTGCCTCAGCACGAAGAGGAGGCTGACGTCGTCGAAGTGAAGAAGAGAAAGTCTCGCAAGAAAAAGATGATGAAGCTGGGCAAGGATTGCCTATGGCCGGAGGAAGACGACTACATCACGAAATGGTGGCGCGGGCGAGATATCAAGGGTCCCCTTTTTGCCAGCGACCATGCAGAAGAGATGCGGAAGCAGGTGGCGGATTTACGCATGCGCGAGACCAGGATGCAAATGCTGTTGATGCTGGAAGTCATGCTTTTAGAGACGGCGGCGTCGAAGTTGGCTGAATCTGAAGCGCCACCTGCTGATCCCGACATCAAGGTCGAGTCTGTCGAAGAAGATTCGTCAGCAGTACTACTCATAACAACAACAACAACAACTCCACGCAAGCCGCCCAAGAAGGAGAAGAAGCGCGACTGGCATGCTGAAATCGAGACAGTCGTCGATCGTCTGTGTATATGGCACACCGTCAGCCTGGACGACCCTACTAACCCAGCCGACGCCAAGTCCTCGAAGAGAGACGCCAACGGCAGCATTGCTTCGAAGCCCAATGACTCTCTTCGCGACTTCTGTAAAGAAGTCCTCCTGCCCTTTTATTCCGCCAAACTGCCCGAGCAGATCAAAGCCATCTGTCGCAAGCTCGGCGGACCTGATATATCGCCCCAACGGCCCAGATTGGGACATCCAGCACGTCAGCTCCACAGATCGTCGTCATCACTATCGTCCTCCTCGAAGCCAAAGCCAGGCCAGCCACTCTCAACCCGTACTCTCGAGCGCGTGCTGAGCGAAGACCATCAACTGCTTCGCCACGCCTCCCCTCCTACTACTTTCTCCCGCGCCTCCTCCATATCAGCACCCATTATTCCGACCTTGAAACGCGAGCCATCCGACCGCCCTGCCTCTCGAGGTAGGATGCTCGCCAAGTCCGTGTCTTTCTCGAACCGTGAAATCGACCTCGTGGCCGATCAAAAAGTGCACGAGGCGAAACGTCGCAAACTTGATCGACTCGCTCAGCAGAAAAAGGAACTCGAGGCGGCTATCGATGCGCTTAAGAAGCCCGATCGGAGAGCTGCGGCGAGCCAGCTCATGGATGAGGCGGAAGAGAGGAAGAGGCTGGAGATGGACAGGAAGACGGCGGTGCAGATCTCGGCAACCCCGAGGGCGAAGAGAGTGAGAGGACAGTCGCAGCTCATGGAGGAGCCGGAGCTGCCTCCAATGCCGATGCCGAGATTGGTGGCCCGAGAACAAGACGTCCCCATGGTGGTTCCTTCGTCCATCGTGAAAGCTCAAATCCGACCCGGTTTTCCAAGTTCGGCGAGTATTCCTCGGTCTTCAGCGAAGAAACGAGCTGTTTTAGCAGCCATCCATGAGACACCGTCGAGGGGCCTTGAGAAGAAGACGTCAAATCCCTTGGAATTGCCCGTGCTTGCTCACCCTCTGATCGAGAGCGGCGATGCGACAACTATTATGGCAACCCCCGCTGCAAGGGGTACGCACCTTGACGTGAGGGACCATCCGTCTTCCGAAGTCAACCTGCCGTCGTCACAACCTCCACCGCCTTCGAGCCAGATTAGCCACCCCGGGGATGGGCTGCTCATGCAGAGGTCCCGCCGTCCAGTTCTCTTCACGCCACTGAAGAGGTCGGATGTCCGGTTGGACCAGGCATTCCGCGATGCTCCCATCGTGCCGGAGCGGGCGGGTCATATCATGGATCGGGTGATGGGTGGAAAGGGTCGCGGGATGGACGGAGAGTTTGAATCTCTTCCATTTGATCAGCCGCAGAGGACCAAAGACTTAGGGGCCGCTGAACAGAAGGGAACTCGACTCGACGATGTCGATGACGGGGACATTTATGACAGACTCGGTTGGAACGATGATTTCGACCTTTGATGATATTTTTGACGGCTTGTCAGTATATGATAGACATGATAATGAGGGGTCACACGATGTTTGACCCATGGACATGAAGGCTTTTCCGATGAATTCGTTCCTTTTTAGCTCCTGAATTCTCGGGTACTGTATATGTGGTGAGATCAATGTTCTGGATCGCCAGAACGAGAATCCCTGTAACCTTTCCTGCCATACCCCTTGAGGAGAGTATATGGAGATATCATCCCGAGGTCCAGTGCCTGCGCGACGACATCATCTAATGCGACCTTTGCCTTCGAAGTCCCTGAGATCCTCGACTAGGGGCGACACAATCTTCTGAAACACAAGTTCCTGGAAGTCTTCGTCGTCGGCAGATGAGTTCCTAGTTTCGGACCAGCGGAGGCATTGAGTAGCCACGTCGCCGTACTTGCAGCCACTCTCGGAGTATACCCGGTTGAGGAGGCGGGTTGCGGTTTTCAGGTTCGCATATGCATCGACTACGTCTGCGTCCTCGGGCGTCCGTAGCGCCGAGATGGATTGGCAGAGTGATAGCTCCACCAGTACAAGGCCAAGAGGAAACAGGACATCGCTGGGGATGAGGGGGTTGGTGATTGTTCTTGTGGCTGGGTCTGTCGTTGCCGTTGCCCTGCTCACCCCGTGCCCTGCGAGGTAGGGATGTTCCACAACGGTTTTGCTGGTATCCTCTAGCTTCGGGAACAAGATGTCTCGGCTCCGCCAATAACTCTTCAACCAGCTTCCGTGGAATTGAAGCACGCTGGATGCCAGCGTCGCCGCCAGAAACAGCCGATCACGTCTGCTGAAGAGAAATGCTGGGCGACTGGCGTGCGATCGGATCGAGTGCAGAGAAGAGCCCAGCAAATCTTCCAGGGACTGTGTCTCGACGCTTTTCTCGCGCTTCTCCATCAAGTAGAAGCAATATCGATGAGTCGCGTCGCATTCATCTGGGATGGAGCCCATATACTTCTTGATGCTGCCGTTGACCCCCATCTTACACAAGACAGAACAAAAATCCGGGATCGGAAGGAGCGGTGGCGCATCGGGGATATTGGGCCAGGGCAGACTCTGCAGCGGCGTGGCCACCACGGCAAACTGGACCTTTTTGTCGATAGCTGGCCTTTGACCCGCAGTGTGCGCAGTGGTCAAGATGGCCTTGTGCGCTGTGACAGGCGTTTCGAGTAATTCTGGCACCGTCTCGACTTCTTCCCAGTGCCACGACATGGCGTTCATAGGGTCAGGGACTTTTGTCGAGAATGCCATCCGGAATCTGGGCATTGACGGACTCCCATCGTAGGCGTCCTTCGAATCGATGGCCTCCGCGTCGATTCGAAGATGGACACAGTGTGTATCCTTGCAGGGACATTTCCAGTATTTGCCGCGCACAACAGCATTGTACAGATTGCTAGCATGCTTCCTCGCTGCTTTGTACTTCAGTAGTGGTTTCTTCGATACCCGATGCTTGCGTCGACTCTCCTGCCGATGGTCGGACTGTTCAATGAGAGTCTTGAGGGAGCTGTTGGCGTTGTCGATCTTGCCGAGCAAGTCGGTGTAGACGGATTTGGAGAAGATGTCCTTGAACTTCTTGAGTTCGCGTTCGACAGCACTGGCATCGTCCCAAGATATCTAGCAACCATAGTGCAGTGGTCAGCATCCCGTGCATAAAACAGATAGCTATGCCAGCGGGGCCAGACGCCCGTCCCCATTTGTCGCTGTCGTGACTGAGATCAGATGTCACAGTAACCCACCTTCAAAGGGTCTGCGGACTGAAGACCGAGTTTCCTGGACAGAGTCTCTAACAAGGTGGAGAGCTCTGTCATAGTCCTGACGAAGGCGCCGTAGTTGCGGTCGAGCTTCTTGGCCAGACTTTTCTGGAAGGACGGATCCCGCCAGAGCGGTCCCAGTGGGTTGTTGATGAGCTCGGAGATGTCATCGTCGTAGTCCACAACGCCTTCGAGAGACTGCTCGAGCGTGTTGAGCAGGATTGCACGTTGTGTTCCCAGCCTTGTCGCCCACCCTTCGAACTGGCGGCGATATCGTCTGGTGCGGAAGCCTTTCAGCGATTCAATGCCCTGGACGTATGAATCAAGCTGGTTGACGATCAGAGGGAGAATGGCAAGCACGACGCCCGCAGTCTCGATGCCGGTCACCATTGTTGCTGCTTTCCCATCGACAAGGCGAAAGGCTGCCTGTGACAAGAGGTCGAAGAAGGCGAAGCAGCGACTGCAGCGCCCCACGCCGTTGAAAGCGCTGGACTCGAGCTGAACCCCGCGCTGTCACACCATCCCGCATCAGGCGATGGGCGCCTGGCGAGGGACATATCATCTGTTGGCCCAGCCTGATGCAAGATCAACGGCTTCGTCGCAGTTGAAGTCATCAAATCTCAGAGCTCCCGAGATTTGGCTCAAGGGCAAGTCAATCGGCAGGCGTAGCAGGACACTAGAAGCCGCGACGGGTCTTGCCGCATCAGTGACTGCTGGAGTAAGAGAGATCCTTCCACCGGCGACTGGGGGGCCTTGGCCGCGGCTGAACATTGGGGACTGCTGGAGACAGCCACACCGCGCTCTGCAATGACAAGATCCATCTCATCCGTCCTGGTCGACTGTCTTAGATGCTTCAATGGTCTCACGTCTCGACCGCAGCTGGCCCTTTACACAGCTGAGGTGCCCACAAATCTATGGACTGATGAACTTGGCAGACTTCGAGTCTGGGCGGCAAATATTGGAGCTCATCAGACGGGACAATCCTCCCTTGACTACCGCCTCAGAGATGCATCTCATATCAAAGCCCAAACAGTAAAGCTACTGGAACGGCTCCGCCGCACACTCAACGATGCAGAGGAGTTCCTGGCCACCGGCGCTGAGGAAGGCGACGACCTATCAGTTGACGATGAAGACGAGACAGAGCTGCAACAGGTCTACAGGGCCCTCGTTGACACGACTGATTGCCTTTTCCAACTGAGCATGGTCATCAGGCGGCCAGCACAGCACGACAGACTCGTTGGTACCAAGAAGCTAGACGCCACCCCCTTTGAACCTTTTGATGTAAGTCGATTTTTGCTCAGCCCACATGCCTAACAGCGTGTTTATATTGCCTGATCGCCCGTTGACCCGATGGCTCGAGCATTTGGGAGCTTGCTTCCGACTTTGTATCCAAACCACAACATTTACTAACGCTTTCCGCAGAGACAACATGTGGCCAACAAGCACCCTAAAGCGGGCAGCATTGTCGTTGACCGACTGGGAGCCGCCATATCACGCCGTAGGGCGGCACTGAAGTATCGTGAGAGACATCATGCGAAGCTAGCCAAGGGCATCGAGCGTGCTGCCGTTGCCGAAGCTGGCGAGCACAGCTCGGCAGCAGACTTGGACGAGCGGCGGGATGCTGTGTCTACCCTGCTGTCACAGACGGTGGCTACTGAGTTCGAAGAGAAGCATATCGATTACGAGGAGACTGCCTCCAACTCTGGGGCTTCTCAGACGTCCTATGCGCCAAGTCTTTGGGAAAGCAGCGAAAGGATTACCGTTCCCTCCATTCCAAAGGACGCGAGCTACGGGAAGGCATTTGAATGTCCTTATTGTTTCTTCATCGTTACAGTTTCGAACAGGAGATCTTGGGCTCGACATGTCTTCAAGGATTTGATGCCTTACATATGCGTGTTTCCGGACTGCACTACCCCAAACCGACTGTACGACAGTCGTCACGAATGGTTCGACCACTTACGCACAAAGCACGTCCCATCATTCGACCCCGGCGAAACGGGCAACTGTCCACTGCGCTGCGGAGATGCGGTACCCGTTGTGTTGCTTGAAAGACATCTTGGTCGACATCTGGAAGAGTTAGCACTGTTCGCCCTTCCAAGAGTGGACACACGAGACGAGGAAGGCTCCAACGAGTCCCAAGCGTCGATTGCGCCAGTCACTGGTCTGGACGAAGCGAGCAGTACATCTTCCAGTGAAGCAATAGCGCCTGTCGAGTTCTCGTCCGCAATCCAAGCGAATATCATTACCGATGTGCCCGGAGCGACTGGTACCGTTCAAAAAGTCGAGGTGATACCAGGCGTTGGTGAAACTATTGATGTCTTCAGCCGAATGGCCCTCCTTAGGGGTGACCGGATTGTGCTGTGTGGCACGGATGGGCCATTTGCTACCAATATACAGGAGGTCTACAGACCTGACTTGTCCGGGACGCTAGTCTTCAAGGACATGAAGGATAAGGCAGGTCTGCATATCAAATTATCGGGCCCCTACCTTGAGAACGCCGTGGTTGGATCCCCACTGTTCGTGGTTAGTCACGTCCGCAATGAGGAGTATCTGATGGGCATCGCGAGCGAATGGCAAGATCATGCGAGGCAAAACGAACCTATGGACCACGTATCGGAAGCCGATACAGACGACATTATCGAAGTGATCGAAGCGCCCGATCACCTTGACCCTACTCGTCCCGAGTCCCCTTCCTATTCCTATATTGACCCCAAAAAGGTCTCTCACAGTTTCGATGCCGATCCCAGCTACATAGAACCCCATGAGTTGTTACCGACACCTCCGAAAAACATGGGCGACCCGGCCGACCCTCGAAAGTTGCGCGAGCCTGTGCAACAAGGCCATCGAGTATTTGTGGATAATTTGCGGCTCTCCGTCACATCGGACGAACTCAAAGCATTCATGAGACAAGCTGGAGACATTCTCTTTGGTCACGTCTTACCTCGCCCTGGTTTCTATGCGAGGCTACTTGGGGTTGTGGAGTACGCAACTAGGGAACAAGCTCAGCGAGCAATTCGGACACTCAACAACCAGATCCTTATGGGTCTTCCCGTCCATGTCATGGAGGCAACTGGCTCTCTCTACGGGGTTCTCCTTGCGCGTGGAATGCAAGCTGGAGAAATTCCAGAGTCACAGAAACAGGAGAATGACTCTGATCCCGGCAGTGGAGCAGATTATCTTCGATTCTTGGATGTCGAAACTGCGGACACCTCTCTGGTTCAGGTGGGAAAACTGTGGGCAAGCTTTCACACCGAATGGCTTCCACGGTGCAATGACTTTATCTCCAATCCTCCTGCGTCCGCCGACGAGCTTGCAAAGGTGCACAGAGAATTGAGCGAAGGCATCATGGCAAATATCATTATCAAGGCGGATGCAATCGAACCAGATACCACTGAAACCCGGGGCACAAGGAAAAGCCTCCTCCAAAAGGTCAATCCAGTGATGAGAAAGATAGATGCGGTAGCAGCCGGAGCCGGAGCTGAAGATGTAGGGCGCGCATCACTCGCAGCAAAGCCTGAAGAGAAATCTCCTATCAGATTTACGGACGCGATGAAGCGGAAACATCAATTCCCCTGGGAGTTGTGTAACAAATGGAAGGTCAGTATCAGTATCCTTCTTTCAGGCGGTTCTAACGTCGACAGGATATGGAAGGACTTGTGAATCAAGCTTTCACGCAGATCAAAAATCTGATAGAAGATGTTGCTGCTGGCCACTACGATCTCCTTGGACCGGACGGCCAAATTATCAGACCCCAAGATTGGGAGGATGTCATCGAACCTGGAATGCAGATAACCATGGCGATGTGGCCCAAAGTTCGCCGGTCCGGCATGTACGGCGGCTCGAACTTGACGGAGGGGCCCATGCATAAGCGCAAGGTACCGTCTGTGGCTTCGGATCAAGAGAGCGAGCAACTAGAAGGGTTGGAGGAAGATATACCGAAAGATTTCGACCTAGGTAGGGAGCCACTTTCGTCATCATCTGCCGGGAAGACTAGAAATACTCTAGAATATCGTGCCGTTACGAGCGCATGCGGTCAGTACCCCTCCCATCCTTCATCGTGGCTGAATTCTTACTCCCTACAGCTCACTGTCGACGGAACCAAACTCTTTGCCTAACTGACTTCGAAGATCCAGTCGGTAGGTGTCAGGCCTGCATTCGTTTGGGAAGAGCCTGTGATCCCCAATCAGGAGACCTGGTGGACTCTGCATTATCCCTGGACACTGATCCACCTGCCCAGGAAGTGGACGTTCGAAGTGGCGGTGTTGAAGACGCAGACGAGGGTAGCACATCCTTCACTCATTTGAGTCATGTGGTCTCAGCAGCCCGGACGCGGGAAGAATCTGTTGAAAATATCCACCGGATACAGTCTTCTGCCACCGCGCGGGAAGGCCTGGTCTGCTTCGTTTGCTTCCAAGTCCTCTACCAACCAGTCACCCTACTCGATTGTCTCCACACCTTCTGCGCTTCTTGTCTAAGAGGATGGTTTCTTTACCAAAACAGTCGAGCCAAGGAGTCCTCCTCCTCATCTGCTGCAACCTGGTTCACTTGCCCAAACTGTCGTACCCCTGTCAAGGGCGCAACGGGCAGTCCCACAATTGAGACGATGTTGGATACCTTCTTGGCTGCCAATCCCGGCGAATATAGGACTGCAGAGGGGAAGACAAGAATTGCGCAAGACTACAAGCCTGGCGACATTATTCTGCCAAAAGCTGGAAGCCGCCCTCTAGAAGTCCAAGAAGATAAAGGCGACACTGATCAGCAACGGTCTCTCGAGCCAATCGAGAGTTCTGCGACTGCTGGGCCGAGCAACGCTGGTGGCAAAACCTACCCACTTACTACTCCCGCAGGCGAGACTCCGATCATTGGCGACCCACTTCCAGAAGGTATGGTCACTGCTGAGATAGGCGCAATGAGCGGAGCTCTCGGTGGATTATCAGAAGACGAACCTTCCTTTGAGCAGCGAGTGTCCTCCTCCAAAGCTCACCCTCAGCAAGGCTCCCTATCTCAAAGCTCGAGCAAAGAAAACCCTTCAGGAGGCAACGACTACACTGAGAAGCAACTCGCTCCTCCAGAACGTGAACAGGCTGCCACTTTGCCATCTGACTCTGAAAAGCAGATCGATGCGGATGCTAAGGTGGGTCCAATACGCGGACTACCGCCAGGTGCGAGATGGACCAAAATCAGCCGGAAGATGGTGGATCCAGAAGCGCTGGAGGAAGCAAACGAAAGATACGAAGAGAGAGGAGATGATATAATTCTCCTGCGGGGTGCCACCACGGGTGGAATCATGGCACTGGCAGAGAGAACCAAGGAGATCAGACGTATGCATGCCCCTTGGATCGGCATGAGAATTGGCGCTAACGAAACTCAACGATTAGAGTCTCGAGAACGGAATTATGAGGCTTCCCTTGAAGAGATAGGCCGTCGTGAGCCGGAATATGAGGCTTATGTTGAAAAGATACGCCGTCGTGCACGGGAATATAAGGCGCGTCTCGAAAGGCACCGCCGTCATCTTGCGGAACTGAGTGGAGGCAGCGACGAGAGAATTGAAGACGACACCGACGCCTCGATGGCCAAGTTCACTCCACGACGAGACAAGGCGACACATGCGGGCCCCAATAACGCAGGTGCCATTATTCACTCCAACGAAGGGCTAGCCGTGGCCAGAACTGGAGACATCGGTACTTCATATTCTGCTCCCGCTGAAAGCCTCGAACATCCCTCTGAACAGTTGTTCTCTTACACGTCGCCGAAAGAGCACTTTCTTTCCGAATCGTCCCAGCGACCTCCACGGCGGGACAGAGCTCTTAGCCCGGCACGGCTGATAGACGATGAAGAGCCGCCGAAATACAGAGGACGTACAATGAGTAATCCAGATGCTCTTGACCGGGTACGCGACATCGGCAACCTGTGGAAGAGACCTCCACTGGATCAAACGAGCGTACAGACTTCTGGAGCAGTAGTGGACGAAATTATGGATTGGGGTGACGGGCGTAGCTTGGCCGACAAGTCTGAGAAAGGGCCACCGCGATCCGAAGAGATATCGGCGGATATACACCCTGTGCACTATGACGATAGGCGCGTCGGCACGCAACCTACAAATCTGCCAGCTGTGGGGAGTAATGAGAACGAAGGCGACATACACCGCAACACTGTGGACCAGTCGCAGAGTCCTACCAGCCTCCCCGTGCCCCAGAGCGAGCAGCGCGCGGAAGGCATCGAACACCGACCCAATACTCACAATCCACATCTTCCCACCCGTTGGCCAACACCAGAACATGGGGGTTCCAAAACCCGACCTCTCTTCAAAAAGACAGACGACGCCCAAGCAACGACACCGGCCCAGGGAAGAAGACCGTCTGTCTCGACGACCACCGAGACGCAACTTGTGGACGAGCTCAACACCGACATATCCGAGCAAGCCTATCCCGATCCAGCCCACCCGGCGCCTAATACCGTTCCCGTGGTGTTCGAGTGGAGATCCGGCGGGCAGGACGTCTTCGTGACCGGGACCTTTGACAATTGGGAGAACAAGTACCGACTGCTCACGCACCAAGACGGGGTCGGGTCCGCCAAGTCCAGGATTCTCCATCTCCGCCCGGGAACATACCATGTCAAGTTCATGGTCGACAACGAGATGGTCACGAGCCTTGATTTACCCCCCGCTGTTGATTTTAACGGCTCGCTCTTCAATTACCTCGAGGTCGGTGCTGAGGGTGGCGCGGGGGGATGAATTATGAATGTTATGTATGTCGCGCGTTTACGGGCGCGAGCGAGCGAGAGAGAGAGGGGGTGAGAGAGAGATCCCGTTTCCATCTAATATAGGACACTACCATTCTCGCCCTCCAATATACTGACACGTCCTACATATACTGCATGTGCGGCCAAGTTACTGTCCTGTCCTGTCTGTCCTGTCTGTCCTGTCTGTCCTGTCTGTCCTGTCTGTCCTGTCTGTCCTGTCTGTCCTGTCTGTCCTGTCTGTCCT
>JADWPL010000009.1:1289237-1559254 GCA_016109495.1 Phialophora tarda
CCTGTCCCATAGTTAGTTAGGGAGAGGGCCGCGCGGGGTGAAAGGGGCGTAGCCTAACGAGTTATGTGTAATAGGTACTCCGTGCTCGAGCGGAGGACCATCATGTGGGTAGGACATTCGCATCGACTACAAGTAGATACATATTCGGTACTGTATGTACCTACTCGGCACTATATGTACCTACTCGGCACTATATGTACCTACTCGGCACTATATGTACTCGGCACTATATGTACTCGGCACTTATATGTTACTCGGCACTATATGTACTAGGTACTATATGTACTCGGCACTTATATGTTACTCGGCACTATATGTACTAGGTACTATATGTGTGTATGTACTCGGTACTGTATATACATACATACCAGTATCAGGCACGGATCAATGTCACAAAACGAGTGGGGAATACTCGGTCGGTCGGTCGGGATGTATCTTGCATACTCCGTAT
Source organism: Phialophora tarda (assembly GCA_016109495.1). Classification (NCBI taxonomy): domain Eukaryota; kingdom Fungi; phylum Ascomycota; class Eurotiomycetes; order Chaetothyriales; family Herpotrichiellaceae; genus Phialophora; species Phialophora tarda. The sequence goes on from JADWPL010000009.1 coordinate 1,289,689, forward strand.
CTAAATATACGCTCGGTACCATGCGCAGCAATCACACTGGCTATGGTGATATTTTCATATCCCAAAGTCCGCGCGACTCTGGTGAGTGTGTACACATGCCACGACTGCAAGACACGTCGTCTCGTCTCATCTCTTGTCCCCCACAGCATGAACTGCGGGGCAGATACGGTATCCCATCCTATCGTCTCCTTTCCATACCCCTAGGATATAGGTCTTATCCTACCGTATCTTCCTTTTCCCTCCATATATCCGCCAACTCAAAGCGCGGGATCGACATTCATCAAATCATCACTCATAATGTGCAGGACCTGGGTAAAAGTGCGGAGTCTCCGTCCACTGATGCCGTCCATGAGATTCGCAAAATCGAGAAGGACTCTCCTGGCGCCTTCGTAGCCGCCACTGTGCGCCACGCCGCCCAGGGATACCATGCCGCCGTGCTTGACAAACTGATAGACGAGGCTGAAATGCTCGTCTTCCCGATTGGTCGTCAGATTCCGTTCGGCGGTCGTAGGGTCGAGCGATTCGTCCTTGAAACCCATGTCTCCCAGCTCCTCCCAGTCGGGTTCGGCCTCCATGAGTTCGACGGGTGCGGTGCCTTGGCGGCCGGAGCTTGGGTTGACCATGAACAGGTACAGGCCTAGAACGAGGGCCGAGGAAAAGAGTGCGGTGACGCTGTGGATGGTGACGTTGTCGCTGACTCGGCGCTCGGACATCAGCTTGAACGTTTGAGCCGCGTGCACACAGGCTCTCCGGGCCGCTCGCGTCTGACTCCACTGGGAGATATTCTCGAGGGCACCGGTGGCGGGTACGGCACCGTGTCGGCCCGCGGCGAGTTCGAACATGCGAAAGTCTGCGAGGAGCATCACGCACAGGCTGTGCCAGAGGACGACACAGTTCGTGTCGTCGACTTTGGCCATCGGACCTGCTGTGTTCGTTGCGGCAAGGATGGCCGGTACCAATGTGCTCGCCCGAGCGTCGCCAGAGTACATGTGCCAGGGTATGTACGAGCCAATTGTCAATTGATCCGGCGGCATCAGTCGCTGATAGGCTTCAAGCACCTGGATCTGCAAGAGTGCAAGCAAGCTCGATCGGCCCAGGTATCCTAGCTTGCCGATGGGCTCCATGTCGTGCTTGTGCAAATCTTCAATCTTAAACGTCGGCGCGCTTTGGCTCTTGCCGCTTCGAAGGAGTGACTGCCACTGCGTCGCAGATTTGGCCTGGAAAAGCGCTTCGTCGCAGGCCGCGACAAGACAGACCGACTCCGACCTGACGATAGGCGCCTTCGACAGCAGGTTCGAGTACCAGGAATCACACTGCAGCAATCCCAGGATGAGACGCTTGGCAGATTCGATCCGACTCCATGCCTTCCAGCGGTCATCTGACTCGGACATTTCTGACAGCAGCGCGTCGAGAGACTGTCCATCTCCGGCGGAGAACAGCCCGTTCTGCTGGACTATCGCCAGTAAGCTGACATAGAGCATCTGGCTTTGGTTGAAACAGTCCTTGTCCCCAGTAATGACGGACAAATTCAGCGTCAACAGTCCCGTCGCATACAGTACCATCTGCTGTGTCGGTGACGCAGAGCAACCAGCGGCTGCAGAGAGATCACTGCAAACCCGTTGCAGGAAGCTTGGAAACATTCTGGACACAAATCTCGTGGCACCGGTCGTTCCGAGTATACTTAGCCCAATAAGACAGATAGCGAAGAGCATGGGTGAAGGTGTATTCCGTACAGAAAACGTCGCAATGTGAATGAAAGGCACAGTCGGATGGAAGCGGCGGAAGAAAAGCCCCAACGCAATGTCGAGGATCTCGGCGGGCGGGAATTCTTCGGATGGGGGTTGAGACAGCGAAGGGTCGACGACGGGTTGCATTTTCGGTGAATGATATCTGGACGGGGCGGGGGTACGAAACGTGTCCCGTAGTCGGACTCTACACTCGGTGTCAAGGCCCCAGTTTGTGGTCGTTCGGAAGTCGTCGGCCACAGGTGACTCCGAGAAGAGGTTGTCCATCGGGGACGAAGCAACTTCTCTCCAGAGAACAGGCATGCTACGGTAGACGCGACCCGGACGAGGATTCCAACATCGTTGCACCCGAGAGAAGCGCTCTCGAGGAACCTTGGCGATGTTCTTCGTTCTGTCGACAGGGTCATAGGCTCTGCCATTCACCAGGTCTTTGGAATCGGAGTACTGTTGGACATCAGGTAGACCGTAGGTCTGAAGAAAATCGGGAGATTGATCCAAGTCACCCAACGAAGGGAACAACCACATCTGGAAGGGATCATGGAAATTGCTGGAGCTGTCTGCTTGAGGGAGCCATTCGATATGATTGTCTGCAAATTGTACCGAAAGATTTGGCGCCATCTCGGACCGGGGAGTCTGGCCGGGATTTTGGGGCGACGTCATGGACGTCTCGAAGGTTGACACTTCTCCGCTGTGCTGCGAGGGCGAAGGTTTCTGGCCGTGCGACGAAGTCGAAGTCTTGTTGTTCATGGTGGCCATGGGCGATGGGACGGTCCACGACGAGCCCGGAAGCTGCATGTCAAGAGCATTGGTCTGCGTCGTTGACGGGTTAATGAAAGGGTGCGCGACATCTAACGAAGGGTGCCTGGTAAGCTTGGGCGAATCGTTACCGGGCTGCGAGAGGTAGTTGCTGGGTGAGAGGATCTGCATCAACGGGATGCCCGTCTGCGATGCGTTGGCAATGGCCGACGGTGAGTTGATGTTGAATTCATCCTGGGCAGGGTGAGGAGGGACGCCTTCCGATATCGTGTTCCTCCGTGAATGAGACTGGTTGGGAGGAGCGGATTTGTCGTTCTTCTGGGCGTGGCATTTCATATGCCGGAACAGGACATCGCTGGATCATGATTGGCATCAATTCCGCGACAAGAAGGGCAACACGTGAAGGCATACCTGCGTGAGAAGGCCTTGTCACATATTGTGCAAGGGTAAGGGCGTTCACGGGTGTCTGTAAATTGTGATGAGTATGTAAGACGATGTTAGCGCGGGGTTGGGATCCGAACGTACGAGAGCGCTCATGCCGCTTGAAGTGCTCGGTCTTTGTGAAACGACGACCACATACTGTACACTGTCGCAAGACCATGGTGCATATGTGGAGGGACCGTCGAGGGATGTGGGAGCGGCGTTGAATTGGGAAAGGAATGTGGGAGCGGTGGAGGAGGGGGAAGCGAAGGGAAGATGGTCGGCAGGAAAAGAGTCGAGATGCAGATGGTGATTCACAGTGCGTCGAGCACGACCTCAGGGTCTGAGGGTCTAATTCTAGGTAGACGCGACGATAGCACACACTGGGCGGGAGGGGAGGGCAAAGAGGCCAGAGTGCGGAGGAAAGTGTGGGAAGGGTCAGGAGGAGAATGCAGAGGCGAGTGGAAGACCGCGACGAGACTGTGGAGGCTCCAGACACGCCGGCCAATTGGGTCACCAGGATTGAGGGGGAGAAATTAGGCGGGAACACACTGGAGCGTCGAGATTTTCTGGGGTTGGGCGCGCCCAGGCACCCAGTGCAGGGTTGCAACCATCAGCGCAAACCGGAAGGCGGGAAGCCCAGCTGCCGGGTCGGATCATCTTAATGCCGGAGAGAGACGGACGGAGTCACTGCGGTATGAAGTGTACGAGGTAGCAAGTGCACGGCCGCTCATGAATTCACACAGGGATCTCCTATGTTCGCCAGAGCCATTCCTAAGTTAGCGGACACCCGAGAAGGATTTCTGGCTCTCGCCTAACTCGACCTTCACACTTGCGGCCGGGTCTGATCCCTCCACAGCATCCTTTCTCCTGGTGGATCTGCTCGGCCACAGAAGAATCTCCGGCCGCATCGAGGCTGCGCTTAACCCGCTTCCAGGCAGTGGCCACGAGGATCAGGAGGCGAATTGGGAAGCATGGGGAATTTCCGGGGCTTGTGCACGTTCACGTTCACGTTTCGAGACTGCATCTCAAATTGGAAGGAAAGTGACGACACCATGTGAGTGATTCAAGTTGCGGAGTACTGGGTTAGGTGAATGTCATTGTTGACTTGCCACCCGCTCTCTCTGCAGCTGAGGCATGTCCGCTATGATACCTGCAACCTTCCATGATGTTGCTAGTATCGGTGATATCCACACAAGGGCTCCTCTAGAGCAGTCTGCTGATTCTGCCAACGTTCAATACCAGCGGCTTCGCCGGCCGGGCGCCATGCTAAAGACGATGCAAGAGAATTGACGACGACTTTGCTCGCTCAAGATGGCGGGTAAACGCCCCAAGGATCCTCTCCGTCGGGCAGTAACCAAACCGTCGAGGCGCAATTACCTTTGCCACGCACGAGATGCTTGCCGCTGACGGTGTCGTCATCGTTGCACGAGCTGTCAAGAATGGCCTGCGCCGCCGCGGCAGCTTCAAGCAACGGCACTTGACAGTCGTCATTCCAGTCTTCGTCGTAACTCAGGTAGACATGACATTTCAAGCCAGGCAGCCCCTGGGGGTGAGACATGCTGGTCAGCAAAAGGCTCTGAGCGAAAAGACGAGGGGAGAGACAGCGACGGGGGCAGACTTACCGCAATTTCAAGGCCGGTGTTGCGTTTCGCATTCTTCGTGGGGATCAGGACAGGGCGCTCAGGATTGGCATAGACGTCGTTGAGGGCATCGTAGCAGTCCTCGGTACTCATGCGCTTGTTCGGGATGCAGAGAGCGGCGTCCTCGGATGCAGCAGCCAAGGTGGCACCCCCCATGGAGGCTTTCCAGAGCATCATGTATCCTTCCATCTGAGGAGTATCACGGGGCAGTGGGACGTTCGGGTTGGAGAAGGCGGGAGCTTGTTGGTCATTTGGGAGTGGCTTAATGGTGAAGCAGTCCACCCAAACAAATACCGCGACGCCACGGAGGGTGTTGCTGTTAGATCCGTCAGCTCAGTGACAATGTGGTGGCGATATGACAAAAGCGCATTGTCTATTTCACGGTGAGGGGGACAGCTGCACTTACGGAGCCTTGAACTCGTCCTGGCCCTTGTAGTGGACCAACTCATAGGCGCATTGATTCTGTGAATCGCCGTTAGCACGATACAGTGTCGACACAACAGTACCACTGGCTGTGCCCATTGGGGACCCACCGCGATGGTTTGCACCTCTTCACACCCTTTGTCTTTACGGGCGTAGTAGAGCCACTTCTCGGTGTATGATCCACAAGTGTCCTTGGCGACTATGGACATGTTAGCAGCTTCCTGGACTTGGGGGGGGAAGATGAAAGCTGTGCCGCGACATGGAACCGACGTACAAGGGATGAAAGTCCAGTAGCCGCAGTCTGCTCCTCTGTTAGTCCTCCCAGATCTGCCAGAAGACCACGGACGGTACTTACCGTTTCGGGTCTTGAGTTGCACAGACGCCTTGAATCCCTGACTGGTTCCCCCTTTCGTATTGTACCCTCCATTGATACCGACACTGAAGGCCTTCTTCATGCCACCACTGATTGTGCCTTTGCCTTTCTTGTTGTACCCTTGATGGATGGATTGAGACAAGGTGCAAGCTTGAGGACCTTGGCAAACCGGCACACGGACAAAGGGCTGCTCTTCTGCGTGCACAAAGGTTGTTCTGATTTGACAGAAGCTGCTACAGTCGCGACGGGTGAAGCCCGGGATGAGCGTTTCGAGATGGTCTTCGCACGCACCGGACTCGGTCAAGTGGAATTTGGGTGGGCAGCTGTCCTCATGATATTCCTGTGAGCGTCCGTCAGTCGCCTGAAACAAGGGTCATGACAGTGGCAGTGAGAGTGGTAGTGAGAATGATAGCGACAATGAGATTGAGAGTGGTAGTGAGAATGACAGCGACAGTGAGATTGAGAGCGACAGTGATTGACACTGCCCGCACGAATGAATACAGACTTACATGATACAGAAGAGGATAGACATCGTTGCCCCATTCGCAGATGGTGCCCATGGCAGCCGACCCATTGGTGGGAAGTGCCAACGAGGTTTGCGAGAGGAGACCGAGACCCAGGAGCACGGTGACCGGGAACCAACGGGGTTTGGAGAGGAGATTGAGAACTAGGAGCACGGTGACGGGGAGCGTCCCAGCCATCGCACCGACAATCTTGGAACGCATGGCGGAGCCAGCACGAGTGTGTTTTGAAGGAATGGCTGACGATCAAAGAAATGAGACAGGGAAGGACGTGATTGTAATAGAGAGAAGTGACGGACTGGAAAGGAGATCGGTGGCAGTCTTTTTTGAAAGCTCACATCCTTTTTTCACTCCAGAGATGTGCGCACGATAGGAATATATCGCTTGGCGGAGTCCATCGCCATTCACTATCGTACTTCACGGATAGACACGTGAGCAGGCGGCGGCAGCAGCGAGGATATGACGTTTGGAGCTGGAGGACGACAACAACAAGGCGTGGGTGAACGTTGGGTCTTTCGCTCTGTCACTGAACTGGAGCTGCAGGCTTGAAGACCATTTTGAATGTCCAGTACTGACTGTATTTAGCCACTGATCTGCCCCTGATTCTCCTCCCCGATTCCCTCATGACAGGGTAGGTATGTATCAATACTGTACTAGTGACTCTCGCCCGAGACGTGGGTGCGCTTGTGCATGCGAGCCAGCCACGTCTTGCTGGTGGCAATGCGGATCTTCTTGCCAAAGAACATAAACACCAAGAGCAGGAAGTCGTTGGCAGCCAAGACGCCGCAGAACACCCCGGCAATGATGGTGACATAGCCGCTCTCCACGATCCAGTCGAGGATCTTGAATCCGAAGCCGAAGGAGATGGCCTGCTTGCCCAGGTTCATGGCGATCAGCATCTCCGACAGGTTGACAGTGTAGCTGTCCACGGCGTACGCGAGGGTGAAGGTGAAGTAGAAATACGCGGACCAGTTGCACATGGCCACGCCCGCAAAGTAACCGAACCAGTGGAGTTGTCGTTGCGCCGTGTAGCCGTACACGATCAAGCTGGCAGGTCCGATCAACATGGCGGGGAGAAGCACGCCCAGGCGCATCTCGGCCTCGCGGATCCCGTTGTTCTTCTTGGTCAGGTACGCGGCCAGCCGGTCGGACGAAGTGGTGAAAGGAACGGCCAGAAGATATCCGACGGCGTTGCCGACTGCGATCAATCCGGAGTTGGTCTATTTTCCTCATGTTAGCGAAACGAGTGTGCAACCCCCATCAGGGTCTCCTTCTCTGCTTACCTGAGACCAATTATAAGGAGGAGCCACAATCAAGGCCGGGAAAGTGTAATTGAATGCCAACGCTCCGAGGCCAATGTAGATCCCGTAGGTCGCCACGACCCAGAACACCGAGGGGACGGCAAAATAGGTGAGAGACCGTGCTGCGGTCAAGAAGAAATCCGAATCACGGTCGTAGACGCCCCATGGCTTCAGGGTTTGAACGAACGTCTTCCTCGGCGGGGCGCTGCTGGAAACCTCCGCAAACCCGGCGTCGATGCCCTTCTCGGTCGTGGGTGATACTTCAACAGCTGCGCCTAGTCGCCTCTTCATCTCGTCGCGCTTGTACCAGGTCTCCTCGACGAAGAAGAATGCCAGGATGAACAACGCGCACGCAAATGCAAATTCGACGTAGAAGAACAGCCGCCACGAGTAGCCACCAGCAAGCATGTAGCCCGCGTAGAGAGGTCCGGTGGCGCCCAAGCACAGGCACACGGTGTAGTAGCCCAGGCGTTGTCCGCGCTCGTGCAGGAAGAAGATATCGTTGACCAGTTGCACCGGAAGGGCCTCGCAAACTCCGGATCCGAAGGCATGGATGATCCGGCAAGCCATGAGTGTGCCATACGAATCGCATTGCGAGCAACCAATCAACCCAGCGGCAAACTGATTCATTCATTAATAACGGAAGGTGAGAAGCGGGAGAATAAACCACTTACGAAGATGATGGAGATCAGCATCACAGGTCGACGGCCGAATTTCAAGTACGCAGGAACCAGAAGGAGGGATCCAAACCCATAAGCCAAGTTGGGATATGAGATCAATCCTGAAGCGGTTGCCGGGTCAATACCAAAAGATTCCGAGTAGATGCCAATGTAGACTGATGGGCCCAGTAATGATGAATTGCCCAAGAATGAGTACGCGGCGCAGATACACAAGATCATGGTCTTCTTGAAGTTGCCCCATTGGAGGGGATCGTTGGGATCATCTGCCGGGACAGGGAAGAGAGCTTGTCCATAGCCAGTATCATCGCCCTCTTGAGGAGAGGGTGTTAGCAGGGGTTTCAACACCCTCCATAGGCGGTCGTGTGGAGGATTTTTCACATACCTTGAGCCTGCAAGTTCACAGTTCCGGGAATGTCCTCTTCATGGGCGTGACTGATCAGAACGTAAGCAAGGGCAATTGATGGCTGAGACGGGAGGGTGGCGGCACAAACCTGTGCTTGAGGTGAGGAGGCTGATGCCCGTGTTCATGGTGGTCGCCAGCCATGTTGGCGGTATCTCAAAAGCTGCAATGGCGACTTGATAAAATGCCTCTGAACCACGGATTGAGGTCTGGGACAAGTGCGACGAAGCGTGGTTGAAAGAGAGGAAACCAGAACCCCGTGTGGAGGGAGGGCTCGAGCGCCTTCATAAAGGAAGCACAGATCTTTTCCAGCCATGGCTCCATCATCCACTTGAGTCCGCGCCATTGCTTTCCACTTTGCTACTATCCTTGTCTGGAACAATCCAGGGTACAGTGACGGTTTCTCGGGGTGGGGCGGCGAGGCGGGGTCTCCATCCCCCTCAGGGCATGGGGCCACGGGGCTTCAATTTGCAGCTTTCTCGGGCCTGTCGCGCGCCCGGAGATGTGCCAGTTTTGTGGTCAAGTGGCCACGGTGGGAGAGGTCGCTTCTGGAGCCTTTACCTAGACCGGCTGGACCGGCTCAAAGGCCCGCCAACAACGGGCTTCCGGTAGATAGCGGATGCGCCAAAGTGCATGCACCATGACTCGTTGAGGTGCGCCAGGATCGCGGCGAAGAGTCTTCGAAGGATTGCGATCTGCGCAACAACGTGGATCGCCAGATCTTTCCTTCCTTCAATGCTGCTTCTGCTGGCACGGACGGCTGGCTACTGGGTAGGCAGAGAGCAGGCTTATTGGCTTCCTGATGTGTCACCGTCCCAGACTGCATCGGGTTAAAAAAGTTGCCGACCATGTGCCATGTGCAGCGGAGCAACACTAACTAGTCGGGGAATGGAGCATGTCAAACGTGCCTCGAGGCCATGCGAAAAGCTTGTCGCCTTGTCGGTGCTAAGGAGTACGTCGTCGTTCCTTGCAAACTCGATGTTGACGACCACGACGAGCCCGTCTCAACAACGTGTCATGGGTCGCGATAGCCGTCGCGCATGGCGTCCCGTTTGACATTTTCCTCAACAAGCTACCGAGACAGTACGAGGAGCTAATGCGAGCTTGGGCAGGGAGGGCATGTGTACCTTTATCTTGTTGCGCATAAAAGCTTACCGATCCCACCGGCCTTGGCCGCCAAGGGTGTTGAAGAGTTTGACATGTGTCTTCGCGGCTTTATTCACTTCAAACCTACGTATATACAAGAAAATGCTGTCAAAGCTTGCGCGCTTTCCGGGGCAACCAAAACCGTTTACCCGGACGCCAATGCCATGCGACCGCCGTGTAACAATAGATACGGGATACATCTAACGTCTGCTCGGGGACAGTCTCCTTCTGCTGCTGGGGAATTTTCGGGCGCGGCAAAGCACAACAAGATTGTTTACACATTACTGTGTAGACATCGGGACTGAAGAGCTGTGCGCGTGTTCGAGGCCGGCTTCGAGATTGATCAATCATAGCCGGCTTTGTGTCCCTGACTCGCGCTTCATCTCTGCGTTGAGTCAGTACCTCGTACTTTCAGAAATCACCCTTAGCTGGACCGCGAGCAGGGAACTCACCTTTCCAGGCCTCCTCGGCCTTGGCTTCAGCATCCCAGCTCCAGATGAATTTCTGGAACTCCGGATCACCCCACTTGTCGTCGCTCCCACCGCCCGATGACAGGGCTCTGAACTTCTGGTCACGAGCCTCTTGCTCGGGCCCATCGGGCAGATGAAGGGCCGCCCGCGTCGTGAGGCAGGATTGCTGGATATGTTCGGCGCGGGCCTTCTGGGCCTTCTCGAAGGCTAGGAGTGCGGTCGGGATTTCGTCCTTTGACGATATCGAAGACAACACCACTCCCAGGGACGCAGCGTCCTCGACCGCCTGTGCAGCGCCTTGTGCAACATACGGTCTAATCCAGATTAGTTAACGTGGGACTCCCTGATGAAATGGATGGTCCGCTGACTTACAGCATGGGATGGCAGGCATCGCCCATCAGTGCGCATGATCCTCTCACCCACCGCAGCAGCGGCATGTGCATGCACAACTTCCACTCTAGGACGTCACCTTCCGGGACGAGGTCGAGCATCTTGACCAGTTTCGGATCCCAGCCGTCGTAGTCTGCGAGGAGATTGTCCTTCGACGTCACCGTGGTCCAGCTCTCGTCAACGCGACCACGGTCCGGGTGAGCCAGCGCCATGTTGTAGATCTCGTGGTTTCGCACAGGGTATGCAATGATGTGCCGTTCGGGTCCGATCCATCGAATTGCCTTCTTCTCCTCGATGTAAGGCATCAACTCCGGGTAGTGGCTCAACATCTCCCGGGTCAGGACAACTCTGTAGACGGCATCGCCCGTCGGGATAGCAACGTCCTTGTCGTCTCCGAGAAGCTTTCCCCGAATCATGGATTTGATACCATCAGCCGCGAGCACCACGTCGCCATGGACCCAGGATCCGTCACCGAGTTTCACGGCCGCCGGGCTGAACTGCACATCGTCGACCCTAGTGTTGGTCTGCAGCTTTACATTGGGGAGCGCCGTGGCTTTCTCCAGCAGAGACATCTGCAAGTCGGCGCGATGGACGACGAACTGCTCGCCGTGCTCCTGACTGATGGGCACACTCCCGAGGAGATTCCCGCCTTGCCAGCGCAGGATGTGGATAGCCTCGAGGGCGACGCCAGTGCTTCGGACCTTGACGCCCGCTCCTAACCGGTCGAGCATGCGCGTCATGTTTGGTGCGCACTGGATCCCTGCTCCGACTTCTGCGATCTCAGGAGCGAACTCAATGAGATGGACATTATGGCCTCGCTTCCCCAGCGACAGCGCTGCGGCAAGCCCTCCGATCCCCGCCCTAGAAAATGAACACTCAGCCTTTTTTCCTGACTCGCCGTCAAGGAGGCGCTATACTAACCCAACGATTATCACCTTCAGAGGCACCTTCGCCTGCGCATACTGCTTCTCCCTGTTCACTTCCGAAGTCGACCCCATCTGTGCCGTAGTTATGGTTGAACTCCTGCGCGAGCCTTGCCAAGGAGAGTATAAATCGGAGTAGCTCAACGGGCACAAAGCAAGCGGCGAATGAAGTTCCCGTCTCCTCGAGTGTGTCGTTCCTCTTTTCTTGCCGAATAATTACCCACTCGATGATCTAAATCTCCTGAATGCCACGCGAGTCGTCGGTGAATGGTGGATCGTGCGCAGGCCCTGTCGAGAGAACGATTTGAAATAATGTGGTCATCGACAAAGCGCGCGTTGATCAATAAAAACGATATGACGACTTGCATCGATCTTGACGAGGCTTAGAGGCAGCTTCTCCCGATCGTGGGGCCTTTTGACTCGGCAGATAACCAGGCAAGCCTGACCCCACGGACTAGGCCCCGGATTGGATGCGGGAGGCTTTGGGGGGAGGGTTTCGCTCCAGGACATGGGCCGGAGCACCGTGCCGCGCTCGCACCACGCGGTCAGATGGGCCTAAGACGACCTGGACGACCTGATCCATCACTTCATCTGCCGGCGGCCTCCAAGCTCCCATGCATGGCTCAGGCTCTCCTCGCTTGCGCCTTCGGCACGGATGGATGTACGACCATTGGCTCCCGCGGTGGTGCATAAGCTGTGGCACGCAAGTTAACTCCCACGGTGCGATATGGCATGGTGATCTTGATGTACGAACGATGGGAGTGGCACGCAAGTCAACTCCCACGTTGCGGCACGGCATAGTAGTCATTTTCATGTACGAAACAATGAGGGTGCCGATGGCAGCTGCATGGCCTTGAAAGGACGACTTCGAGGCAAACGCAGCCCGCAAAATTCACTTCATCGATAATACGTACCGGCATAGATGTGTCGTCTCAGCTGCCAGACACAGTACGAGCTCACGGATTGGCAAGTAGATACGGTAGACAGCAGCCGGACGAACTGGGGCCGTCCTGGCTGTGTAGAAGGTAATGATGGGTCAACATGGAGGTGGAATGAGATCTGGAAAGAGGACGATTAATTAACTAGACTACGAGTTTAAGGCTAGGCAGGCTCTTTAGAAATCGCACATCTCGTCGTGTGCTCAATGTCAGCCACGAGCACGCGGTTCAAAGTCCTGTGTGTCCTTCGATAATTTCTGCTCGATTTTCAATTCACAATTAAAACTGGTATGGTATGTAATGCTCGGTCCAAAGCCGACCAACTTTGCAACGTCTGTCGCATTCCTTCGTAGCCCTCATGCCCAAATGCCCATGACCAAAGCCCATCGATGCAGGAGAAGCGGAAAAAGGAGAGACAAAAGGGGGAGCCGGATGCAAACAGAAAAGCAATAAGAATACATTCCAAATCCGGGCACGCAGGAAAGAAAAGCAAGAAAGACGAAAACGGGACCGATCAAACGCCCAACATACCCAGCCCATCGCCGAATTGCGCGTTGTTCCCTGGCACCCCCTCCAGAACCAGAATGCGAAATTGCCAATCGAGACCCGATCAGGGGAGCCAACAAGAACGACAGCCCAGGACGAAAACCGCAGAGATCCCTGAAACCCGCCTGTTCCAAATGCAAAAAATGCCCAATCCACGCGTCTCACTATGCTCCTTCCCACGCTATGCACCAAAAGAGAACCGACTGTTTGTGCCTTCCTGCGCTGTCCTGTGGTCCAGGCGGCGACTGTCCAAAAAGGAACTGTGGGTACAATTCAGACGAGAGCGCGAGTCGCGCTCAATAACCGACCGCGAGAAGGTGCCCGCCGCTTCTCTGATATGCAATCTGCAAGACACATATGTTCCGCCCAGAAGTTGTCCTCCTGGCTCTTCTCCACTACGCGGCCGTATGCAGTCGAACCCCACGGTGCTTCATGGCATCGGTGATCACTGCTGGCCCTCCACCTCTTATGGGAACCCTTGATTCCATTGGCCCCCTGCCTGACCTTGGCCCTGCGCGCCAGGAGGCCAGCCTTGGCCATGTTGCTGATTTGACATGTATTGGGACTGTCCACCCATTTGATACATGCCCCTCTGGCCGCCGCCCATGGCAAGAGCGCCGTACCCGGCAGCACCCATGGCCTGCAGTCCAGCCCCAGGCCCATAAAGCTGCTGACCGCCAAGGCCACCCGAACTGCCTTGGTGATGGAGCATAGGCATATGTGGTGGCTGCATCTGCTGTGGATGCTGAGGTGGGCTAGCATGCGCACCGCCCGGTAGAGGTGAAGGTATTTGCCCCTGTGCAAGGCTGGGTGAGAATTGAGGTGTTGTCATACGATGAATGCCTGGTGACGGGTGAGGCTGAGGTGGCGGAGCTCCCCAGCTCGGCTGTTGTTGTTGTTGCTGCTGTTGCGGCGGCGGCTGCTGCTGTTGCTGATTCATAGCATGAGGAGAGAACGCACCGCTCCCGTATGGCATTTGCTGCTGAGGGGGAGCTGGTTGCGAAATCGATAGGCCCGATGATGACCTCGGGTAACTGGGATGCTGAGGCGGAAATTGCGATGGATCACGGGTGGTGTATTGCTGGAGATTTGGTTGTCGGAGGGGAGATTGTATGGGAGGCTGCTGGTGAGTGAATGGAGGGGGATGCATCGGAGCCTGAAGGGCTTGAGAAGAGTGAGACAATGTGCCGGGTTGGGTCGACGGTACGTCGCTTGTAGGAAAACGTGGGGATGAGAAAGGGTGGTTTGTGGTTGCGACTTCGCCTTCGACTGGAGGAGGTGTTGTAGCTGGTGGCTCGTGAGGTCTGCGCCAGTAGTCTTCAACAATCCCGCGCCGATACCTGTTCTGTTGGTTGATGGTCTTGCTGTACTCAGCGGCATGGCTGGCCTGACTCGTCAATTCGGCGTCGGTACTCGAGCGGGTGAGATCTTGATATGGCGGGCCTGTAATTTCATGCCGTGGGCGCACGATATCTTTGTACCGCGATTCGTAAGCAGGGTCAAAGGAGGCCAGTTGAGCCATGGTCGACGCAATGCCAGACTGCAGGGCGGGGGGTTGGACTGTGCCATAGCCCGGTCCGTTGCTGTAGACAATATCGCCATAGCTCGCGGCCACCGTCGCCCGGGCGTTCAACTGGTCTTGAGCTGCCGCTTCTCTGGCTCGGGCGGCGCCCGGTCGCTTTTCGCCGGCGGCATCTTGCTCCGTGAAACCTTGCTTGATGGCTTTGGCCTCCCAGTAGTCGTCTCGCACTCTCCGCCCGTCTTTGATGACACGGCTGCCGAATTGACGGAACATAGAGCGCGCAGTCACCACGGCAATCTGCCTCGACCGGTACGAGTAAGGCAGGATTTCGCGGGTGACAAGTTCCTCCTTCTCTTTGACGCTCGCGATAATCTTGAACAAAGACCGATTCTTGTTAAAAAGCAGGTATGAATCTCGATATTGGAGCTGGCGTGCGCATTCGGTGGCCAACATAAACAGCTTTTGCCCTCGGCCGGGCAAGATGAAGGTCCTAATTTTGTACTCGCGCCCGCCTTGAAGATAGCCGAGATGGTCCACCTTCTTCTCGCCTGCCTCATCGATCTCGCGCGGTTGATATTCGTCTCCTTCTGGCTTCAGCACATCGCTGGTGTGGTCCCTGACTGTGGGTAGTGCTTTTATGGTGGATTTTGGAATGGTGCGCGGCGGAGAAGCTTGCGTCGGCGTCAGCGATGGTGCTTGTGAGCCTCCTTGGATGCCAGGTGCTTGGTTTGGGTCGGGCGAGGTTTGACTGGACGGTGTCAAGAGAGCGTCAATGTGGGAGGTGAAGTCGGCGGAAGCCCTGGGTGTTTTGGCTGGTCGGCCACGTTTGCGCGGGCCTGCAGCACAGGTCAGCCTACAGTCGGGGAGACTCGCGCGCAGATACACAGCTTGCGCAGACTCACCATCGTCGTCGCCCTGATGATATTCGCTATATTGCTCGGGCGATCGACTCCGCTTGACGCCGCGCGGGCCTGATTCGGCTGATGACTGTATCAATCCACCTGGTGCGCACACGAGGTCAGTGAAAGCACGCGACAACGGACAGGGCGAGGAAATCTCTGCATCGAGGCGACAATGCGTTCAATACCGCAGCGAATCAAGTTGTGACCGACTCAGAGGCCTCATGGTCTTCCAAGTGGCCGGGGCAAGACACCAATGAAATAAAGCGTACCACTAGCGTTCAGAGCTGCAGGATTGATGGTTCCTGAACCATCGCTCATGGCGCCGACACCATTCAAAACATGTGTAGGCTGGCGAGTAGGTGGATAGATGGACATTTCAGGGCCGAGGTGATGAAATGGTGGTGGTGGTGGTGGTGGTGGTAGTGGTGGTGGTGATGCGCAAGCTCTGCACCCGCATCAGCACGCCAGGGAGCTGCCAGGCAGCACAGAGCTGAGTGCGACCCAAACTTGGGAAGATTTGGGAGAGGGTGCCTGCGTCGGGCGAGTTGCTCAACTCCCCGCCTCTCGAGCAATGTGCGACAGGAGGAATATTAGAGTGCGACGACGATGCCGACGGCGACAGGTAGGAGGGTATGCGCGGAGCGAAGCAGAGCACGGTCACAGGCGTGCAGCAGTAAAGTTAGCGAGGATGACGAGGGTGATGCTGGGAGCCAGTGGCCGTGGGCGGAAGGTAGATTTTGGTGGAGGAGGACGGCAAAGGATGCAGCTGGAGCTGGGGGGGTTCTTAGTGTTGCAGTAGTGTCTCTTGTGCCAGAATGCGACGCCTGTTGGTCGGCCGGATACGCCAACTGCTGGGTGGAAGTACAGAGAGAAGAACGGGGAGATGGCGCTTGGGGCCTGCAGCTGCAAGTCAAGAGATGTCTCTTCCTTTTTCTCGCCCTGTGTCTCACTCGCTCGCTGGCTTGAGTTCCGTGCGGTCGTGTGGTCTGGGCGGGCGTCAGTCACAGTGTGTTCGGCTGGTGCCCCTCCCGCCCAAGATTGGCCTGAGCGTCCGGAAAATGACGACTTTGCCGAGGGAAAATTGATTTTGGCGGCTGGGAAGGCGCGCTGCCAACTGGTGTTAGCGGTGGCGACAGCCGCAAGTGATGACAGTTCTTGACTCTACTAGGGTGGCCACAACTCTCAATTGGGCCCGAATAGATGACTCGGTCAATATAGAATCTGGGGAATCTGCGATCAGACGGCCGGGACGGTGATGATGTGGTTTAAAATTGGAAATCCAAGGTACGCGAATGACCAGATGACGGTTGGATCTGGATGCTGAACGGCACTCGTATGTAGAAGACGATGTTACAACGACCGTCGATGGAGCTCGATCTCTGATGGACTTGCTCGTTGTAATAGTGCACGGCCTTGGTGACGGATCGATGTTGCTCGCGAGAAGCACGCCTAAGCCAATGACCCCAGTCGCTCTGAGGCGGCACGCTGCGGGTGCTTGTTCCAGGCAAACTGGTTAGTGCATCTGAGCACTACGCATGATCCTTGCACGGCGCTCGGTGGATCTCGCGGTGGGTTTGAAGAATGTGCTTCCGCAGTACTGCCGGCTGCTAGGAAATAGGCTGATGCGCAGGACGAATGAGATGGGCGTGCGCTGACGGCGAGACCGTCGACAGTGATTGGAACACGGCCGCTCTTTCCTACAGGTGTGCATTGGATACAGCAGGTTGGAATAGAGCCTCGCAGCAGGGTGCGGGAGATGGGCGGCCAACGATGCACCAGGTGAAGGAGGTGGGAGGCACGAAAGACGAGAGGGTGGGAGGGGAGAGCATGTCAGCCACTACATGGGTCACAGAAGAGGAGCAATATTATTGTCTCGAATCGGCCAACTCGGGAACTGGTGGGGACGACGAGACTGTCAAGAAAGAGTCAAGCAGGCTGATAGGTACTGTGTGTCTTCAGAGAGTCCAAGCGTGTCAGATGGCTGCCGAACAAGCCCGAATTCAATCGTGTCGATGATCGGTGCGCCTCTTAGGCTGAGGTCGCGCGATAAGGCGGGTTCAATCCTCGGCTGGAGGAGGGTGCTGCAAGAGAAGAAGCAGGTGGCAGATGCACATGCAGCAGCGGCAGCTTGCGATATTGCAGCATACAGCGAGATACGGTTTAAGCGGCACCTGCGGCCAGGGTCAAACGCTCTGAAGCCTCTACGTATGAGAATAGTAGTACTAGCGAAGAACAGGGAACAGGGGGTGGGGCAACCAAGATGGAAGAATACTTGTACACTGCAGTGTCCAGCGCCGAGCTATTGAAGTCCAAGGTGCACCTCTAGGTGTCCCTAATGGCAGGTTGATAGGTACTGGGTATGCTCAATGAGCTCCATGACCACAGTAAGTGCTTCCGGCGCCATACTTGGTACCTCGTACACGGTAATCGATAGCCTTGGCTCGAATTGAGAACGGAGTGATCAAAAGATCCATACCCAGAAGTAGCCTTTCCGGCGGTTCGTCGCCTGTCTGGCCTCACCGGGCCTTCAATCTGCTCCTCTTTCGATCAAACTTGCCACGACGTGCTGAGTGCGAAGATGGAGTAACGGTGCTCGAAGGCAGCCATGCCAGGCGCTCAGACTCTAAACAGATTTCCTTTGTTCCTGGTTTAGGTTGCAGCGCCTTTCCCGTCCGCCTTTCAAGCTGAAGGTGCATTCAACTTCGGGTCGTCTCCGGGGTCCACCCTCCTAGAGAGTCATGTGGCACCATGCTCCCCAGTCTCCTCGATGCCACAAACTCAATCGCGTCCATGGGCTATGATACTACTAATACGTACGCCATAGTATGCTTCCGGTTCTTAAATCCAGCCATGAGAGCCCAGCGGTCGCATCAATGTCTCTCTCTCTTGAACCCATCACTCGTACTTGTCGCCCATGGTTCCGACGCCAACTTATCGACAGTTGCGCAGCAGTCCGCGTAGACCGCGTGGACCAACTAATTGGCATCCCACTGGCGGTGCCGGTGCGTCCGTCTCTCCAGCCGCGCTCTTGGTACGTGCGTCTATGGGGCTGCTCGAGTCCGAGTGTCAGTTCCTTCTTTGTCGTCTCTCCATCGTAGCCTCTTCGTCAGCCACTCAGCTTGCAAGGCCAGTTCGCGCTCGAGTCTCCATCTGTCGACTCAGGTCATCTGTTCGAACGAGACATTGACATCCCTGCTCGTGGCGGAAATGTCTATCCATGGCTCTCCCTCTTCGGTCATCGCGATCGACTAGCGAAATCCCTCTCGTCCACTCACCGCGCAGCAGTCTAATGACTCGAGCAGCCGCTAGGCAACCCTTTTGCTTCTAATAGCCTCGAGTCCCAAAGAGTGCAACGCTTCAAGGCTGCATTTCTTGTTTTCCTTTCGCTCGCCTCTCGCCCCGCGGAACCCTAGCGGCTTTCGCGTTCGGCGAGTGACCAGGAGCATCTGTCAGCTGATACAATTGGTTATCGAGTCGAGCGGTCCCCATGACCACCTCTTGGCCAATGATGTTTTGCGTGTCCCCCCTCCAGTCATCCACTTACGCAGTCGGTAGGAGGGGGACCCACCACTCGGGGCCTTCTGTCCGCAGGCCTCTCTCCCGATTCAGTGTCTTCGCTCTTTCCCCAACCGTGTGTGCTCTTGCACGCCTTCAATAATAATCTGTCAATTGCGTTTCGAGCACAGGCCGCAGCAGAGTAGTGAGCGGGGGCAATGCTCGTTCAGGCATTTGTACCCTTCCAGTTCATGGGCTGTTACAGTGTTCCGGGTTCCCACACGCTGCCTGATGTCTTTTCGTCATCGCCCATCTTTCGATGGGTCATGCATTCATGTACATATCTTGCAAGGCAAGCCCATTGAACGCTCTCCTTGTACGCACGGTAGCCAGCCGGGAAACCTCACGCTGGTGCTTAGTCTAAGCTCTGTAGCTCTGCTGATTGGGCCTCCCCGGATCATCGGCCGCATAGAGGGGTGTTCGTGGATCTCGCCGTTGAGTCCATCCGTCCCGAATCGCTCTGTTGCCCACGCATGCACGCTCGTCCTCGCGATACCGCACACTGCCTGCGTAGACTAAACCGCTTTCTGGCGGCTTATGGACGTCTGCGACAAATCGCAAGCGTGGTTGAACGCCATCTGGGGCCTGTGCCATTGTGCCCATTCCCAATGGCGACCATGACAAGCCGAACAGGCCTGAAGTAGTTCTCAAGCGGGGATGAGGAACTTCTGTACGTGTGTACTTGTACGAGAATTCACTCAGTGCTCACGGGTTGTCAGCTCTTAGGACACAAGGTCATCTAGGGGGGATGCCTTCGCAATGACGACACAGGACAGTAGGCGCCCTTGTCTCCCAGCTGACTCTTGCAACTGACGATCCGCGGGCTATGAAATTAACCTCGGTCCATTGAGCCATCAGCATGTTTACAAGGACACGGAGAGAGAAGCAACGTGTAACTACTGTGTAGAGCAATGCTCGTGAACACGAGGGTACGAAAGCCGCGTTTTGTGCTTGGGAAAGCGTTTGGACAGAATCATCGGTCGCGTCTCGTCCTGCGTACTAAGTACTCGTACCGCGTACTCGTAGACCCTCCGAGTTGCGTGGTCTGTCGTGGGTGTCGCAGCCCCACTCTAGCTCGACAGGCTGATCGCATTGCTGGGCATTTCGTGAATGATCACTGGCAAGGTGGCTGTCGATAGGGCAGTCTGCAGCAGACCATGCATCAGGGCCTGTCTTTCAGGCTTGAAGACCCAGAAGTCACCAATTTGGCCCCGAAAGCAACCCCTTGCCAGAGATCAACGAAGACTGAAGGCCATGCTCCTCGGGCCGTTCCAGGACCTGCACGCACTTGTGTGCGTGTCTGCGAGTAATAAGAAATTCAGACCAAGCCCAGACGATGGTGTTGCCGATCGTGATGGTGTGCTGTGGGCAACTAACATGTCAGCTAGGCAGTACCGAGTTTAGGACGCAAGGTAGGCTTTGCAATCTTTTTCACCTACCGCTCTTCGGTAAGCTTTGATCCGGGACTCGTCTGGCTCAACTCCGCACTGGCTGTGAATCGGGAACAGCACGAAAATCCTCAAACCTATCTTTTAATGTGAGCCACAAAGAGAAGGCGTGGCATCTCGTACGGGAGTCAGGTTGAAACTGTATCCTGGACTCTAGCACTGCCAGCAGCCATGCACAACAGGACTGGCGACTGCAGCCACGTCTACATACTCCGGACTGTGCAGGACCGAGGCTTCTCCAAAGGACTGCCCGGCTGCGACTCTTAACTTAGGGCCGCTTGTAACACCTCGGGACAGGGCGATGCGAGCCGCACTCGCAGTGCCAACCTTAACCATGCCGCTGCTAGTGACGTGCATTGGATCGCTCAATAGCACGTTTGAAGTGGGTGTGTGCTGTGCTGGCCGCAATGTGTTGGCATGTATGTATGTCCTTTGTCCCCACGTCAACTGTCAAGCGTGTAAGAGATCTTGCATCCGCCTTTTGTCCATTGCGCATCTCGCGCGCAGCTTTCCAAGCCAAACTCGTCGTG
Organism: Phialophora tarda; assembly: GCA_016109495.1. Classification (NCBI taxonomy): domain Eukaryota; kingdom Fungi; phylum Ascomycota; class Eurotiomycetes; order Chaetothyriales; family Herpotrichiellaceae; genus Phialophora; species Phialophora tarda. Next base: position 1,310,321 of record JADWPL010000009.1, read on the forward strand.
GGTGTTTTCCTGGCCGATTGGCCGACGGCGCAGCCATTCCCAGCTGCTGGGTTCGTGACACCCGAGGCAGGCAGGACGGTCGGAATCTCGATTGAAGGACAAATCTCGTGCAACGGGCGCTGCACCATTCTGTGGCCGGTGACTCAGAGTCGGTGCTCTGGTGTGTTTCATGTGTCTAACGGATTCATTATGAATCAGTGTTTCAGCCACTGACACCGAATTGACATTGAGGAGAGAAAGATCCTATGGGTGGGATTGGGCAGGAGACTATGATACAGGGACATAAGTCATTCACTCCAAGCTCACAGAGCAGCCGAGTTTCTTCCATACTGTCCAAGTCTGGCATATTCAATTTCCGGTCTCTCGATGATGCATTTGTGTACCTCCTCAGCTCATCTTTCCAGCAATAAAACTCCATCCAACTCTATCAATTCAGGGGTATCTCGTGAAAGGACCAACCAGCACCAACTAGCGCGTACGCCTTTTTTTCCCCGTGAACACATAGGGTATCTCAGCTCTTTCCCACCTTGGTGACAAATTCCGTCCATCTGTGTGTGGCTGGGGTCACATTTGTCGTTACTCGTAACGTATCGCTTCCATGTGCGACAAGTGAACAAAAGCTCAGGTTTCATGTATGCCATCTCACACCGCCAGTTCGCTTCATGGTTGATACAATTCGTCCAAGTTCACACCGATGTCCTTCAATGAAATCCAACCCACTGAAGTCTCATAACTATCCTTCGGGTCCTAGCCGAAGGGAACAATAGCCAACATTTGACTGTGAGCCACCATCGGCTTGATGGCTCGGGGCCTTCGTCGACTTCAATTGGCTGCTGATCTGACTGACCTTGAGATCCATCGAAATTGCAGCGACTGATGTGCGATTTACAATTGGAGAAGGCGTCCTGTGAAGGTCCCGTCCAGAGATCTGCTATCATCTGGATTGAAGTGACCAGGCCCAAAGTGAGCTGCAAGATCAGTGGTGAAACCTGCGGCTGTGAGCCAGTTAACGAGATCTTTGTCCTCACGGTTACGGGCAACCAAGACTCCAGTCTCTGGATCCTCCATAATCTTAGGTTCCAACTGGCGCATGCTGAGTAGCATCTGGATCGTCTGAGCAAAGGATTCGGCTTTCTCGACGTAGCATGATGGGTTATCGGCGAGAGGGCACGCCCTACCCGGCAGAGCCCAGCTTCGATACAACCAGCACATGCGTTCCGCACAGTTCAACAGGATAAACGCAACCAAGAATGACTCGAAGGGTTTGCCCTTGTTTCGCAGGAGCCGCTGCTCAAAGTGGTGCAAGGCACTTCTGCAGATGACACTGGCACGCTTCTCGATTGCTGCTCGAAGCTGATTCGTCAAGATACGGTGAGAAACCGGATGCATGGTGTCGTCAATCGCAGTTCGTCCATCGCCTAGACCAGTGTCCTTGGTGAAGAATGCCGTCAACTGAGTATCTGTTATCACCGCTGTTGCGACCCATAACTCAACGATCAACGGGATAAGATTGTCGGATTTCTCGGCGTTCTCAACGAGCATGGTGCCTTGTTCTTCTGCTTTGATCGCCTCGGCAAGCTGAAGACTGCTTTTCATCACTGGTGATGGCTCTCTCTCAATGATCTGGGCACAAATCGCCTTGAGGTACTGTTCGACCTTTGGTAGCACATTGTCGGTTTCAAGGTCCAATACCATCACTTCATATTCAGGAAAGTGGTGATCGCCGCAGTCAGTGGGAGTGGGTACATGAGTAAATTGACGAGCTTTGAAGACGATCTTGTGGTCAAAGAAGTGGAAAGCTTCCAGCCTGCCGCTGAACCTATTGAGATTGGCTTGAGTCTTCAACTCCTCGATGTCATGGTGTGCTAGGACTGTGTGGAGCATGGCGAAGTAGAGGGGGAACTCTTCGTCGAGTCTGGTTCGGACGCATGAAATATTCCACAACCGAGGATTTTCGACCGAGGCGCAGGCTTGACAAGGTGTGACCTGGGAACATGTTTTTCTTAACATGCGGCACCGCCAGCAGGCACCAAGCTTTCGCACCTGCCGAACTTCATCGCGGCGCTCGGGTGCAAACTTTCCACGGACTCTCTGCTTGTGATGGGCCGCTGGAAGGTCGTTGCCTTCAGACACCGCCGTTGATTGTTCATTGGGGTTCATTGCGATTGGTCGAAGTGGCTGGCTTAATGACCTATCCATCTGACGGCGCAGTGTGGCCATTGCTCGGGCAGGAGGAAAAGACTCGTCCAACACATTAGGCGGATGCATCGAGTTGAAAGGCTCAGCAAACTGCCGTGCCAATTGCATAGATGTCGATGGAAAATGCCCAGAATCCCGGAAAGACAAGCCATGGTCCTGGGACTCTTCAAGAAGCTCATGAGAAATATCCTTGGATGATAGCACATTGCTTCCCGACGCATTCTCATTCACCAGTGTCGCATGTGCTGTTGCAGCTATTGTAGAGAGATCTGGGGCTCCTGTGCTGACAAGGGAGAGATCGTTCAGGGAGGTGCTGGACACGTTGTTTATGTAGGAATAGCCGCCTGCAAAGGTTGTTGCAGTGGTAACTGGGAAGCTGCCTTCTTCTAGCTGAGGGTCGAGTGGCGCACTCCCAGCTTGATTCACAGGAATGTAGACAGCGCTGTCTGCCGCGTCGCCACCAACATGGCTGGATGCATCAGCGAGAACGTTCAAGGCAGAGTACAGCTGCTGTCTGTTTTGAGCCGCGGGTCTTCCAATCCTATTGTGCTGGGTCTGCTCGCGATCATGGGGTCCCACCAACATGCCATTGCTGTGGGTCAGCTCGCTATCGCGGGGGCCGGCAACTGTACCGTTGCTGTTGGTTAGCTCGCTATCACGGGGTCCCGCCAATATGCCACTGCTGTGGGTCAGCTCACTATCACGGGGTCCGACTGATATGCCATTGCCGTGGGTTAGCTCGTCATCACGGGGTCTCGCCAATATGCCATTGCCGTGGGTTAGGCTGTCGTTCTCTGCTACTGTCATGTTGTTGGCATCACCTTCTGGTTTGCGCGTAGGGTCAACATATGGACTGATATTTGGCAGCACAAGGTCGTGGAGGCGGAAGATGATCTTTGCACGCTCCGCATAGCTAATGGCAGGACACTTCTTGGTCAGATGAGGGACCATCGCCTCACTGCGCCCTCTTGAGAAATGTTCGCCGCATCTCTTGCATGTCTGTTCATAACGGTTGGACATGTCGCTGATCTTGGCACCACGCTCAAAGAACTCCGCCATGAGCGGGTTAGGTCGACGGCCCATGGTCGTTGGAGACGCTGCCACACCAATTTTTCTGTGACTGAGACTTGTCGGCAGAAGTCGTCTGTCAACAAGACAATGCTCCCGCCAGTCCTGTTTCCGCAAGCAGTTAGCAGACAACCCGCCAAAGGTTTGATCCGACTCACAAGATTGGCTGAAGGACAATGTCTCCACGCGCCGGCAGAAAGCGAGCGACGGGGTTGGACGAAAGAAAAGTGAGGGCAGGATGAGGTCGCGCAGTAAATTCCCAGTTACTGAGCAAATAAGACTGCCAACCCTTGGCTCACCCTTTGCAGGTGTGAACCGGGTAAGCAAACTGTCTTCAAGTACACGTCGGCGACGACAATGTCCAACAATTAATTGTTCGAGCGGTGTAATGTGGCAGAATTTTGAAGTTGGAGAAGTCATGTTGACTAGCGCCTTAAAAACCTCCGCAATGATGTTTACGAGGCTGAAACACAGCCTTGCAGCTCCCTAGAGTCTTCCGAGATAAAAGAAGAGGCTGGGAGATTCCCTTCTCTTCCTCCAAGCATGCTGCTCTGTATCCGTCTAGCTACTCCGAAGATGAACATGAAAGCTCCAAATCTCTTCATTTGAACTGGCAAGGAAGAGTTTACCCCTCAATGCTATCGCATGAATTTTGAGAAGCACTGTGCGCCATATCGCCAATCGAGAGGAACTGATTTCGACAAGACCATTATTCTGGCTGTTTGCGAGGCAATTGAGGCATCACCATCTCGCTTACAGGCCATTCATAAGATGCTAATCCTCAGTACTGTCCCTCTAAGCTGACTTGTAATACAGGACGTCAAATTCGGATGTCGTTGCGGGCTTTGCTTTGTCCTGTCTGCCTAATGCAGACGCGCACCATACTGCCGGTAGCCGAACTACCATCAGTTTGATACTCTTTTTCAGCGATCCTGCGACTCATACGTTTCTGTCCTCTGGTGGGCGGTAGGGTACTTCTAATATTTGAAAGATCCTCCTCTCGTCGTGTGATTCCACTAGCGTCCCGTCATTGATCCGTTGTCGTTTAGGGCCTCTCATCACATGCTTGCACAAGCCATGCTGATTCAACCGCATTCCCTTTTTCCCAGCGAGAAATCTGATGCTTCGGTTGAACAGGTCGTTACCTGTGAAGTAGATCAATGCTGCTCCAAACTCCTCCCACGGTACAAATAGAAAATCGATACGACGCCACGTTGTGCTACCAGGAAGTGCTGATGCTCCATGCCATTTCGAAGTATCGTCCCTCGAAGAGCGTCCAGCGGCGAGCGCTACCTTCAAGAAGCCTTGGTCTGTCAAAGCTGGGATGACAGTATCGAGCATCAAGGTGCGAATGCGGACTATGTCCGCTCCTTCCATGGTGATGATACAGTCGACGTCACCAGAGTCTAAGCTGCCGCGTCGGTACGATCCTCCCACGATCAGCTGAAGTTTCGCGTCTGCAGCTTGCAGGGCTCTTTTCACCACGGCGGCGTGTTGCTCAACCTCTTGGCGAGGGATTCTCTGCTGGAAGTCATCGTAATGTTCGAGCCCAATCCGCTGGCTGGGCGTCAAGTCGGCATTTTTCCGGAGGCACTCCAGGGACCGAAAGCCTTGGGCTATCCAGTTGTAGGCAGCGGCCTCTCCGGCACCATACACTCCCTTGAACAGCTTGAGGACGTGAGTTCTGGGGTCATTCTGTGCGTACTCAAGTCGCTTGTACCGGCCTGTCGATACAATCTCCTCAACCTGAGCGGCAACGCTGTCACCCAGTCCGATGTTCCGAGCTTCTTGACTTGTCCGAATCAGCTGGCTGTGTCGTCGCAGTCTTCCTATGGCCTCTCGGAAAGCTTTAGTCCGCCATTGATCACCTCTGCTCTCATACATTGTTGCCATCTCCTGCAATTTTTCGATGGTCTGGGCGTTGGCGTTCTGGCCTTTCGATGCGCTATTATGACTTTCCATGCATAAGAAGCGAGCTTTCTTGCTTGAGGCATTCGGGGCCGTGTTCGCATTCAAACCTATTGGAACGCCGGCATTATGTTCTTCATCCTCATCTCCGCTCCCTGACTCTTCAGAGATTTCAAGGGCCAAGCCAACATCAGCACCCCCTCGGACATCTCTAATCGCAAGCTCAAGGGTATCTTCAGCTGATTCCTTGTCGCATGTCGGCCTGGGTGGGTGAGGTGCACGGGTTGGACTATTGCCTCTCTTCAAATCCTGCGGAGCCTCATTCGGATGTGGAAGCTTGTCGACCCTAACGCTGTTGATTTTCGCGGTTGCAACAAGTGAGGGAGCGGCCTGGTCTGGGTGATACAAGGCTTTCGATCCTGGTACCTGGAAGCGGTCCCAGTGAGACGCCTGAAGATACCGAGATTTACAGCTCTCCAAAAGCCAATTGATGCGCAAGAGGGCAGGCTGTTTCTGTAAAATACCGTCAGCGTTACTACACGACAAGATCCAGAGAGTTACAAACCGGTATTTGCCCTGAAGGGAACGACTTGGCTACGATAGTGACATCAAGGTCGTTGTTGGTGACGATGACATGAGTGACTTCTTCGCAGAATTCGTGCGTCCAGATGGCACCGTGCTGGACCGCTTGATGTATGCGAATGCGCGTTCCAGAGTCATCGTCATTATTAGGTACAAAGTCTGCACAAGCTGTTAGGGAGGGATTGGACGCGTCCAGATGAAAGGGAACCTACAGAAGACGAGACCCTTGAAGATCTGCTTGTCCGGATCGATTGGTTTCGCTTTTGCCGCGAACTTGGGGAGAGGTTTAAGCTTTGGTTGACCTTCACCTTTCAGACGCGCCTTCACATTTGAAAGGTCTGTAAACTTTGTCGTCAGCTTCGGATGTCTAACCTTGGTCGAGCCTCTCCCCGGCACAGTCGCTGCCCTTTCTAGACGAGGTATCGGTGGACCCTGCTTGTGTGGCTTCTGTTCGGGAAGAGTGGACGACCGGGCCAAGAGAGGTTGCCGTGCTGCCCGCTGATCAGGATGTGCAGCGTCCTGCGATGGCTTCCGCTTCCGTCTCGGCGACGTCTCCTCGTCAGTGACTCCTTCACTCGGAGCTGGAGTTGCTCTGGGTATGCAGGCGATGGGCTTGTTGAAGGGCTTCGTAGGTGGTGGTTCGGGGGAGCTCAGGGTCATTTCTTCCTGCTCATCCTCGTCAAGGTCGTCGAGGCGATCTAAGTCCCGAAAGAACTGTTCCTTTTCTTTCTTTTCTTCTGCGGACAGCATCTTTGGTGGGTGTTGAGGTTGGGGAACTGTGGATCACGACTGATATGCATGGTGTTGCGCAGGACAGGCAATATGTGCGACATTGTTTCACACGCCGTGCAGGAAGTCCAATTCTCGAGCAGTCAGTGAAGGCGGGGTGAGTGGGACGGACCGTTGTCAACCATTCTTCTTTGTCCATTCAACACTCAAACACGATAATGACGCGCCGTCACATGATGCGTGCCAAGCAATTTCTGGACTGTGTAGAGCTCGGGAGTCGACTTCAATGTGTGCGTGCAGTTCGACCTGGTCACTCCCCTGTATTTCGCGCTTGATCCTCTCTGCAGGATGGGACGAGAAGATTTCCTGAGTCTCTTTGTCTCCCTAGCATTGCGCCCTCACACCCACTGTCTACACAGACTCTCAAGATCATCACCCAGCCTAATTCGCTACGCCTCCACCTCAACGCGAAACAAAACGACCCTTCCGCCCAAGCAAGGAGCCGAGGTTAAAACTCGACCAGCAATACCTCTTCATGTCGGCCTCGATCGCAACCCTGAAAATGTGTCCGCCATCTCCCGGATCCCTATTCCACGAGGGGTGAGAGGCGAGAACTTCACACCTCAAGTGCTAGCACGGCCATTGGGCCTTGAATATCCTCCTCGATCCGGGCAGAATAGTCCTCTCGATAGCCGCACACTTCGTGAAAGGCACGAGGAGTTTACGAGCTACGACAAAGCGCTGGAGCGACGACGTGTCTACTTGCGCACCTTCTTCCGTCCCTACTTTCAGGAATGGAGGCGAATGGACCATCACAAGGGAAAGAGTTTCGTGTCTAGCCCACGGTTGTTCAAACGAGAAAAAGCGCTTTACTTTCCGAATATATGGGGCCAGACATTGGCTAAAGAAGGGGATGGGCCCGATGGTGGGCGAGACACCACGCCTCTCTTGCAGGGGAGGGTGTCTCTTATCGCCGTCCACTCGAATTCTTGGGCTGAAGAGATGGCCAACTCGTTCATTGGGGAGAAAAGTAACCCAGAGTTGAGCAGGCTATTGGAACAAAATCGCGGGCGCTTGCAGCGGGTGGACATCAATATCTCAGGCGACTGGATGCGTGCTCTAATCGTCAGGATGTTCAGCGGCCGAATTAGAGAAACCATCCCCGAGGAGCGTTGGAGCCGGTATTTCAAGATCAAATTACCCCGCGATATTCGACGCGGATTGTCAGACGAGGTACGCGATGCCATGGGCTTCCTCAACACACAGGTTGGATACGTCTACCTGGTCGATTCCAGCTGTAAGATCCGTTGGGCGGGAAGTGCCTATGCGTGGGACGGGGAAGTGGATGGTTTAAACGCTGCAGTTCAGAGACTACTTCAAGAGGAACGGACCCTGGGAGAGGCGTCATCGAAGCCGTTACCATCTTCAGCGAGTACCGTCCAAAGACCACGAGTGTCGCCAAAAACCTCAACCGGGAAGCCCAACACAATTCCCAACGCTGTCGTCGCGTAATTCAAATTCCCACACAGCCAACACATCCCAAGCATTTCAATGTCCTATAACTACCAGAATACCCAACACGCCTTTGATGCACCCGGCCTTTTCATTATTCATAAAGCACTAAGATCAATGTTCACAATTCTCCTCCGGCTCTGGTCTCATCCTAGACGACCAAGAAGTCAGCAAATCTGCCACATAAATGTCCTCCGACCGAGCCAAATTCGACTTACCCACACTTCGGACAGGGCATATCCGCCTCTGCGCCATCAAGAATCTCGTGCTGAATCCTACACTTCTTCAAGTCGATGACTTGCACTTTGGCACGGCCGTTGGCGTCGGCTAAGGGTGTGAATTTTTTCGGCGCTGACGATTCGGAGCATATTGAATGGACATAATATGGCGCTGGTCGTGCTGTGCCGGGACAGCAGCTGAAGTGATAGGTATAGTAGATGCACATGTCGGGTTGGAAATGTCTCGTTAGCCGATCGGTATCGAGAGGATGTGTTTTGCTGAAGAAGTTGTGGGATCTGGTGGAGATGGTCCGAAGGAGGACTGTGGTCAACTTCGGGCTCTGCTGTGTCTGGCGGCTCGGACTGGCACCCAAGCTGGCCTGAAGGTGGTGGTCTAGACACTCGGGTTGCTGCTCGTGTGGCTATTGTCGTGCGCTACGGAAAGCCGAATGGCACCTGGCTCTGAGCGTGGTGGAAGTGCTGATTCTGGTTCTTCTGCTGAAGTACTGGGATCATTCATGTTCATATCCCATCGGCACGTAGCGGAGGAGTGTCAAGCGTCTCAAGCCAACGCTCGTTTGCTTCCCCCCAAAGTAGTGTCACTTGCGTCCTGCCCGCTGGAAGGTTCCGCGCTCCTTTGTCCCTGGTCCCTGGTTCCGGAGTCTCGCAGCAAGAAAGAAGGAAATCGATCGTCCTTTGTTCATGCGCAGCACCGCGGACAAATCTTTCTTCCGAGTCCAGCTGATCTAGTAACACAAGTCGAAACAAAGAGGAAGGGCCCGCCTCGCGCACCAATAGGATATGGAGATTACGAGGTGCGAAGTGGTGTGTATACTGTGTGTGTGTGTGGGTGTGTGTATACCACAAGTCACTACCGACTTGATACAAGAACGGCAAGACCAGGTGTTGAAAAGCGGCAACTCAGAAAACCGCTATGAATTGATGATAGAAAAAAAAAGGAAGCGCGAGATAGAGAGAGAACAGAAAGGCCGTCCAGTCAATGCCGAAAATTTAACACCATGCCAATGCTCGGGCCCAAGAGCCTCAGCATTCACACACACACACGTCGGCATCTGCTCAAATGTGAACCTCTACAGTAATAAGTTGGCATGAAGATCCGACCGGCGCGCGCATCTCGTACGAGTACAAGGATTTTTCGCCCCCCGCTCGCCTTCGCTCAAGCTTCAGGCGCCGCACAAGTCTTTGTTCCCGGCCTTTGAGGGTTCCTTTTCTGGAAACCATCATGACGCAGCGAAACCTTTGTGGCCCTGCAGCATAGCATAGCGTAGCGTACATATGGAGTACAATAACCTAGTTCACGTGCCGGGGGATCAAACTAATTACGAGTAGTTTACACGGCAGTTGCGCCAGCCAGCCAGTAGTAGTTAATCAATTGAATCGAAGCCCGGGAGTGTTCCCATCGGTCGCGCTGTATGGTCCCCCGGCAGGCGGGCCCGATAGGACGTTGGTTTCGTTCCCTTCAATGCCATGCAGGCTTGCGTTTTCCCGGGCGGGAACCGGCACAGCGGGATTTTTGCGCAGCACAACGTACGGTAGTAGCGTTACCGTAACGGTGAGAAGTGGACGAGAGGGGTCCCAGTCACGATCATCTATTACTACTCGTACACAAGTCACACGAAGGGAAGCAGGGACCCTAAAAAGCTTGTGTCGCTCAAGATTCCCACATCAGCATCATATGTTACTTGCCTGGTTTGTCAATTACCATTCGTTTCGTCGCCTTCCGCCGCCTTGGGTGGTAGGAGAAGGGAGGAGGAAGCCCATTCAGCCGGAATATTTAACCAGTGGTTGCGGTTGTCTGGAGGGCACTGACGTCTGCCAATACAGAGTATTCACCGGTAGGGGTGGTAGCTACTCCCCCCACGCATGAGATACCAACTCCTAGGTGAGGCATGAAAGGTGAGGATTGATTGAGGACGGTCTGCAACGAAAGCGCTCATCAAGCCGATGCCGCCGGCTTCCACGTCCACAGTGTGATTCGTCCGGGGAGTGGCCGTCAGGGCAAGCGGGCGCGAGAACCGAACACGAGGAGGAAGGGACTTCTACTACTAAGCCCAGGACGGCGAATATACCACGCACGCATGGCCGTATACTTACCAAAGGAGCAGCATCGGTAGTCGTGACGGTCTAAAGCTGCTTCGCTACGGACTGAGGACAGGTGCTTTAGCCAGAGCGACCACGTGGGGTCCTAGTGCATAGTCATGACAGTGACGCGCGGCCCCCTCCGGAGGGCTGAGATGCAGCGAGTGAGTGGTGTAGTCCCAGAGCGTAGAGCGTTGGATCTGACACTTTACCTTGTGCGTGATAGGCGAGCCAGATATAACATAAGAGATTCAGGAAATTCAAACCTACCTGTATGACGAGAGCTAGGAATAATGCAAAAGGACCGCTAGTCCTTCCTCGCCCGGGCCCGTTCTCCATGAAGGAATGAACGACATCGAATGGAACTAGTCCGGTACTACACGTATGCAGAACAATGGAAGAGCGCAACCTCAAGACTTGAGGGGATTAAAAATGACGGGTGGACGATTGGATGGATACGATAATTCGGCTTGCGCAGGACACTGTGTCAGGATCCGGATCCATACAGCGAGAGAGTGCCGTTCTGAATTTGCAGACGGAATCAAGGGACCCTACCTACGCATTCCGGCATCATCAGAAAGTCGGCGAGAGAATCGGCGAAAGGGTTGTTCTAGAAAAAGTCTGTTCGTGCGATTCGCATGTCATTGTGACGGGCCGTCTTATCCGAGCGGCGCAAGTGACAGATCAGGACTATAAAAAGGCCAAGGCTGAAATCGTCAGGGACATTGAAACTCTCGGCTGTAAAGCGACGTGACCTCGGCCGAACCCAGTCGGCTCTCCGAAAGCTGCCTCCAGATCCATCTGAAATCTCGACAACCTCGCTCGCCGACATGTCTTGGTTCGCGCTGATGTTGGAGACTCTGCATATCGCAAGACGCCATTCCACGAAGATGCCGGGAGCCGTGAAAGGTGCCTTGATATCAGAAGATTAATAGTAATGCACGTGATAGCCGGCCTGACTGGACGAGACCGTGAACTTGACGTAGGAGTGATCGCGATGGTTGCTCGGGGCCGAGAACATAGACTCGGCAAACCGTTTTGCCAGTCGTCCGTCAGCCTTGCATATAGCCATAGCCCTGCATAAATGCTGACGGGCCTTGCAGACGCGAAATTCTGAAGAGCATTGTGGTGACAAACATGCTCCTCCAAAGCCAAGGCGGGGAATTTGCGCGAGCATCGAGATAGACATCAGGTAAGACGCGGTTTTCTAATGTCGGTTCGTAGAGCCTCAGTCTGTGCCCTGTTGATGTCGCTTGTGGGTCTGGCGATATCGAGGATAGTGTACTGTGGTGAGAGGAGATATTGACGTCTGCCCCCGTTCTGGATGCAGTAGAAGCAACATGAAGGGATTTGCATCAGACAGATCGCTCATGTGAGACAGCCTCCCTCACAAAGAGGTATTAGACCGTGTGTCGCTAGAGTCGACGTCTCTGGTAGAGTAGATGCGCAAGCATTCTTCCGCGAGGCACCCATCATCACCTGAGTCTGATCCTGAGTAGCCTAAGGTTTGTTTTGAGGTCCCCATCGCTCCCAGCGGGCTGACCGTGTTGCGCACTGTTATATGCTTCTTGCCGGTTTGACAATGTACCGCAGACTACCGAACCAGACTGCATGAACTCCGTTTCCCAAACGCTCAGAAAGCCCCCAACCTAGACATGCTAACACATCAAACTGTCATGCAGTGTCACCTTCAGCGGCCATTATTCATCTGTTCAGTTGCAGACTTGGCCATTCCCGTCGATCAACTGAAGTAAAGCAACATCAAGCAACAAAATGCAATGAAACTTCCCAGGATGATGCCATCCCTCCGTCTTTTCGACCCGATCCGCTGAATCAAGCCATTGACGCCAGGTATCTGCGCCGCAGCACCAGTGATCCGCCGATTTATACTCGATAACGTCTCTCTTTGAATGCCAAAATTCTCATTGATCGCATACGCTTGTGACAGCACTCCGTCTATCACACTGTGACTTTGATCAAGCCGCGTGCGTTCTTGAAGCATGTACTCGGCCTCAGCTTCGGCTGGGTTGTTCGTACGGAACGCGTCGATATCGGAACGGACATTTGCAAGCAGGTGCTGACGATCGCGGGCTTCAGAGATGGAGGCTTTTAACCGGCGGAGTTCCTGGCGGTGCTCGTTCAGGACCTCACGGTGCCGGGAGAGGTTGTTGTGCTTGAGGGAGGACGTACTGAGGGTGGACTCGGAATCGAGGAGGCGAGAAAGTTGGGATATTAGTCCTTCACGCTATATACGCAGCCTGTTAACACAGATCTTTTGATGCGCGAGAGCAGTCCTTCGCGTCTAACCTTCTCTAGCAATTCTTGGATCTCTGCTTCGTTCCTCTGTTCTTCGTCGGACGGTTTGGGAGGGAGTTTCGAGCTTGCGGCGTATTGTGAGTAGGTGTGAAATAGCGCTTCGGTCTTGCACGTTTTGTCAGCCCCAGAAGCAGTGTCCGAGGCCCAGCTGGCAATGTACCTGACTCTCAAGCGTCCTGATCTGCTGGCGCAGCTGGGCCCACCCAGTGCCAGTTGCCATCACGGCAGTCGTGAATTGATGGAAATGTTGCTGTCTTTTCGAAAGCACATATGTAGATATGCGATAGCCGTCAAGTTACTTGTCTCATGATCTGACACGGCCAAGCTTGATCTGCGATTCAATTCAGTTGTTCGTTGCACTTTGACAATCAAGGTGTCCTGACCTGATCCCCACGAGGCTGAGGAAGGCCCAGCTATGCCAAGACGGGGCGGTCCGCAGCCAATCACAGAAGAGGAACTCTTGGCACTTCCACAAACAATTTCTGAGCGCCGCAGATTCGACATGCAATATCGACAACGACGTTCAGCCTCAATTCCCACACGTTTCTTCACATCGACAACATCACTCAGCAGCGAAGATGGTATGCGCCTATTCCAGATCCCGTTGGTCAAGCAATTGTTGCCCTTATTCTGCGTTGCACGAAGGATTGATCGCTGACGACAGTGTTTCTAGTCGTCGAACAGTGCTCGTGTGAAGCCAGGCCAGCTCTGGGGCAAGAGCAAGGATGATCTGAAGAAACAACTCGATGAGCTCAAGACGGAACTGGGCCAGTTGCGCGTGCAGAAGATCGCAGGTGGTGCCTCATCAAAGTTGACAAGAATGTACGTTTCGAACCGACGCCTCAAAACCCGCATCGGACGGCAGTTTTCAGAAGGATCTAACCAAGTGGCCATGTAGACACGACCTCCGCAAATCCGTTGCCCGCACTCTGACCGTTATCAACGCCAACCAACGACACCAACTTCGTCTTTTCTACGCCAAGAAGAAGTACCTCCCCCTCGATCTACGCCCAAAGTTGACCCGCGCGATCCGTCGCCGCCTGTCGAAGAAAGACGCTTCCAGAGTGACCGAGAAGCAGAAGAAGAAGCAAACACATTTCCCGGCTAGGAAGTATGCTGTTAAGGCGGAGTAGGGTGGTCAAGGAGTGAGCGTCGGGCGATATGTGCGCGGGCCGTGAGCGATCGGTGCAGAATTGCGGATTAGAGATGAGGCAACGGCATCTTCATGACCTTTTTGAGGGCATGCAAAGGGGAGACTGACACCAATACTGGGAAAGACCCGGGCTTCTGATGCAGTCGCATACGTGTGAAATGAGCATGGCAAGTCGCAACTGCCAAAAGGCAAATGTCCTTCGGCGCCCTGCGAATCAAGAAATAAGAACAGTTCGACTACTTGAGCGAAACTTTTCGCGATATCGCATTGTTGCATATCTGGGTGTCGGGTTCCGTGATACATGCCATCTAAGAGCTACTCATTCAAGGCGTCTCGCATCACTTACGAGCTTTCTCCCAAGGCTCCAGCACCCAGTTTCCGTCACAGACACATCTCGCCAACGACATGGCAACCTGCCTTGGCCATTCTTTGGGCGGTACAACGACATCCTCGCTGAAACTGCCACATCTGATGCATCTCCTGACCATTGGTTGACTTCCGCCATGTGGCTCTGCCGTGCCCTTCGTGATCGGCCGCTTTCGAAGAACATCGTAGATCACATCCGTAGGCTGGCCATCGCGCCGATAACCAAGGATATCCTGATTCAAGAAGATGTATTCCAGGTCGACGTGGTCAACGAACAGTTTGAGTCGATCGATCAACTTGTTGGCTCGCAATCCTGAAGGACTGTTGATCAACTTGCTGAGGAGAGTCTTGATCGTCGGCTGATACGACTCGTGGACGATGCCTGTAGCCATCATGTCAAGTTGTCGGACTGCCGTGGCTGCAATATCACCCTCCACGTCACCCGCCGCCGACCACCTGTATTCAAGAAGCGCCTCGATGGCTCCAAAGGACAGACCTTTACCGTTCGTCTGTTGTTGAATGCACTGCAATAACTGTAACTGGTGTTGTGACTTTGGCTCCGTGACCTTGGCATACGTCCTGACTGCTCGCACAAATGCGATCAGGAAGATCCGCGATGCGTGGCAATTCAAGAGTAGGGCGACGAGCCCTTGAGTTCCATTGCCATGCGTATCACCAAGTCTTCCGCGATCCTTCTCGTCGAACATGTCCGGGTTACTCTCTCGGTCGCCCACTTCCAAGACAGCATTGAAGATAAATCTGATAAGTGACAGACCCCATCTCAGGTTGGCGCACAACATCTCGGTGAAATCCTGGCTGACGACGACTGCCACATTCTGTATATCTCTGAGGTTCATGATCAGCAATGTGGTAGTTTGCCGAACGTTGTTGACTATCCACGCCCACTGGGCGCTTAATGTCCATCCACCAGTTCTGGCCTCGGTGGGCGCCGTAGACGCCAGATGCGAGCAGGTCGATGCCAGGCTGGCATGGTAGGAGAACACTTTAGCCAAGACCTGTTTGTGGAACATATGTTCAAGCTCCGAGCCGGGCGTCTTTTCATGCACGAATTCGCCGTCACGGAAGAGTGTGCGGTAGACGCTGGAAATCACTGTAGGAACCAGGGCTGGAGGGATGGTGCGCGATGCACACATGAGGATATCGTCGATTGTGGCATTGGACCAGCAAGCTCGCGCAAAAGTGAGGTTAAGGGATGCGATCGCAGCATCAACGTGAGGTTCTAGTGGTTGTTGTATTTGAGTCTGATCTAGTTGATATTCCATGACGGCGAGCTGGGTTTTGTCGTTCGCTGCGAGGTCTGCTCTCACGCAAGCGCCAGGAGAGAAACTTGGATCTAGGATAGCTTGCGTGTAAGGGAAGGCGAAACCGGATTGTGACATACAGGTTGTTTCCTGCGCTGAAGCCGCGTAGGACATCGGTGACAGATCTTCCAAGCCGAGAAAATCCGTCCGGTTCTCTAGCGTGGTTATCGCAAGCGTCTGGACACCATCTACGTGATGCACCGTGGTAATTACCTGCTCTTCCTTGTCCGTTTGTTCCTGCAGAGTATAAAGGGGCTTCGGTGCTGCCGCAGCAGAGCCTGTAGAAGGAAGGGCGTCGAAAAGAGGGTGTAATTTTGTTTCAACCGAGTTCACCGCCCACCTCTTGATCAGACTGGAGACTAAGAAGCCGGCGTCGGGGATGCTGACAGTTCGGTTGACACCGGTAAACACCGCAAGTATTGTCGGAGGCGTTTGAACGGCTTTCTCTACGTCTGAAGTCTGAACCACCTTCAGGTGACTCAGTCGCCAAGACTCGGGATCGTAGGCGTCAGGCACAGCAGCCGAACCAGACGGCTGAGATGACACTTTGCTGGGGACCGGATCGATAGTCAGGACAGGAAGCCCCTCGAGACCTTGGTTGACTTTTGTCCAGTCAACGGCGAGGAAATAGACTGATATGACCTTTTGGTATGAGTGTATGACAATCAGCATCTTCCCTTCTACCGTAGGGGCGAAGCTGGCGTGAGTGTATAAGACTCCATCTCGCAGCGTCAGTTGTTTGGTAATCTTCAAGTACTGTCCGTCACGTCGTTGAAAGCAGAGCGTTATCAGGCCATTGCGGTGGACGAGCAGGACGGCTCTGGGCCAGTATGTCCCGAGGGGTTTAGCCCTAGCATTCGCGTGCTCCCATCGTGTTTCGCCCTTTGAAGCCTGAGTGACCACATTTCTTGGTCTTTCCTGCCTGTCCTGGTTCAGCCAAGTCAGGCCGATTGGCTGTGAATAGTCGTCGCCTTCATCGATAGCGCCCTGCCGAGCGAGATTTAGACGATTGATGGCCGTGAGAGCCACGTGATATATCCAAAGTCGTCCCTTGATGTCTACCACGGCCAGCTCACCTCCGGTCCCGCTCCAAGCTAGACTAATTGCTTCTTCGAAAACCGTTGTCAAGGAGTGTCTCTCGTGGAGATCCCAAGATCTGGATCCGTGGTCGTACCGCAGACAGTCAAGATAGATGGTCGACCCATCTTCGGAGATACTGGCGAGGTGGCCATGTCTTGACCACGCGGTCCGTTCTAGACAGCCACTGTACCATTTGCGAGAAAGTTGTTCGACAACAGCTGGGTTCGGAGGGAGGGCGACACTTGGGACCGTGCCATTAAGCTCGGCATCATTCAAATCGGCGGCAGCATCGATCTGTTGAATTTGTTGTTGGAGCGAGTTCTGGTCGAAGAACGACTCAGACGCGAAGTCGTCAGGCGGATCTTGATCCATCCGGTCCAGGTGGTTCATCAAGATAATTCTCCACGCGTACTCGTACTACGAGCTGAACACGCTAGAAGTTTCCATAACGTCCCACTCAAATGTTCGCCGAGGGGCCGTTATGCCTGAGTGGGAAATACTATATATGCGTAGGTGGAAGGATGCTTGACGGTCAACCAAGGAGTCTTGACTGCGCCATAAGCTTTTATCAGGGCCTGGCGCGAGGGGAAATAGGATGTTCAGATTGGAGCAGAAGAACAGGCGACTTTGACACAAAGCTGATGTTGAAGCAAACTGTTAATAGGAAGACTCTTCGTCCATTTTCGACATAAGAACCTGCACAAACGAAAGGCTGAAACCGCGGCTCGAGTACGGTGCACAAGGCGGACCTAAAAGCAGCGTGTGGGCAAGCCCCTGCGGAACGAAGCACAAGCCACAGTGGTCGTGCGTGGGCCACTTCGAGCGGTAGCCGGGGAAACAGTAGCGGGTATCGCACCCTCTGGTACGGAGTGGTGGTGCTTGCATCTGCCTCACACGCACAGTGATAGAGCATAGGCTAAAGATAGAACGCTCATCAGCTGTTTGAACCGTAGCTGTGGCCGTGTGTCATATGAGGTATGCTGATCTGTACACCATCACAGTCTTGAGGCGCTGGTTGGGCGCCTGCAGAAGATCTGCCAGGTACTGGAATAACGCAGCACGCGGTACGGGAGTACGGGACACCCAGCACCTAAATCGTTGCCCCCAAATCACGGCCAGCCAATCGCTAGTCGGTGGGCTCCCCCAGCATTCCTACTTTACCCACTGCGTGTGTTTTGCAGCATGCGACCCGAGTTTTGGTGTTTCGATCGGGCATCTGCCAGGTTAGGGCTGCAAACAGCCGCCCGCCGCTGACGCTTCTGCTTGGATGGCCCCCGTCCCTCCCGCCTCATTCACCCTCTTCCCGGTCCTCGGCCAGCCTCATCATCGACTCACAAACTGCGCCTCTTCCGTGCCTGATCCTCAGCTCACGCTCACAACAAACGATCCTTTGCGACCACTTCACTTATTCCTCACTTGACATTTTAAGTGACTTGTTGGTGACAAGTCGCATAGCGCAACTCTTGTCATATAGAACATTCAGAGTCAATTCGACACCCCCTTGCTGGATGGGTAGCTCCTTCCCGTCATGCGATAAATCGGTCGTCCCCTCAACCTCACCGGTAACTCAACTGCGACGACGATGGAGTACGACCAAATGTCAGAGCTTTCGTCGCCCCTGAGCTCACTCCCCAGCTCACCTCTCAGTTCTCCTCTCAGCTCTCCCCCAGATTCGCCAACTTTACCTCCCGGCTTTCAAGTCGTCACTCCACCTGCCTCTCAGCATGCTGGTGACGAAATGCCTCGCCCACGAAAGCGCCGGAAGATCGAGCCAAAGATCCGCACAACCCAGTATCTGGACCTGACCTCGGATACGGCGCAGTCCGAGTATGACCGCAGAGAGGCGCTCGATACCCTTCTCAAAGCTGTGCGAAACAGGAGGAAAATTGTGGTGGTGGCAGGGGCTGGCATATCTGTTTCAGCTGGCATCCCCGATTTCAGGTCCTCTCATGGCCTTTTCAAGAGCTTGAGAGGCGAACACAAGTTGAAGAGCTCAGGCAAGATGCTATTCGACGCCTCCGTCTACAAGGACGACCACTCAACTGCAGAATTCCACAAAATGGTCCGCAAGCTGTCCAAGATGGCCGATAATGCCAAGCCGACCCTCTTCCACCGCTTCCTTGCCAGATTAGCTGTTGAAGGACGCCTACTGCGGCTGTATACTCAGAATGTGGATGGTCTCGAGTCGTCCTTGCCGCCCCTAGCCACTCAAGTGCCTCTCAGCCATAAAGCGCCCTGGCCGAAGACGATCCAGCTCCACGGTGGACTTGAGAAAATGATGTGTCAGAAATGCAGGCATGTTTCCGACTTCCAGGCGCATTTGTTTGATGGAGCCTCTCCACCTCTCTGCCCACAGTGTGTCGCCGCCGATGCGCTAAGGACGACACATGCAGGCAAGCGAAGTCATGGCGTTGGAAAGTTACGTCCTCGAATTGTTCTCTACAACGAGCATAATCCTGATGATGAGGCGATTGGTGCCGTCACCACAGCAGATTTTCGAACAAGACCCGACTGTGTGATTGTGGTTGGGACCAGTATGAAGATTCCGGCGGTACGCCGCATAGTCCGTGAGATGTGTCAGATTGTCAAAGACAGACGAGAAGGCACCACAGTCTGGATTAACCATGAGCCTGCACCGCCTGGGAAGGACCTTGAGGACTGTTGGGATCTGATCGTCAGTGGCGACAGTGATGAAGTTGCTCGACTGGCACGGTTGAGAGAATGGGACGATCCTCGCACCAACGCGGTTGAAAACTACACGGAGGCCGATCTTGATCGAGTCAGATCGAGTCAAGGCGAGATCGAGGTTCTGATACCTCCCACTCCCAAGAAGAGCGAGACTGTGGGCCCGCGACTGCTGTCATCTGTGGAAATCAACACAATGACTCCTCCAAGAAGCCAGAACGGAGATGAGTCCCCGAAGAGAGGAAAGAAGCCAACATCCTCCACATCCTCGCCGATTCGCATCAAACTGAACGTGACTGCGCGGAGCAAAGAGGCTTCTGCACAGCAAGCGACAGTGAAAAATGCAGCCAGCAGGGGCAAGTCGCTTTTGGATCTTCTCAATGGCCAAGAGAACAAGTCCAAGAACGCGAAATCCAAGACCTCGCTCAACAAGAAACCCAAGGTTACGAAGATTAGGGCGTCTGGCAAGATCTCAAAACAAGGAGTAATCAGTGGCAGAGTCACGAAGCCCGTTGTTGAGGTCAACAAGGCCGGCTTCAAGCAGCCTCTATCAGAGCCACTGTCGCCGCGGCGGGATGCAAACGAAGCAGCTCCAGCGGTCATATCAGAATTTTCAAGCGCGGAAGCAAGTCCTGCGCCAGAGACCCCCCCTTCGGCTTCTGCCAGAGAGGAGTGGCGCAACAACGATACGGTTTCACCCACTGGAAGAATTCCCTCGGATATGGTCAGGTTATTAAATTAGAGGATTGGATTTCAAACCAACGATGTTGGGGGTTGCGATGGGCGACCATCATGAAGGCTAGCCAGGCGCTCATGAGGCCATAGAGGCCGGCTTTTCAAAGGCATATTCCACATGGAGGACAGGCTACAGACCCCATGGACAGGACACTGGGCTAATACTGTTTCATCATGACACGGAAGGGCGGCACTATGCATCTGCGCCGCATGTACAGCTGCATACATACACAGGCGCTTGGAACCGGTGACGGCGAAGACTGCCAGATACCCACCCGGCGGCGCCGACGTTGCTTACGGCGGGGTCATATTGGTAGAATACTACATTTCATTTGCATTTGATCCCAGTCCAACGAGTTTAAAGTGTTCTGAACAACTACTAGTGGCATTTGTTTTGTTCATATATGTTGGGTATTCCCAGCATTTGCTTCACGAGGGCCGCTACGGAGTACGAGGTACAGAGCATCGAATACAAATGCACCATGCTGAGACGACCGCGCTCTCCAAGTCAAGCACCTCATAGAAGGACGGCAGTAGTATTGGCGATGCCAGACCTCGTTCCCAACAATAAGTCTGACGTAGATGGTTACCATCCATCAATCTATCCGTACCTTCCTGTGTACAGGTGTGTATGTGTGTATGCGTAGGATTATAATCTAAATATCGCATCCCGAGAGATCAGGTATCTTGCGGTCGGAATCATGCACGCATGCACGCACGCACGCCGTGGCGGGGAAAACGGACCCAGACACACAAATCAGAATACATATCATTCCTTATCTATTGCTCTTCTAGAGAGCCCGTCCAAACCCATGGTAAGGCCCGTCGTCCATCCCAGCGAAATCACTCGCCCTCAACCGTCTCCTCCCGGCATTCATACCGACTCCCGAGTCACGAATGCCCAGGTCTCGACTGTTGCGCGGGCTGTCGATGAAACTCGCGCGCTGCCAACCGCTAGGCATACCTTCGCTCACGCGCCAGGTCGAATCGTCGTCGTCGTCGCCGCCGCCGGCCGTCCAACTTTTCATCGTCGCGTTATTGGCGCGAGATGTGCACGGGTCGAATCGTTCGTCGGGCGTCCCGGTGGGGAGATCGTACTCGCCACCGCTCTTGCGGCGGAGGACGTTCATGTGAGGATAGCCGTTGTCGCCGACGATGGCCT
The DNA here is from genome assembly GCA_016109495.1 of Phialophora tarda. NCBI lineage: Eukaryota > Fungi > Ascomycota > Eurotiomycetes > Chaetothyriales > Herpotrichiellaceae > Phialophora > Phialophora tarda. Next base: position 1,331,456 of record JADWPL010000009.1, read on the forward strand.
TGTCTTGGCGGGGATTGGCGGTGGCTGTGGCGGTGGGATTTGGTTGTCGTGGCGGCGGCGGTGGAAAAGGGAAGGCTGAGTCGCTTGAGGCGGCGTGGGGTGGCGCAGAAGAGAAGACAGGATAGGCGCCGTAGTCGTGGTCCAGCGGTTCGTAGGGGACCGAATATCGCGATCCCCCGCTGGTGCTGCGCCGTGCCCTGCTTCGAGGGGGGGAGTAGCCTGAACGACTATCCGGACGGACTTCGCTGGATAGCGGTGATGGGACGGCAGGGCGGTTCGAGTAGACGGCGCCAGGGGCAGCCGGGCCATGACCGCTATTTCTGCGCGAGCGCGAGGCCGGTGCTACGGGCACGCCGTAAAGGTCGGCGGTCTCCTGCGGCGGCTGCGAGACATGGGCAAGTGCATCACTATAACTGCCGCCGGGGCTGTTCCTGCGTTCTCTGGAGCTCCTGCTTGAGCTCGAATGATCGGAGTCGTCGCCGGCGCCGGGTGCTGCCACTGGAGGTCGGATGCGTCGATTTTTGTTGCTGTTGCCATTGCTGTTGCTGCTGCTACTGCTGCGCGAGCGACGGCGTTCTTGATCCCTGTGATGTGTCAAGGCGGCACCCCCTGCGGCGCCAGCAGCGAGCCCAGCCAGACCTGCTTCGAGGCCATGGCTATGGCTATGGCTACCGTCTTGTGGTGTTGCGTACTGCTGGTCGAAGGCTGCGTTGGCTCTAGCTGCGTCACGACTGAAGCTCCTACGGCTGTCGCCGCTGTTTCTCGTCGGATCCTTGGTGGTCAGTGCCGCCATCTCGGCGGCGGAGTCGATAGGTGAGACGGGGGAATACGGCCATGGCTCGCTGTTGTTGATATGGCGAACAGGTACGGGCTTACGACTGACTCGACGACCGACAGGAGGTTCTAGCCCGGAATTCGCATTCTTCAAGATCGCTTCTTCGTCCTCATGCTTGTCGTGTTCGTGCATGAGCGCTCCGCCGGCTGCTGCTGCGGCAATACCCGCCGCAATACCGCGTTTGTGATGGGACGATGGACTGCGAATGCTGGGGCCCCCCGCAGTTTCTTTGACGAAAGGATCATCCCCGGGGATTGTGCCGTCCGTCAAGCCAGGTCGGGAATTTGGCGCCGTCCGCCGCGGTGGAGGAGGGACAGGAGCGAACGGGTTCTCTTGTGCCACTCCACTGCGGTAGGCCGGATGTTCGGTCATGAGAGGCGCCGCGCCGGAGACGCCTCGAGCATGCCGCGAAGAGCCACGACTTGGAATCATACCAGGGGTCTGAGGCTCTCTCCAGGCTTCGACTTCGTCGTCCCCTGCGGACAGGGCGCTGTGGCGGGGCGAGGAACCATGTCTCCTACGTCTGCAGCAAATTACCAAGGTCAAGATGAAGAAACCGAGTGCCAAAGCTCCAAGCACACATCCAAGGATGATCGCGAGGTTGGTGTGAGCGCTGGAACCGGAAGACGAGGGTACGCTCGTCGCAGTCTCCGCGGCTGCTCCAAACACTGAAGATGTTCCAACAATCGGTGTGGACAACGTCAAGGAGGATGTGATCTTGGAAGAAGGATTCGCGGAGGAAGTCTGTGAACTGGTATGGGAGGTGCTCCCAGCTGTAGTGGTAGGGGAGTTGATTGATCCGAATACAGCTGATGGGGATGACGAGGTCGAAGATGCTGAAGTCGAAGTTGAGCTTGACGATGTTGACGATACGAATGGCGAAGAGCTCGTACCGTCGCTTGTTGTCAGTGAGTCGGATGCGATCGATGCGGAGGCTGTCGATTCGTCCCCTGTGGAGGACGCCGTCGCAGAGGCTGCTGCTGCTGAAGCCGCCGACGCGGCAGATGACAAAATGGAGTTGACCTGTGTATAGACGGAATTGGCCTCGGAAACGATAATGCTGAGGAAATTAATGCTCTCCTGGGCTGCCACCAGGTTTGCCAAGGCTGGCAAAACCAACAGCAACCGACAGGCCTTCATGTTGCTGGTATGAAGTTGTGATGCTCTCGTTCGACCTTGATTAGAGGACCATGGAGGTGGTCTGATCGTCGCCACGGATTACTTCCTTGTTCTAGCGATGGTACTGTAACTGTGCAGTCAAATGCAGGATATCAAATACATTGATGCAGCGTGTTTCAAAGGAAAGAATGCATATGCAGACAACGAAGCGATGGAGGAAATGTTGCTTCAGCCTCCATGAGAAGAGAGAAGAGGGATCTTCCTCCAGAGCATCGCCCTCCGGGGTAGATATTCGACAATCAGTGTAGATCGCTCACCTCGGGTGTCCATCGCTCGAGATGCACATCTCTCAGGGCACCAGTACTCGTACTCGTGGCCTGCGCGGCTGGCGCGCAGCTAAACACATGTCGACAGGGAAGAAAGCAGGTAGGCAAGCCAGTCAGTCGTGATCGCTAGAGTTCTGGAACTGCATCTCTGATACGAATGGTCGACAATCCCAGAACGCCCTGCGCAGCTGTGGGATAGACATGGAACTAGCACAAGCAATGCAGGAGCGTTGAAGGCGTAAGTGGCTGTTCGACGAAGGTCTGGAATGCCGAGCAAGGGGACCTGGTCGCCCTGGTGTGGCGAAAGTTGGAAAGCAGATCCGTGGGAGCGATCTGCAGGGACTCGAGAGCGACACCATGAGTGGCTGCACTGGGTGGCTGAGTGGCTGTGCTATATCAACCGAAGAGCCGCTAATCGCGGTGGCAAAGATCATCAACTCGGCTGGCACTCTCTGCCGTCAGGATGAAGAGCTTCAGAGTCTCAATGTTGCGGGAAAGATGCTATCCGTGGTGAGCGACACATGGTCGTACCGAGTAACTCCTGAGGCTCCCTCCCCGTAGACAGCTAGGGCAGAGCAGGCGCCTCGCAATCGAGACGCAGCCACAATTGAAGAATCAGAGCTGGGTGGCAAGAGCCCGGCAACACAGGACGATCCCTTGCCTGGGGCAACTTCGATCGTATTTTTAGATATCGTTGCATGCAACAAATGCCTGCCAAGTAGCCTGGAAGTTGGATCCTCGCTATCTGCCGAGGCCCTTGGAGTCAAGGACCGCATCGTCCAGCCGACTGGAAGGAGAGTAAATCCATGCAATAGCCGGGAACGGGCTTTGCAAAACTAAGGGTGATTCCCTCTACCAGCATGTTTCCTGCGCATTTCAACGCCAACACAACTGCATGCCGTGGTTGGACGTAGCACATCTTGCCAGAGATTCCTGTCGAGTTATGCACTAGCAATATCTCAGACTTGCTTTTGCTGTTGCACGCTTCGCCTCCAAGGCGCTAGCTTCCCCATTTACGCTTCTCGGCCGGTCACCATGCTTCGGCTGATGGCAATGGTGGTTTTCCAAAGATCGAGCAACGAGGAGCTTGGAACGAGGGTTGGCCGCTTGGGGTTGGGTTCGTCTTCATGATCCCCAGCCTCAGACGTACTTGTACAGTACAGTAGTGTTAGTCTGTCATCGGGCTGATCGCTCAGTCAAGAATGGAACGCTTCAATCTGGATCATTCTCAGCAGGGCCATCTTGCTGCGCGACGCCGAAAAGATCCTTCACTTTGCTCAGAATAATTGTCCTATGCGCTCGGCTGAATCGCTGAATCGCTGAATCGCCGAGTGTGTCTCTGCTTTCTGCAACCACGCCGGTCTGCACTGACGATACGGGGGAGCTCCAGAAATCTCGACTTAGAATCATGCGGTGGTAGAACGGAATCATTGGCCTCTCTCAGAGCGTCGTCACTACCACGCGAGGCGGTCGCTTCTCCATGTCGCAATCAATCTTCCTTTGAGCGAAGACTCTGAAGCTGGGGTCCGGCCTCCTTGACGGAAAGAACAGACATTTTGCTTGGTCTTGAATAACCAGCAACTGGCAGTAGCCAACATTAATAGGTATGGAAGGAATAGAGTTTACCTGTACTCCGTACGTGCTCGGTATGCCCTTGATCGATGTCGCCCAGTCTTGATCTGGTTTCGACAAGGAAGCGCCAGTCGTCCACACATGCCACAGTCCCTTAAACGAGACGACTGGCCGAAGATAAGAATCCGCCAAGCATACGGGCCGTGCTTGAAGCGCCTTTGGCCGCCGCTTGAAGCTTAGTGTACGGGCATCTGAGGCACCTAACGGGGAGCTTAACCAACTTCGAGTCCTTCTTATACTTAGTCAGCGCTTCAGGCGTCCTGCCTCTTGAGACAAGGACAGGATGTCTCCGCGCGGTCTGGAGCGAGAGTCCATTCATGATCAAGTCTTCTTAGACATTACTGATCGGCTTGTTGTTGGAAGTATTGGACAACAGCGACCTATTGCTGCGCACAAGTTCACCCATTCAAGACCGCGAGGACAACATAGTCAGGAATGGCGGACACTGTCTCCCCGAGCGACCACGCCGGAAACCTACATATCGAGCAAATCGGTGTGCCCGGAATTGCTGCTACTTCTACTACTCCTACCGCTCGCCCTCGGGTAACCAGCGACTACACGGCCGAGATTAAACCCTCGGCGACAGTGCGCCCGGGTCCAGGTATCCCACATGCATCAGAGCGCTCGGATGTCGAGCTCAGCCCTCAAGTCTCCAAGTCGTCGAAATCAATCCGCCTGGAGTCACCGCCAGTGGTCATAAGGCCACCTAAAGTCAAGTCTGACGGCTTCAGCAATGCTGCACTCTCTTGGCTGTCTTGGAAGTCAAACGAGGAGAAAGACATTCCTGACTGTGCAAGATCTATGCGACGGTCGTACTCATACCGGACGACGTTTCAGTTTCTCGGGTTTAGCTTGTCCCAGGACATTAATTACAGGACCTCTGCAGGCGGGATCGGTGCTGCCATCGCCAGCGTCCGCTTGGTACGTCGCTCTTGGTGAGACACCAACAAGAAGGCATTTACTGATGTGTCCTGGTGGATCAGGGATGGGGAAACTCGGAAACCAGCTGGGTACGTGACAGGCTACCACAAGTACGCCAAAGATTTGGATTGTCCAGAAAAGAGCAGCCAGATTCCCCAGACGCAGAGAGACAAAGTGTTTCCAGTCGAGAGCAGAGCAGTACGACGGCTGCAGAAAACCAGAAGGCCTCGAATGAACCTGGACACGCGGTGCCCAGCATGGCACATCCGTGGCTCCATGACTACTACTATGTGGTCGTGGGCATCATGAGCGACGAGACCGGGCCGAGAGAATCCTTACGTCGCGTGATGCGGATCGACGGCCTGTTCCAGCAGATTCGCAAGGCCCACAGGCAGTTGAGGAATCCGATCCGAAGAGGAATGTCCCTGAAAGAAGTGTCTGGTTTTGGCATTTACCAGTGCGACCCTAACAAAGGCCACCATAGCGAGGTGGAACTGGACGCAGAAACGGAGCGAGCGCTGGCAGAGCTCTGGCGGAGCTACAACACGCACACGCTCGACTATGAGGGTCGTTGGCTGATATGGATCCACCAGCATTTCAACAACAGCTCAAAGAACGCAGAATTGGGTAGCCTGACCTTGGAGTTGAAGCTTCGTTGGTCGGTCTTCAAGGTTGTGTTCTGGGGCGTGGTGCCAATCCTGCTGAGCTTGGCTGTTGGCTTCTGGTACATGTACTCGGACCATGGAGAAGTGGACGACGTGGCAGTTGCAGAAGCCGCGTGGGTTATTGCCACGTACATAATCACAACGTCAGCGCGTAAGTGCCCCTCTCGCCAGTTTGTCCCGCAAAGACATTAATTAACCCTGAGCAATTAGTGATTTTCGCACTTCTGGCTGTGATCACGCAACTTGGCGATGTGTGAGCTGCGGGGTACAAGTACGGGGCTGTAGTTTTGGACTCATGGCAGGATACTTATCAGTGAGGAAAGTGCAGAGAAAAGAAGCAGGTTTGCAACAATGACGCGAAGCTTTTATGCAAACACGTGACCGGCCAAGCTGACTTCCTTGAGGTCTTATCGGCAGCATCAGGTGATTTCGCGCTGCCTGGCGGACTTTTAGGGAGCGCTCGGGAGAACGACCCGCGGGAAACTGTTGTGGGCTCCCTTGCATGGTCTATCGTTCAGAAACAGCTTAGCCGGGCCGCTAGCCTGGTCTTGGCCGGCCGCTTCTCATTTTCCATTGGCGGAAATAAGAAATAGCTGGAAATAGAGTGTGCGCTGGTGGATGCCGCGCAGGCTACTCAACCTGCACCACTTCCGCCGCGAAGCACATCAGCTTCCATCCGCTTCCCGTCGACCCATCGCTCCCTCCTCCTCGCTCAGGTGCCTCCACTCTGATGTGTCGCCTTGCCTTTGGTCCCGAAGCCGCCCCCTTCTCCTTCCTCGCCCACCTTCTTCCCTTGTTTGCTCCTGCTTGCCTCTTTACCTTCTTGAGACTCTTGAACTGCGTCTGCCTGCACCACTTCGACTCTTGCAAACCTGCACTTGTACCAATTCTCTGCGCCTGTCTTGCCACCTTGTATCTTAATCCTTCTCTCTTCGACTCTGTATTTCTGTTCGACTTCCAGGCCGCACCTTTCCGATCTTCGGCCGCCTTTGGGACACGCTGATCCCCATCTTCTGCGTCATTCATTCCACGGCACGCTCCAGCCACGCACCACACTGTCCTCCGCGCCGAACTGACGCTGCTTTGGCCTCATTGTCGCTGCCTATTCCCGCCCCTAGTGATTATCTAGCGCTGCGCGCATCTTCATACACGATTAACACACTTGTAATACCAGAACGACCTGTATTCTAACGACTTTACAAACGACGGTTGTCTGAATTCTACTTATTCTACTCACGTCCCGCCGGCAGCGAAGGAGAGCTTATCTCAGTCGACTCCCTGTGAACCCCGTGCAGAGTACCATATCATCGGCCCGGGCTAGACTACAAGAGTTGTGATATCGAGGTCTGCGCGCTGTTGGATTCTCGAAACAAATGGCTGGTGGCGCAGGTTCTAGTCTTCGGTGACTAAATGGTCCAGATGCATACGGTGCTGACGTCGAAGTCGCATCAGATTGCTCAAAAAAGCACCCCAACATGTTGCGGCTTCTGTCTTGGACAGGCTGTGATATGGTCAACTCTCCAGACATGAGGATGTTCGTCTCAAAACAAGACTCTCCTGGGTCTGGCAGTCTCGCACTGCCCGCCCTTCACAAGCGCAAGCAATCAGGCGACCATCAAGGCCAGGCAGACAGGAAACGAGCCAGGACTGTTGAAAAGCACCAGAGCGCCACCGCGGCACCGGCGCCCACACCTGTAAATGTTACGCCCGATCCTGCACCCGACACACCCAACACGAGTGCTTCAAATACGAATACCCTGCTATCATATCTACCATCACCGCCAGAAGCAAAGATGGAAGACTCTGAGTCGCGCCCGATGGACTCTCCAGCCAAGGATGCAGACTCCAACCGGTTGGAAAAGATCCGCAATGTAATCCAGACGCAAATCGGTCTCGAGATTTTGCTCAAGCACAAGGAGCTTCGACTCATTGATCAGGAGATGGCAAAGTGTCAAGCCTCTCTGGAGCAACTTCGTCGATGCCAAGAAATCCCATTCCCCGGAACCCAAGGTCTTTCTACTGCCGTCAGCAATGGCGCGGGTCCTGCACTTCGGACCTCATTCGCGACTCCGCTTCCGCAATCTCCTGCGCCATGGGGTGTTCAGGATGGACCTTATACCCGTCATTATGCAAGATGGCTACTACAAGATCCACGCTTCGACGGCGGCGAAGTCGAACAGGCGGTGTCCACCCCTGTTGGCAAGTCGCCCATGAAGTTCAGATCTCAAACAAGGGGCAGCTTTGCAGAAGGCCCGCAAACATCAAGCCAGTCTCGTACGCAACGTGCAGGGAAATTGAAGTCCCTGCCTGCTGGATATGGCCAGCCGAAAGAGAAGGCTACTGGACCAATGATCATCAAGAGGAAATCTGACGGTGCCACCGTGAAGTTAGTGTGTCCGGACTGTGGTCGGTCTGATTTTGGGAGTGCTCAAGGCTTCATCAACCATTGTCGAATTGGCCATGGGAGGAGTTTTGCGTCCCACGACGCTGCCGCTGATGCCTGTGGAGAACCGGTCGAGGTGGATGAAACGGGGGCAATGATTGGAGTTGAACCTGTTCCGACACCCACGACTGGCAATGTCCACCCGTTGATCCGCTCAGCGAAGCTCCTGCATCCGACCCCGCCCCGCACAGCATTTCAGACAATATCTGGAAACGCCAACGCAGAAACCGTCAAGCCGAAGGTATCGCCTGAATTTAAAGCATCTGCTCTAACACCGAACCTCTCCGACTTGGTCAAAGGTCGAGGTCTGGGACTTGATCTTCAAGAACTGGTCTCCGATGCGAAGACGAAAGTCAACCTGCCGGAGTCTGATTCGGAGGACGACGATATGGACATCGATGTACCCATGCAGAACACTGCTCAGGGACGGCATCCACAGGTCGCTGGCAGCAAACAGCCAGCCAAGGCTACGAAATCGCCCATATCTTCTCCCTTACTAAGTTCCAGCATGCTGAGATCTACAACCAACCTGCGGGGGGGCGGTATGCAGCACTTAGCGGGTGCTAACGGCGCTTCAGCCCAGCCGCGGCTCCGGGGAATGACGTTGCCCATGAACGGCAGTTCCCCGACCGACTTGCGACCGTCTGATCCATCGCCTACCAGCGAATCGAATCAAGCTCCGAGCCTTGTGGACGACGATGAGGAATTTGAACCACACTCGCCAAGCAGCAGCTCGATTTCTGACGAACACGACATTGGAGAGATCGATTTCGAGGTGCAAAGTGATGATGATGATGATGCGCGAAGTGTTCTGCGTGGGCCAGAGTTCCAGCCAACTTGCGCGCAAGCGGCTCGACCTACCCATGCTCGAAGACCTTCAGCTATTCGCCGACATGGTGAAGACAGAGAAGAGAAACATGTCAGCTTCGTGAGCCCCAGCCCGTCGCGCGAGACGCCTCACCCTCGTGTCAGTGGCGATCGAAGAAAGAGGAAAGCTTAGACTCCTGGGGACATTCACAACTGTTAGACTTCTACCTTCTCAAGAGCTGTTTGACCAGCATATGCGGGAGTTCGTGGTAACAGCTACTTCTTAATCGGGTGGACAAGGCTGTCGTGCATTAACGAGGGGACTTGGATAAACGAAGGCGCGCAAGCTGCGACGGAGACGTCCAGAGGACTTGTACATAGCTATCTATCTTCGCGGTGCCTGACTTATGCCCGCCACTCGCCAAGCAGACTTTATGTTTGCTCGTCAATGCGAAAGACTCATCTCCAGATGGACTTTGCTAAGGGAAAACGGCCAACGAATACCGACGTAAGAGTACTTGGAACAGGTAACATGGGATCTAGACCGCAGTGATCGATCGACCCAGTTCTCATAGGGGCGTCCAGCCAGTCAGTCAGCGCCGAGCCAAAGCCTCCTCCTCGTATCCCTTCTTGTCGACATCCACCACAGTTAGGACTAACAAAAGCGATGCATACGTACTGTACCATGCATGGCCCTCGAGACTTCGTCGCACCTTCTACAATCCCCCCCAGACGACACTTTCCGCGGAAACTTAACCATAGCCGTCAGTTGTTCCTTCCTTCTATTCCAACCTTAGGGATGCCCAATCTCCAGACACTTGTACCCCTTACTTCAGAATCCCATTGATTGATTGTCATACCCCTTGTAGTTTGTGCCCAAAAAAGCAGTACTCTCTCTGTCTTTATATACGTTGCTCAAGGTATTATCGGACTGATAGCAGGAGCTCGTCGACGTGTTGAAGCCAGTCAACCAGGAAATCCGCCTACGCCGGACCTCCCCCCCCCCCCCCCCCCGGGTACCTCTGGAAATCCTCACCCAAGAGAAGATTTCTGCTTGCTCGTGGCACAAGCCTTCCCGACACTCGACAATGGTGAGCTCAAGAAGCTTGTCTGCTGTGTCACGGATATCAGCAGGGATAAGTGGGCCGAAGAAGCACAAGCTCGTCTTGCAGCCGATGCGACAGAGGGTCGCAAGCTGCAAGAAGCCTTCAGTGACATTGTTTCTCATGAGATGAGGAACCCGCTCTCCGCCATCAACAACTTGCGGATCCGGTGCGCTTGACACAAATCCTCCTCAACCTTCTCACCAACGACGTCAAATTTACGAAGTTCGAACCTGTCCGCAAGACCACCGTGCGTAGATCTGTCTTTGTCGGTCCAATGCGCCAGATCGACCACATTGTCTGGATCCCGGGAACCAAAAGTGGGCAGCAGCCTCCGGTGTCATGTCCTGAAGGAGGTGATGGGAAAGCCACCAATCTCCTCTTCTCGGTTTCCGACACTGAGAAGATGATGGAACAGGAAGAGATGACTCGACTCTTTCACCGCTTCCAACAGGGAACGCAGAAAGCGCACATAAATACGGCGGTTCACGGCTTGGATTATCCATTTCAAGAGAGTTCACAGAGGCTACGAGCGGGCAAATCGGCGTAGTGACCGAGCCCGGAAAATATTTGCAATCTATGTCAAAGCACATAAGGCAGCTGGCCAAGACGACCATGCTCAAGCTCCTCAATCTCCGCGGGGCCCGCCAGTCGCACAGCAGGCGTCTCGGTCGCGTTTCAAGATTGACCTACCTGTTCGAGTAGTATCCGGAAGGGCCGCCACCGGACGTGGACGGGCCACGGTTACTCCTGGTCGAAGACAACATCATCGATGCGCAGGTGCTCACGATACAGCTCGGAAGGGCGGGATGCATGCATATACAACGCCAACCATGGTTCTGAGGCTTTGGAGTTCTCAGAACGTACGAAGATCTGGAACGACTACAAACAGATCCAAAGGGATGAGCTTCCGACCGTGAATCTCGACATTGACATTGATTGCATTCTGATGTACGTGGACATGCCAGTGATGGACGGCCTAACGTGCACTCGAAGGATACGCGAACTGCAGCATAAGGGGTCGTTCAGGAGACATATCTGTATCATTGCCATTACCGCCAGCGCTCGCGCCGACCAGATCAAAGCGGCGTACAATGCCAGAGTCAATTATGTCCTTCCCGAGCGCCTTCGAGTTGCGGAGATATTGGCAAAGATTGAGAAGCGTTTGGACAAAGGCAGGACGTCAGCCTCTGAAGGATGACAGTCGAACATCAACATGGGCCTCATCCCAACGAGCGCCGTGCGCCAGCCATAGTGTACACTGCTCTTGTGCAGAAGTCGTGTCTGCTGCCGGCAAACGCCCATCCCGACAGCTCTCATCTATTATGGTCGGGGGGAAAAGACCTCTCAAGAAGGCGGCGACGAGCCGTCATTTGAAGAGGCCGAGGATGCGGACGACTCGGGCGGTACAAAATATCGCCACAAGGCCTTGGCCCAGAAGATGGTCTCCAGCGTTCCGAAGATGCTGAGTGCAACAAGAACGGTTATCTTGACGGTAGGGGTCGCTCCCAAGTCGGCGAAGCTAAAGGATGGATGAGCGTCCTCTGAGTTCGCGTGCGGGCGAGTGGTCTTGTGGGTATCAGAACGGCTATTTTGATGTTGGAAGTGCGAAGCCCGTTCGCTGAAGCGTCGGATAAACGAGGGATGAGCCGTAGATGGACGCCGGATCGGTGAATGAAGAAGATACTTGACGCTGGATCTCGACGGGTGGTGGTTGAGCGGCAGCTTAAAAAGAGCCATGGGAGATGATAATCCTGCCATGACTGCGTATGAATCGTAGGAGATGGAGCTGGACAGAGATTCAGCAGGAGACTTGCCATAGTGGAAGCTTTACTTATAACAATCTTCCTGGGGCCAAGCCGTCTCCTCGTTCTCCTCGTCCTCCTCGTCGTCCTGCCCAAGACCCCAGACCCCTTCGATACGCTTTTCCCAATAAGACGTAGCGCCGCCAAGTCGCTCCTTCCATTGGCCGCGTATTTGCTAGTGTACGACGTATTCGAGTTTCGTATTTTCCAATGCGTCGTGTGAACGATCTTCTTTCCATTCGTCTTGCTTCCAGTTTGTTTGACTCCACGTCTCATTCACACAGTGGACACTTCAATTGCAGCACGGAGCGCGAATATTATAGCAGCAGCCACCAGGCTAGCCAGCTAGGAGGCAACAATGCCTCCGCGCCGCTCGCACCAGAAAAGCCGGCGTGGCTGCTTGTCCTGCAAACAAGCGCACATCAAATGCCGAGAGGACGGGCCGCCGTGTGAGCGGTGCAGATTGAGAGGGACGGCCTGTACGTATCCTGGTCCGGCGCTGGGTGTTCGGCAAGACACGCTGCCGCCAGATAATGGTATTCCGGCGCCGCCGAATCTTGGGCAAGACACTTCGTCGTCAAAGAACTGTATTTTGACACCGGGTGTTCAACAAGGCACCTCGCTGTCCAAAAACGGTATTCCGCCACCGGCTAGCACCGATGACGACTCGCAGCTCGAGGAACCAATGTTTGCAAGCAGTACGCGCCTGCTGGAACTGCAACTCATGCATCGGTGGTCGACGGTTACTCACAAGAGCATGTGCACTCCGGCTGCCGGGGATGAGCATGTCTGGCGCCATAAACTGCCTACATGGGCACTGAGGTATGACTTTTTGCTCAACGGCCTCTTGAGCCTGGCGGCGTTCGAAGCTGCCAGCGCCAGTGCCTCCTCGGGACAAAATCGCGACCACTACGTCAATGCGGCGACAGAGTACGAGACTCTCGCGCTGAGCAAGTTCCGCCACCACCTCCAACTGGCCCAACTGAACCAACCCCATCCCCATCCCAGCAACAGCAGCTACGAGCCGGTGTTGGCATTCTCGATGATGCTGATGGTCCTGGCGCTGGCATCGGCGCAGTTCGCTTCTGACCCGCAGCGATCATCACCCGGCATGGTGCAAAATACCCTGACGCACTACCAGCTCATTCGCGGATGCGGCGCCGTGCTCGGCGACGCGGGTGAGCAATACCTCGCCTCGAACCCGTACGTGCTGAAACTCACGCGGTTCGACGATCTCCCCCGCTTGCCGATCGATTCGCCCTCGACGGCCATGCTGGCGAGGTTGAACGAAGTCAACGAGCGGCGGCTGACGAGCACGGTGGGCGAGCCGTACGAGGCGAGGGTCCAGCATGTGAAATACTTCGAGGCGTGCAAGAAATCCATCGGCCTGTTGGAGCAGTATTTCGCCAAATGTCCACGCAGGGGGGACGTCGACGTGAGCTATCAGGGCTATATCCTGGGGTGGCTGAACTTGGCCGGGGACGAGTACGTCGCGGCCATCCAGGACGGGGACCACGTCGCCTTGCTGGTTTTGATGGTCTGGGGCGCCGTGGTCGAGCCGCTCGGCCACAAGGTCTGGTGGGCCAGGCGGTTTGGGAGGTTGTTGGTCGAAGAGATCGCCAGACAGGTGGGCAAGGGGCAAGTCGATGCCTTGACTAGGGAGATCATCGCGTCGGCGATAGAGTGGGTCGTCAGTACTGGTCCGGGACGTACAGGACCGAGCAGGGAAGCCGGTCCTTGACGTGGGGGACGTAGGGACTACGTGAGAGGTCAACTCGGTGATAATGAAGGATGCGTTGGCGTGGTACTGTACATACTGTATTCGCATTGAAACCCCGTCCCAGCCGCAACTATGTTTAACCTGGTCATGTACTCCGTATGCGGATCACCAAGCCTACTCCTGCGTATTTTAATACTGTGAAACATGCGTTCAATGAGATATATACAGAGCACAGTAGATTGTCTAGATGGACACAGTCTTTCGCCATACGGTTGGCGCTCACGCGTCTGTCTATCTGTCAGTCTAGTACTTTAGATTCGAGCTTTGGTTCATGTCATATCGCATCGCATCGCATCGCATCATAGCGTATCATATCACATCATATCAGATCCTATGCTCTACATCGTCTCCGGTCTCCGTGGTGCAGTCATGTCGTAATAGAGGGTAATACATAACAGCGGTAAAGCAAGAAGGCCCGCTCACTCGCTCTCTCGCTCTCTCAACTTCTTAGGAACCGGTGGATGGAAGAACAAGGCATATCTCGAGTACTGTTTGTCACTGGGGAGGGGATTCTCATCGGATTCGTATCCAGCCGGCCGGCGCGACTGGCATTTTACATACACTGCAGTGCCACTTTTTCGGCCCGACTTGCGTTTCTCATACCGCGTCTCTGGTCGACTCGTATCTCTCATACCACGTACCTGGCAAGCGCTTTACGTACCACATACGTATCCAACATTACAGCTGGTCCTCGTCGTCTGGATCGGGCATGCCCTCTTGGTACGTCCAGCCGCCGTCGTGGGCGGGAATCGACGCGATGGTGGACTTTCCCTGGCGTGCACCGGGATGGTGTTTCTCAGTCTGTCCATGCTGTTCCTGGTCGTTTTGCTCACCGTGCTCTTCTTCGTCACCACCTTCCTCCTCGCCTTCGTCTTCGCCTCTTTCCTCGCCCTCGTCTTCTTCCTCCGTCACGCTGACGTCCTCGGCCTCACTGCCTAGCTCCTCCTTGACCAGGTCTTTGCCCTTTGACTTCTTCCGCTGCCGCTCGTATTCGCGATCATACTCGTCGTCGTCGCCGTCCGAGGAGCCACTCCCGTCACTTTCACCTTCGCTGCCGGGATCGTAGTCCTCTTCCTCTTCGTCTTCTTCATCGTCAAGTTGTTGTTGCGCCTTCTCTAGCTCCGTGCGGCTGTCTCCGTCTTCTCCTTCGCCGGGGGCAGAGTCGCCATTCTGTGCCGAATTCGGCTTCGCGTTTGTCAACTTCTTTGCCCGTCTCGCCTCTGCAAGGCTTGCGTCCTGCAGACCGTGCCTCTTCACGTATTCATCGATGCCCGCAAAATCCGCCTGGTCGATCATCGAGAACTCGACCTCCTGAATGGCATTTCCATCCGCATCCGCCCCGTCAGCACTGCTCGTCCGATATGCAATGTTTAGGTTGAACGTTCGCTGTAACACGGACGTGTAGGAGATACTCTCCACGTCGTCAAAGGCAAAGAAGGCGAGCGGTTTCTTAAACCCAAAGAAAATCCCGTTGCTCAAGAAGAACAGATACCCGTCCTTGCTGCCGCGAAAGGCCTTGACATGGTACGCCTTGTCGCCCTTGCGATGCGACTCCGGCGTCGCGCTGTAGAATTCGTCGGGGCTGGGAAGGCAGAGGCTGGTGTTGGACTGCCGCAGTACAAAACCGAGGGCACTTTCCAGCACGTCGTCAGGACCAGCGGCCACTTTGGCGAGCTGGGCGTTGGGGATGGTGCACGATTTCAGGGGCCCGGCGTTGACGCTCCATATGATGGGTTCCACGGGGACGCCCGCCCGGGGGAGCAGCACGAAGTTATACTGTTTGGCCGCCTTTTCGGGCACGGGCAGTCTCAGCGTATAGGCGAACTGCGCCAACGGGACTTCCATGTCGACTTCGTTGGTGGCTGGATTCCTGGTGAAGATGGCGAACGTGGTTTCCGCGGCGTGAATGTCGCTGCCATATTGCGCTATGCCCAGGTGTAGCTTCTTGCGCTGAGGCAGGGAGAAGGAGATGTCCCTGGCCTCGAGCACCACTTCGCGGGGCTGATCTTTCTGTGCAAGTGTGATGGGGAGGGTCGTCGCGCCATTGGGGAATTTGCGTCGTTTCGAGGCCGGCTCGTCATCGACAGTGCCAGCGGACACCGAGGTTAGATGATAGTTTGCAATGTCCTCGAATAGTGGTGCGTGTTGAGGGGTCGCGTCTGGCGGCAAAATTAGTGTTAGGGAATGGTGAGCCTTTTGGAGCAGTTCTGACGGGGGCTTACCGATTGCTTCGAATACCCTTTTGCGTAATGCTGAATCGCGGGCAAAGGCACGGTCTATTGTATCACGGCCAGACATTTTAGACAATGTCGTGGGCGACGTTGGGGAAGCAAGCTGCGAAAGAACGACAAAGGACTACGGTGAGGATTCTGGTGTTTGCTACAACGGCGACTCCAACTGGCGATGACGAAATGCACTGCGCGTCTGGCGCCCCTGAGCGTGTCTCACTGTTCAGTCTACAGCCAATCGTTCATGAGGGAGTATAGCGCCGCAACAGTGTTCAATTTTGCACATGTGATGACCATACGGCACGCTATCAAGCCATTGGGCGGGCCCTTAGTATCAAGCTCAGAAGTATTGCCCTCCATCAAACTTCTCCTTGGGCCAGAATCTGGCCTTGATGGGGTTGCCATTGAAGATCCTGCCCTCCAGCGCATTGACTGCCCGAAGAGCACTCAATTGGCTCACAAAATGCACAAAAACCAATGCTTCCTCTCCCTCGCTTTCCGGTCGGTGAATGTAAACTCGCTCGACACTGCCATACTTGTCACCACATTCCTCGCCGATCTCTTGCATGATCCCTCCCTCACCCCGCGCAAGCTCGTCATCCAGATCCAAACCAGTCAGCATGCCTTCTAGTCGGATGACTTCAGACATGGCTCCAAACTTTCCTTCTTCTTCCGCTTCAGCAGTCTTGGACTTCTGGCCACCGAGGATCTTGCCGGTCCCTGCAGGCGTAGCGTAACCCCCGCCTTCAGCGTCGGCCCTCTTTTTCCGCTTATCAGCTTTGGCGTATAGCGGGTTAATGATGCCGGTGCCCTGGGCTCCGAGACCTTGACCCTTGCTCCAGCCATATTTGGCCATGAGACGTTCGGCAAACCCTCCTTGGCCAGGACGCTTCGACCGTGGCTGATCATGATCTTCGTTGTCGGCAGCCTTGGAGTCTGCAACCTTCCCTTCGAGTTGTTCTTCTGATGTTGGGATAGCTTCCGGTGCCGAAGCCAAATTATACCGTACTGGTTCACGTGATATTTGTGCTGTTGGCGGCGTCTGAGTCTGTGTCAACCGCAGTCGACGTAAGTATGCGTCCTCTCCAGTTGGGTCATCTGGAATTTCAGCGGGCGGAGGCGGCGGAGGGGAACTCTCATCGTTCAGGTTGGGAGGCGGAGCGAACGCCATGGGAGGTGGAGCGAATTGTTCTGCAACAAGTCAGCAACATCACAGCACAACGTGGTGCAGACTTTACTGTTCATGGGACGCCTGTAACCATCATCCTCAGAGTCGCTGTAGTCCTTCTGTTTCATACGATGCCTATACAGCAGATCTTTCCATTCCCGCACTTCGCGAATTTTTTCCTCACTGTGCTTGTACTCTTCATAGTTGTTTGGCCTACTGGGGTCATAGATGTCATCCCAATTTTGCGTTACCGGAGCTGCTTCCTTGTTCTTCTTGCGCTTCTTGCGACCCCCGCGTGGGCGCTTCTCCGTGTAGAAATGGCCGACATCCTCGTCATCCGAAGCAGTGGCGGTCCAGTCGGCGATAGTCGTTCGGGCCGCAGCAGGCTGAGTAGCCAGAGGCTCTGTAGCGCCAGGGCCAGTGGCTTCTGCAGCAGGAGTCTGTGTGGTGACAGGCGGAGGGATGGAGAATTTGCTAGCGATGGCTTTCGCTTTTGCTTTTTGAGCCGCGACTTGGGGTCTTTTGGTAGGTTGGAATCTCAGAGAGGCTGTGTATCACACGAAAGCATGGCAAATCCGTGAGCATATCTATTCTGCAATCCTCGAGGTCCTTACGACGAATGATGTACCAGCGAGTGCTTGCTGTTTCTTCACAGCTTCATCTTGTTCGGGCGAGCCTTCGGGTGGTTTGTACGAGACAGGGGCACTGGAGATGGTGCCAGGCGCAGAACCTTTCGGGTCGAGGAGGTTTGCATACAGAGACAGGCCTCCCCGTGCAGGTGCGGAAGCATTATTGGCCATAGTCATGCATGCGTTGTGTTGTCGAGTTCGTGGTGAGACCAGCTCGAGGGAGAAATGAGGTGGAGATGAAACTGACCCCGTCAGGTTTAGCCTACAGTCTCGTGACTCTAGGCGGCACGGCCAGTTCTCGGGGGAAAGGACGCCCCTGTCGTCTCAGAATGACTCCTCTTGCTAGCCTTACATGCCGCATCGGAAGCTGGCTGCATAAGGGCCTTGGAGTCACCAATCGCTGGCCTGGAGCAGCATGCGGATTTTCGTGTTCTTGTCCCAGTTCGAACGTCTTCAAAAAACATCTCCAGCTGAACTCAGCACCCGATACTTTCACCATGTAGTTTTATCGAATCACCCGATGGATGTTCAGACAATGGCTTTTGGCCCACATGATGCCACGATAATGCCCGGTAAGATACGAACAAAGAGATGGGGCGGCGGACGTGTCGGGCCTTTCTTATCTGGTGCTTCGCGTCGCATCACGTCATTTTCTTTCGAGGAGTTACCTTTTTCTGGCTTCGGGAACTGTTGATATTAGTCGTATAGAGCATTGACTTTACAGATACTGCACTCTGGACTTCGTCGAGTTCACCGGTGCTGTTCTTCCCGCTCTCTCCTCACCCACCTCACTTTCCCATCCCATCCGATCCAGCCATGGCCATGTCCACGCTCTCAACCTCCTTTTCACCATCATCCTCAGCAACCGCCATTATCGTCCCCGGCAAACCCACTGCTTTGTCTGTCTCCTTCAAGCAACTGACAAATGACATTTTGACCTTTCAGAAGCAGCTCGCCCAGCTAGGCATCCCATCCGGCGACGCAGTCTCAATAGCCCTGCCCAATAGCTACGAGTTCATTGTCTCCTTCCTTGCGACCGCCTTCCAGCGGGCAATTGCAGCCCCTTTGAATCCAGCGTACAAACAAAGCGAGTTCGAGTTCTACATCGAGGACCTCTCTTCAGCAGTCATCATCCTACCCAAGGGTGCGTATGCGAAGGATGGCCCTGCAGTCAAAGCTGCCCGAAAATACAATGCCGCCATTGCGGAATGCTACCTGAATGGAGCCAGCCTGGTCCTGGACGTCAAAGAGCAAGGCAAATTGGCACAAAGACAGTCTCAGCCTGTTGCTCAAGCTCAACCGGAAGATGTTGCTCTCGTTTTGCATACCTCCGGTACTACTGGAAGACCCAAGGCCGTCCCTCTGACCCATCGCAACCTGACCAGAACGATGCAGAATATTCGCAATACGTACGAACTCACCCCTCAAGATCGGACAATGCTGGTCATGCCTTTGTTTCACGTGCACGGCCTGTTGGCTGGTTTCCTCGCACCGTTAAGTGCTGGAGGTTCTGTCATTGCCCCTGATCGTTTCTCGGCGCGGACTTTCTGGCTAGACTTTCTGGAGCACAAAGCAAATTGGTACACTGCAGTGCCTACGATTCATCAGATTCTACTCAAGGGACCGCCACCTAGTCCAAAACCAAAGATTCGATTCATTCGGTCCTGTTCGTCTCCGTTGTCACCCAAAACGTTCCGCGAACTCGAAGTGGCCTACGGAGCGCCGGTTCTAGAAGCGTACGCCATGACGGAAGCGGCTCACCAAATGTGCTCGAATCAACTTCCTCACCGTGGGAAGCGGAAGCCCGGAAGCGTTGGGATTGGTCAGGGAGTGGAAGTTAAGATCCTGGATGATGATGGAAATGAGGTCCCTCAGGGCAAGGAAGGGGAGATCAGTATACGCGGAGAAAATGTCACGAAAGGCTACCTCAACAATGAGAAAGCCAACAAAGAGGCGTTCACCAAAGGGGGCTTCTTCCGGACTGGTGACCAGGGCAAGAAGGACGAAGATGGCTATGTCTTCATCACCGGACGAATCAAGGAGTTGATCAACCGCGGCGGTGAAAAGATAAGCCCAATCGAGCTGGATCATCTCCTGGCCGGATACCCAGAGGTCTCGGAGGCCGTCACCTTCGCAATTCCTTCGGAACTGTACGGCCAAGAGGTTGGAGTGGCAGTTGTGCCCAAAGCTGACAGGAATGTTACGGAGCAAGGCATCACGGAGTTCGTGGTGAGCAAGACCGCAATCTTCAAGAAGCCGCAGAGGGTAAGCCCCTACCCGTCCTCCTACCAACCTTGCTCCGATGTAAGACTTGCTGACCAACTCATCAGGTTTGGATACTGAAGGAGATACCAAAGACCGCGACTGGCAAGATACAGCGACGGAAAGTTGCGGAGTCCCTGTTGGCCAAGGATGAGCCTAGAGCGAGGCTATAGATGCACCCCGGGGGTCATCTGGGGTTTGCGCATGGATCACTCATGCATCTCGGTGTGAAAGGGCATACGGATATGCAGCCTGGCGTTAAAAGGAAGCGGGGAAATCGTCCTGGGGGACGTAGATTCTGTCAGTGTGTGACTAGGACATCTATCGGGTTCCTAAGAATTATCGTGAGCTTATACCAAGGGGGGTGAATGTTTTGGCGAAGATTCGACCATGGTCTCGAGCAATGAATTAGCGAATGCCCCCGGTCTGTGACTGAGATCTCCAGATCTCCCTTCTAATCTTGGAGCACACACGGAATGCTTCTCTGAACCTCAGGTGCATTTGCTGCTCTACAATTTACAGTAGAACCGTGTGCACAAGAGGAAGGCTGACGGCCCCCTGCCCCACTGATTGATGAGCATGCTCCCCACTTCACGCCCTTTACCAAGCTGCGGAGAGGGACGCCTCCGAAGTTGGAGGTCGGACCTCTCGTCGCTTCCTCGTCAGATTCATCGTCAGATCGAATTATTGATGGTTCCTTGTTGACTTCTAACATTCATGTCTGCAGTCTTGCGCCGACATCACCTTTTGTCTGGCCTAAAGAGTCCATATATCTCGCGCCCTATACAAAGCAGAGCAACCACTTCCCCGCAAAGTAGCGGAGCTATCGAAGGCCTATTGACCTCAAGAGCCAGAACCTTCTCTACCAAAAGAACAATGTCCTCCTCGGCGCCTACGAAGGAATGGCTTGTCCAAATCCCCGATCATCCCAATGCCCTCGATAAACGCCTCGCAGTACGCCCGCAGCACCTCAATGGCTTAAAACCCAAGATCGATGCCGGGATCGTGGTGTTCGGCGGCGCGACCCTGTCTAAGCAACCAGCAGAGGGTGAGGGACCAGACATGACGGGCAGTGTCATGCTGATCAAAGCAAACACCGAAGAAGAAGTGAGGGAGTTCTTGGAAAATGATCCTTACACAAAAGGAGGAGCTTGGAATCCGAAGGAAGCGAAGATCTGGCCTTTCAAATGTGCAGTCAGGTCGGCCTTGTAATGATGAGGGGAATGATCAAGACGACTGAATGGGGGCCAATACACGATGTGAACATACGATGGAAAAGGTTGAAGGTAGAGCGAGGTGAAGTGATCAACGGAGCCCGTGCCTCAACCATAACAAAGATTCTAAAACAATAAGTCAACACAGCAATACTCGATCGAAGCTATGGCTTGTTCGATGTCTAATGCTCTACTGTTCCTTGCACCACTTGTCTCGATTGGAATGTATGATGCGGACTGACAGTCGGGCCGAGCTGTGTGACCCCCCAGCGGGAAGCAACAGAGCGTTACAGGTATCCAAACTCTTACCACCTCCAACTTCACAAAAAATATCACCTTTCAAGCCGACTGAATTTGAAGGTATATGATCTGACCTTCCCGGAGCCGAAAGTGGCTGGTGAACGAGGTCCAGGAAAAGGTATTCGAGTCACCGGCAACGCCACTCACAGTTCAAATTCCTGCAGGTTGCTGGGCTGAATTTGTTCACTTCAACCTTCTCTCACTTCAACGTCACTTGCATTTACAGACGGGCAACTGCGATCGGCCATAAAGTGGCTTTTTTCCTTTGTGTCCAAGGATTTATTGGTTGCTTCCTTCCTTTCCTTGTTATTTTCCTGACGACCTTACGTACACATCAGCTTCGCAACTGCCTCTGCTGATATTGATCAAGCGTTGTCCTGCTACCACAGAGAATCGCTCCACGAAATTACGCCCAAAACCTTCAGCAAAATGAATCCTTTCACCTTCCTCGCATCTCTGGCTCTCCTGGCCCTTTTAGTCTTCGGTCAAGAAACCAGCGACAGCACCATTGCTCCGATCACCGAGAACAATCCCTCCCGAGTCACTTTTCAAGGAGTCTTGCAGTCTGGCAAGCCCGTTCAGGGTCAGATCACCGGTGTGTCTAACGACAACGGCACTGGAGTCAGCTTTTCGGTCAACTTCTTCAGTTTCCCAGACGTCGCTCTTGGACCATTCAGTAAGTTTCAACCGAACCCCGTCCTTTGATCTCTCCAACTCAAACTAACCTCAAGCGCAGACTACCATATCCATCAATACCCCATCCCTCCCTCAGGAAACTGCACTGCCGCAGGTGGACACCTTTCGCCGTTCGGTCGCGCCGACACACCACCATGCGATCCAATAAATCCTCAAACGTGCCAGCCAGGTGATCTGAGCGGCAAGCATGGCAACATCTCTCAACTCGCGTCCGCCGGTGCTCCTGATGGCTCTGACAATACCCGCCGGGCAACCAATTCTTTTCAGGCGCTGTACCTGGACCTATACCTCAGCACGGATACCAACAATGTGGCTTTCTTTGGCAATCGATCAGTGGTAGTTCACGCCGCGAACGGCACAAGACTGAACTGTGCAAATTTCACACAGATGATGCCGGCGGAGACATTCGGTGGCGATGGAAGTGGGAACACGACAAGCAGCGAGAGCAGTACACCTACTCCAAATGCCGCCCTGGCTAGGGGACAGGTTTCAGTAGCTCTGATGTTGCTTGTGGGTGCGCTAGTCTGCGGAATTTGAACAGAGTAAGCAACAGACCTGGGCGTCAGATGTATGAGAGTAACCAGCACATGATATGTCAAATATGACATGAGGGGACGAGCTCCGGCGGAACTCTCGCAAACATGGGGAAATGACGCTATCAGACGAATAACGAATCGTGGGAAGAGGCCGAGCCAGTTCCGCTCAGATGAATTGAGCTCCCAAACAGCGCACGGAGCTTCATCCCACGGCATATAGACCAGATAATAATTTCATGATACAGACCCGGCAAAGGCCTTGTAACGATCTCAGAGTGCCCACGTTCATATCTCATTCCGCATGCCGTTCGATACCAGTCCAAACGACCAATTTGCGTTCTCGTCGTGACCTCTCACATAGGAGCATCTCACCCGACTGTTAAATTCAACTCAACCTCATCAGAAAGCCAGCCTGGATCAATCTCTCGACATCTCCCTTCCTGACAAAGAACTGGCTATTCTTCGTCAGATTGATGGCCCCATACTCTGTCTGTATTTCCCCCGCATCCTTGAGCACCCGCACATCGATGAATAAATCCTTGGGCGGCTCCAAACTGCCGGTGAGATCAATATCCGTCCACTGCGCCTTATACTGGCCAAGAAAATCCGTGTAGGCATGGAAATACGACGCCTCCTCCGGAGAAACGGAATTCTGTGTCCCCGACGACGACGTCGTCGTCGACGCTCCTGCTGCCGCCGCCGCCACAGATATCTCCGTATCCTTGCCTTGGCCTCTCTCCCCGTCCGGGCCCCCCGCGCCGCCGCCGGCGTCCAAGTCCCGCCCCTCCCAGACCATTGTTTCCAACTTCTCGGCCCTCACGCGGTGGTAGGCCATGAGACACCGCTTGTTGCGCCTCATGCTCAGGTGGTCGACGAGCAGCGCGCACGCCGTGGCCGGGTGCTCCGCCGGGGTGAATGTGTTCTGTGAGGAGGCGACGCCATCGTCGTCGTAGACGGTGGTGTTGAAGGGGGCGAGCAGGCGCGTGACGTCGCGGTCGAGGTCGCGCACTTCGAGCACGATGCTGCGGATCAGTTCGGTCTGGTAGGCCGGGAGGGCGGGGAGGGCCGTGGTGCGTTTGGCGTGCTGGACCTATGAAGTGTAGGGTGGGGGTGTTAGTCGTGCGGAATAACGACTTGAAGCGTGAGAGAGAGAGAGAGCCTGGCTTGAGACTTACGAGCTTGTTTCCTAGCTCGCCGTGCATTGGTTTACATGTGGTGTAATTTCCTGATCCTAAGTTTTTTTGTATGCGGGGATCGAATCGAGTGCAAGACGCGCTTGCGGGTGTGGTCTGAAGCGACAAGAACAAGTTGGATGAGAGCGCAAGGGGTGGGATGAGGCCCAGCGACGCGGCGGACGGAGGAGCTTCGGAGCCCCAAGTCGCGTCGAGACGTTCCGCCAATTATAATCGAGGACTCCGCGGAGGCTGATTTCGTAGTCCGCTGAAGAGAAAGGTGGGGGGCTCCTTAGGCCTGATGCCCCTGACTTTGGCAGCCTCGCGGGGCATCCCATCCTGCCCACCTGTCGACCGTGTTTTGCCATTGATACACGTCGCATTGAACTCGTTAGCGAGCAATCCAACCTTGCGGAACTATTGCTGATTTCACGATAGAATTCCTATGTCTGTGTTTGTGTCCGATTGTTTCCTCTACTTTCGCTTTGACAACCTTGAGATACCGACTGTTTGAGCATGTCCGAGCATCGAGACAGCCACTTTAGTTGCCGACGCCACTGCTACAGAATGTCCGTTCCGTGAAGACATTCATCTCTCAACGTGAAAATCAACTGCATCCACTGTTGCACCTCGTCTATAATCCTTGGCGCGGTTACGTGCACTGCGTTGCGCGCACAAATGTTCGCATGTTGAACAACACTATTCATAGTAATAATACAATTTACGTTGAGTCCAACATCCACTGCCAGCAATCCAGCAAGGACCATACGGACCCAATCGTGAGGAGTGTCTCCTTTGCCAAAAGCGCCAACTTCGACCATGAGAGGACTGGTCAGAACGCGAAGTCGCAGCTGCTGACTTACACGTACTTGTGCTGCGGGAGCGGTCCTTTCCATGTTTCTTGTATGTTCTATCATCTGGAAAGTCACAGCAATGCCTCAGATGCTCAATGCCCAACCTGCCGTCAGATGTCGGGATTTGGACGTGAGTTTTTCATAGACGTCATGGAGAGGCGTATTTTGAACCGGGTACTTTGTGAGGAACCACAAGTCTGATAGCGGGGTGAAGGGCTTGGATCTAGAGCTAGACGTGGCTCGCAGGGCTCTGACTATTCTTGAGTTCGAAATGTGAGGTGGGTCTCAGGGAAGCCAAGCGTTGTGTTAGGCAATCAAGGGCAGGGGAAACTGTCTTATCGAGAACAAAGCACTGCTTAAATCAGCGCAGAGGCTCAAGGTTCGAGAGTTCTGAGACCGCGGAAAGTGATTGAGCAATAAGTCTTCCCTTAGTGAAAGGAAACCTCATTGAGGTCTCACCGTGGCACAGACAACCACATAGAACTTTGAAGACCACAAGCTCGATTTTCAACGGTCATATGAGGTAGTTTCACCAATCCAATGAGACAGGTTCCAGCTTCGCCTTTGGTTTCTTTGTCGGGCAGTTGTCGTCGCTCCGAAACATGGGTCAAGGCAAAATCAATCGCATATGCTGCCGCATCTCAAGCATGAAGGATCCTGTATACATATACCAGGCCGTAAGCTGGATCCTAGAGCTTGCTGTCAACATACACCTCCAACTCTACTCATACTCAATATTACTGCTTCACATCGCCTGTCCCTCGCAGGTTCTATTCAGACCCACAACCAAATCACCTGCGAGATACATCAGCATCTAAGAACTTCAAATCATCTCCATGGCTTCAGCACCAGATATGTCTGCATTCCCATGGGCCGCCGCATTCGAAGACGTCCGCAAAGTCAGTCAATCTCTCGCCTGCTTCGCTGTCTCGCTCGATGCCCAGCTCTGGAATTGTAACAGCTTCGTTCCAGTTGAGCTTGAAGAAGCAGAAGTTGCCATGCTCAGTGCTCTGCCACAGCAATTGCGAGCGCTGTTGTCGTCTCCAGCTCCACACTTCAACTCAACCGAAATGGACACGGTCGCCCTCCAACGCACTCTTCACCAAAGTGAAACCCGGGTCCGACGGTTCATCGGCTGGGCCGCCAAGTTAGAGTGTTCTCTCGTACGTTGGGAGAATGTACTCTTGCGCGTGGCGGCCATGGACCAGGATCCAGAGTTCAGAGGAGAGCGCAATCTCGTGAGACTCAAAATTGCGCTGTTACGATACCTGAGGGCAACGGACCGCTCGAAGCTCCAACACTCCATTCGAGCATGTCACAGCGAAGGGTTGAGATCGATAGACTGCAAGGATGTTCTCGCAGCTGCGTTTCGAGACCTCGGCCTCACGTCTGCTCGGATATGCACGCCCTTCGCCGTCTTGTCTCCAGAGGCTTCGGAACTGGATGCCGACGCTGTCTGTCCTATCTGCCAAGAAGTTCTGTCCTTGGATCCGGTGGTAGGAGAGCCCAGTGCACCATCCTTGATCCAGACGCGCAACTGTTGTAAACAAAACTATCATCTGCATTGCTTTTTTACATGGTTGGAAGCGTCGGCGAGGCCGGTAAATGGAGCGCCTACGACGTATCCAACTTGCCGGGCTGGAGTGAAAGTACAGTTCTTCGTCGAGGTTTTGGAGATGAAGACAATAGAGCTGGAAGCCTGTTAAGAGTATGACGAGACATTGGATAATGATAAAAGAGGTTCCTGAGACGCAGAACGCCGAGTCGAATGTTTCCAGAGACGCAGATGCTAGGTTGTGAATTTGTGTGCGGAACTGGCGGACAGGAGGGTCTGGAAATGGTCGAGAGTATAGCATGGCATAGACGCTGGGTGGGATCACCGGATGAGTGTGCTTTCAGAAGAGTTCCGCTGTTGCAACTCATGGAGTATAACTGTCCAAACTTCGTACTCGAACGAGGACTCTCCAGTTTAGGTTCTTTTGACCATAAGGGAATGAATATCCAGAATCATCGTTGCTGCTTCGTGGCGAAACTCTCATTGCCCGTCCGTTGGAGTCGCTCACCAGTCACTCCTTCAGGTGGAACAGCCATTTTACGTGTCTCCATCTCTTCCGAGGCTGCTATCCTGGAGTGGCTACTGACCGAACCCAGATCAGCCTGGCAAGTGTGACTGCCACTCTTCTCTAGCACATCCACAGGCTCAGTGCCTACGAGTACTTAAAGCCCTCCTCCATCCCTCTCCATTTTGCTTTCTCTTCTTTCAACAGCTCCTCGATGGCCTTGGCAGGCGCAATGGGGGCTCAGCCCACTGGCTCCTGAATACTCACCTCTGCTAGCCACAAGCGAGCGAGCTTGTTCACCGCAACCCATGACAGGTATACATACTATTATGGTGATTTGCTCACTTGCGGCGGTACGTCTACGGCTCCTGGTGGATGAAATGCGATCGGGAAGAGTCTCACTTCATAAGCCGGCACGCGGAGGAAACTCTTGACCGAGGCAGCCAAATACAACGTTCGAAAGACGCCTCGGATGCATTCGGCGATGGCACGCCATCGCATAGCCGTTGCTAACAAACCAGGGTCTTACCGCCAGGATTCGGAAATTTTAGACGTTTGCAATATACCGAGTTCCATGGGGAAAGAACACCACCTACGAATGACTACCAACCTAGCCTACATAGTCCAATTGAACGACGCAACAAAGGACCCGTCTATCAACGTGCCGTCCAGCGGCCCGTGCAACAAGCAGCAGTAATCAACGACCATTAGTGGTAGGAGGAATCAGTCAGTAACGCTCCCACCAGTCGTCCCCCTCTCGACACACGCCCCTTTTGCAACCCTCGCAAAGAGAGCTCTCGTGCGGCTTGCCCCTTATCGAGATGTGCTGTTGCCGCTCCACTTGCACGCCCGCCCACTTCTGGATTCGGTACGCGACTCGGTCGATGTATGATTCCTTGTCCAACGTCAGAGTGCCCAGCCGGTCGCAGACCCTACAGCGCTGATTGAACACCACGGCATTGTACCCGTCCCCCGCGTAGCGTCTGATGAGTATGGCCACCTTCTTGCTGCGCCAGCCATTGCCGCCGCACGTGCTCCTGCATCGGAATTTGCCCATGACGTGCGTGCTATATTCGTTGCGGACGCCATTGTCGGTGTCGGCTTCATAGAACCGTGGCAACGACGCCATGCTGTGCGAGACTGCGTTCGCGACGTCTTGGTGGAGGGCCGGGAACATAAAGGACGTCCTTGTTTCGGCGTTGGACTTGGGAAATTTCTTCTTCGCCATGTTTGCAATGATGAATTGATTTCTGCTGCTGCTGGCCGCCGGGAGCCTTGTCTGGACTGAATCTGAATGCAATTAAGGGAGGCAGG
This sequence comes from Phialophora tarda, assembly GCA_016109495.1. NCBI lineage: Eukaryota > Fungi > Ascomycota > Eurotiomycetes > Chaetothyriales > Herpotrichiellaceae > Phialophora > Phialophora tarda. The sequence continues at coordinate 1,359,325 of JADWPL010000009.1, forward strand.
AGGCCTTTGTAGAGGGGATCACCACTCTGAGATGATCTAGCTAGTGGCCATGGTGTGGTGTGCTGGTTATAATGTCGTCTCGGACAAGATATGGGACGTGGCGCTCTGCATCTCTTCTTCAGATCATGAGCAATCTCTTCTGCAGTGGGTGTGCGCTTCACTGGCCAATATCCCGACCGGTGTGCTTCACTCGCAGCTGAGCTGCATGCACGCGGCCTGAGTTGTCAGGACGATTATCGCTACTGTGCCAATTGCGAGACATCACACTGCTGCTGCAGGCCTGGGGCTGCCAGCGACCCGTTCAAGGATGTGCCTATTTGGCGTGTAGGTTGGTTAATCCACCGGTCAGATTCCTCTGGTTCAATCCATGGGAAATTCTCGCAGCATGCCTGTATTCAGTCGCGTCGTAGGCACTAGCGTGCAGGTTCCGCTCCCGCGAGTCCGATACACTTGCAGCGTTGAGAGCTCTAAATGCTTTTTACCCTGGAGGAAATCTCATATGCGGTTGGTGTTGGCATTCGTTCGCAATGGACCGAACGTGGCGAGCCGTGATTCGTGCTGCGCCATGCAGCCGCTACCAACGGAGGAACATGCATGATCCAGCGAGGGGAAGGGCTTCAAGCAGGGCAGCAAACGATACCGACTGCTTGATGAATGGTCATTCCAATCATAATTACCGCGAGTTGATTGCCGCGTTTAATCGGATAACAACTCCAACACCCATGGCGTCAAGCTGGGTGGTGGCTGAGGCTGCAAACTACACTACACGAGAACAGTAAGTAGGTTGGGAAAGTTCTCACCAAGACATGCACTCGATAAACAGTCAGTTGATTATACTACACAGGGCATTTGCGAGCCTCCCACTGGTATTCAGTCACATTCCTCCCCTTCAAGGCACCATTGTCCACTCATCCTTGTTCACAACGACAAGCTCAGCTGTCGGGGACCCAGATGATGCAGCCTCCAGGGCGGCATGGCCTGTTTCTTCTCCTTTCATGACCTAGAATAACACCGCAGCCATAAGAGCAAGACCGAGGACGGAAGTGAAAGCAGCAAAAAGGTTGGTTGAGCCTTCCCACGCCGAGACGGCACCGCCAGTGTACACGGAGGGCTGAGCAGCTGGCGGGGTAGTGGCGTTGCATGTCTCATTAAGCGGGATCGAGCTGTTCAGACCGACAGAGAAGATGCCCGTGCTAGCATTGGTGGCCACGACGACGACTTCCACATCCATGGCTGAGGGAGCCGTATAGCCGACGACCGCGATGCCCGTTGTGGCGTCAGTCGTATTGCTGACTATGTCGGTGTTGGCGTTGACGTCCCGAAGCGTGACCATCAGTGAGATTGGATCTAGGGCCTCGACAGTGACGTTGAACGTCTCGCCGGCCTGCGCCGCGTAGGTGAAGCTGTTGGTCCCGGTCTGCAAGAACTTGGCGGTGCTGATGCCGGGGAGGAGAGTGGCCGTGGCGTTGGCGCCAGCGACATCGAGATTCGTCAGTCCGTTCGCCAGCACGAGCGCAACGAAGGCCTGTTGCGTGCTTGCTTGGTCGATTGTCGCGTAGATGCCACCGCTCTGCAGGATCGCGCGCAGGATCTCGACGTCCTGGTTCAGCGGCGTAGGCGTGAGGAAGCCGAACGAGACGCGGATGCCCAGGTTGGCAGCGCGCTGTGTCTCCGACAGGGTAAGGTTTTTGCCTGACGTGGGAGAGTCCAGGCCGTCGGTGAAGACGATGATCCCCGTACGGTTGGCTGTTGGGTCATTGCCCGGGGCGGTCAAATCTTCGATTGCAGCTTGAATGCCCGCTCCGATTGCGGTGTTGTAACCCAGCACGATGCCGTCGATGATGCTGTTGGCCCCTGTAGGGTCACCGAGAGGGTAAAGGACGTCTGCGACCTCGGAGAATGCGACGACGCTGACAAGATCCGCTGCCTGGCTGCTGCTGGCCTCGGCTTGGCTGATGAGAGCGTCGTTGAGGGATTTGGCAGCCACGAGACGGAGGTTTTGGGGATCATTTGTCGCCATGGAGCCAGACGCGTCGATCACGAGCCCGACCTTGCGGCCACCGCTGCTTGGGCCCACCCGCCCGAGAAGGCTGTTCAGAACGCATGTCGAGGATGGTTCTTGACGGGCGACGTGTGTGGCGAGGAGATGCGGGTCTGCAAGTGCGGGTAGAGCATTCGCCGCGAGCAGTCCAGCTATACCCACGGCTTTGAGGATGTGTCGACCCCTGAATAGCATGTTGGAGTCAGCATGAGTCGCAAAAGAGGAGGCATATGGGAATGGAGTCATGGATCGATCCCTTGCTTACATGACTTGTCAGAATAGTGGAGTGGCCTTCGACTGACTTGAAGGGAGTGAGTATGCTGCAAGAGCAGGAAGTACTGGCAGGACTGGACACAGTTTTTCTGGAGGAGGAAACACGCGGGTTGTGAGTGAGTGTGTATGATAGTTTCGCAGGAGGTACAAAAAGTAACACCTCTCGTTATATAGGGCTGGATAGGATGAATGGGAGGGTTATCCGTGGACTTTCAACCCTCTCCAGCCTTGCACCACCCGAATCCCATTACCCTCCCGCATCGTCGTCGCCCGGATATGTCTACTCGAGACGCGCAATCCTAGTATGTAATCCTGGAAAATTCCGCCTTGCGCCAGCTGACTGTGACAGGAGTCGTGTCCAAGGCTGACACCGGTAACCAGTCAGGCTAGATAGAAGCTGTATGCGTCCAGCCGCCTCGCGGATCGCATTTCCACAGAATAGCAATTCTGATAGTATTGCGTGAAGATTGGGTAATGACAGGTCAAAGGGGCCGGGGGTTCGCTCATGCTCCCACCCAATCAAGCGAACAGGCCACTAACGATTGCAAACATTATGCACTCCCACATACTCTGAATTATAGTTCGCACCTCAGCAGCAGGCAGACCGGGCGCGGTGCCAAGATCCATGGCGAGCGCTCCGCCAGGCAGCGGCGACTGTGCTTGTGTGAGGAAATCGCCCCTTTCTCCTCGTGATCGCACAAACTCTCTCTTTGCACGAGTCGCTTAGCCTTGCCATGGTCAACACGTTGGCATTTCACGCTTTCACCATGGTCGAAACAAATCCCCTCTCTATCCGAAGTGTGCTCAGCTTCCGCTGTACGCTCTGTGGCCCGTAATTTGTAGCCTGCGTGCGAGCGGCTGGGAGTCTGTCTCTGACTAATGCTATGACTGTGCCTTTTATGTTTCTCTTCAAGGACTTCGCGCTATTGCGTATGCCTGTAGAGCAAAGAAATTCACGCCGTCGGGGGGAGTCAGCTGGAACCGTAAGGCTTTTTCCCTGCACTGTGTTCCGAAATGGCCCAGAGTTTAGAAATTTCGTGTTGGACCGACGGGTTTATTTCCAGACACGACAGTTGAAGTTAAAATCTCGTACTGTTCTGCGCCGCGTTTGGAATGTTCAACTTTCGCGACAGAGCGCTATACAGTCATGTCACACTCAATCCAGCAGTGTGGTGCTGACTGGATAGACAATAACAGTGAGCGGAGCGGCATTCCACGCAGGACAAAGATGGACTGGCACAACTGCCTTGTCTTCCGCGTAATTATGGGGGCAGTGTCTCAAATGTGTTAGGGTAGAGTCGGAGAGACGCTTGTTGGGCCGCGCACGATCAGACAAGGCTGCAGAGTTCCAGGGATGGGGACATAGTGACAATTGCTTTGCGTGATCCAGGGATCCAACGAACCACGACGCGAGGCCCCTTGCTGCAATGTTTGTACTTGGTGCAATGTTCTGGCTTGGCTGGGATGAATCATGGGGGCGAAAGGTGGAAAGACATGGGCAGATCCCTCAAAGTGTGTCCCTTTTTGCACTTACGGGAAGCGTTGCCACTAATCAACGCCAATCCCTCTTGATTGTGGTCATCTCGGCCTATTACTTGTAAGCACGACCTGGATCTCGAGCCAGCTTCACATCCATCTCCCTCACTGCGACATCGGCCGCTTCGTGGCTTTCTATGCCCTGGAATGGTCCTCTCGCGCTGGACTCTCCCGCTTTGGTCGTTACAATGCAATGGAGACAAAAGTCCAAGGCCGGGAAGGTGGTGATGAAGGGGATCTGCCTCGACCTGGCGGTGAAAGTCCCGCTTCCTAGAGCCCAGAAACACAGGATCAGAACAAGGCCCGTCAGGACCACATATGCTATCACAGTCGCGGGTCCCACATCGATCTGGTTTCTCGTGACAGCAAAGAACACGGTGCTATCGCGTTCGAGTCCCTCAGGAAGAATAACGTCATCGTAGTTAGTGTATAGAATGTTGCTCGGGAGCGAAGAAACGGCTGCTCGCTCCAGGTAGCCTGGTTGACAGTAGTAGATGGGTATTGCCAGCAGTGCCTGGAGAGCGTTGACCGCGCGAGCTTGGAGCGCAGGGTTCTCCTCCGAGAGCTCGCTGATGGAATTCAGCATCGAACCGATCATGGCGGGGAACAGGTATTTGCCTGTGCCTAAGCCGAGGATTGAGACAACGCTGGCCGTGGTAGAGTCTGTGTCATTGCTGAGGCCTAGGAAGTTGTCCCACGCCTGTAATAGATCCAGTGAGTTGAGCGGCGCGAGTCTTTCTGGCATGTCTGTGAACTCGTGCGAGATAATCGTGCCGTTCAGTCTCGAATATGCTATTTGTGCTTGTCGGAAAGTTGACGACAGGCTGGTCGTCCAACTCGGCGTTGAGTTCCATGCCGATTCCTGGTGACAGTTTCCGGTGATGATGTCGGAATACTGGCAGCTTGAGATTCCTGTAGAAGTCAGAGAAGACTGATACACTGATACCGCAGGCAGCCTGTACAGTTCCCGGGTATACTTACTGGCTCGTATCTGATTTGGCGCCACGTTCTTTACACACAACATGAAAGCACCAAGAGTAGTTGTCAAGACTTCCGTGTGATATGTCCGACATTCTGTATCATTAGCGAACTCCCAGCTATTGTTTCCCTCACTGAAGCGAAGTACGTAGCCCTGATGGGTTTCAACAAGCCAGGCGTCCGCTTGTGGATGAGCCTGCGTCGTGACTTGGGCAGCCAATTGGTCCTGCCCTGCAGCGAGGTAAACAGCTCGTTCACAAGGCAGTCCTCCTTGCTCGTCACCTTCGAGAGAGCATGACCTCCCGCGGCTGGCATCGGGTGTGATGTCGATAGCGTGCGCCGGGTCATCCAGAAACCCACTGAACGAGGCACCCAGCAGTATGTCTGTGAAAGGGGATAATGAAGTCGCCACAGTCGTGTTCATAGAGCCCAATCCAAAGCCAAGCGGTGCTGTCGTCTCGCCAATCCTGTTGAATCTGAGCACGATCTCCACCTGGCCTATCGCGGTTTAGAAAATAGTCGACAACCACCCGAAGATGTCAAGCCGGCATGTCCAACTATGCTCACTGATTCAAGATAGGGCCACTCACTCATGATCAGCACGCCCAATCCGGGCAACAACACCACTCCGAAGAGCCTCAGGGCGCTCCAGAGCCTTGTGCTAGCTCTGAATTTGCGTCCAGCTGTAAGTTGCATCAATCCTAGAAGGCCGGTGCTCGGTTGCAGTGACAAGTACTCGGGTACCGGGATACCCTCGGGGCGTACAGTTAGGAGCCACTGCACAATTTCGAAAGCAGAAGATATCGTGACCGCGAGCAGAAACGCTGTGGCTTCAGTTAATGCACGGAGAACGAAGATCGCGTTGCTCGCCGACGAATTGACGAAATCACTTTCCCATAGATCTGGTTCAAAGGCGTAGAATGCGGTCAAGGCGAGGAGGATGCCTGTAAGAAATGCCGAAAGCCAGGCCAGCGGAACGTTCTTTGGTCTTCTTTCCCGCGGAATCGGAGCCCCCATAGATCCGGATGGTTTGACTACATCGCCATTCCCTGAGTGGATTTCTGGTTCTGTGAAGATGTGATGGTTGCTCCTCTTTGAAGAGTGTTCAGGGAGGGCAACGTTGCCGGCCTCGCAGCTTTGCGGCCGCTCAGCCTGCTCAGACTCCGGTGGATTTGCTGCAAGGCCTGTGGATGTGGGCATTCGAGGAGCCTGACTGTCAAGCTCGCTCTGCGGAGGAACACGCACACGTGAGTTGAACGATCTTGGGTGATAAGATGCATCCATGCTTTGACTGCTGAAGTGCGCGACGTAGTACTGCGTTCTTGGAAGGGTTGAAAGGAGTACTAGGCCATCGAAATGGACAGAACGCTGGGGCGCTGGAGATGCACGAAATGGAGGAAGCTTGCACTTACCAGTTGTCTTCCTAGTTTCTCGTGTTGAGCTCGTGTCAAGCTCGTGTCTGTGTCGCCTAGCCCGCACTGCCAAGGCTTCCACTGCTTGTTTCTTGCCAGCAACACGAGCTTCTGAAAGTTTTGGAAGTTTTCTGGCGAGGCGCCTTGCAATTGAGCCAATGATAGCTGCTGTCGGAATCAACTGCTTTTGGACTTTTGGTCACAAGAGCGGCCATCGGGGGCCATTTCCAGAGCGAGCTTCTCGACGTATATTTCTCTCAGCCCAGTTTCACCCATCACCGGTCTGTTCTCATCCATGCCAAATTGTCTCCAAACCCAGCATGTCTTTGCATACTATCGAATTCTTGGGGGTTCTGCTGACCCTGGCATTCGGCTCCCTGGGGTCACCGAACCCAATCACGGCGTCTCCGACGCTACATCCTCTACTTCTCCGTCAAGCAGGAGATCCAGCCTCATGCGATCTTGTAAACAGCATTGCAGGAGCGTGCACTGCGAGTACTGTCAGCTTCTTCGACCAACCCTTCAGTGTGGCCGCCAGTTGCCTGTGCTACTCAGGCTCCGTCTACCAACCATCCATTTTCGATGGAGCAATCGAGACATGCCTCACCTACCTTTCAACAGCCTCTCCGCCTCTGTATACCTCTCTTGCTGGAAGTTTCGGAACAGGGAGTCCCTGCTCGTTGGTTGGTGATGTTCGGACCAATACCCTGGTAGACGACAACCTTGTATCCTGCTCGTCGTGGTATAGCATGGAAGTCTCCTGCTCCTCCGACGATATAGCCTCCTCTGCCCCACCGTTCTCGGTCCAAGCGAGCTGCTTGTGCTATACCAGTTCGGTCTTCGCACCCACGGTTTTCGACGGTTACTGGGATGGCTGTCTGGAGTATTATAAGACCGCTTCATCGGAGTACTACTACGAGACACTCTCCAACGGAAACCTCAATACACCTTGCGCGAGGGTTGGCGATGTCAGGGCCACCTCGACCGTTAGTCCTTCAGGTACCGCCGCTTCCGGGCAAACTGCTGCCCCTATACCGAGCGCCACAGCGTCGAGCACCAGCAGTGCTTCCCCTTCTCAGCCGACGACAGTAGGGAGTGGAGCATGTTCTTTTTCGGTGCCATGTGCTTGGTGCCTCGTTGTCGCAATGGTGTTGCCACTGGGTTTCGTCAGAGCATTGCTTTGATTTCCAAATTGCGTGTCAGCGATTGCTCCATATATGACACTTCGAAACGAAGTCTCCGCGTTCCTCTAACTTCAGCTCTTAGAGTTGATGGCCTTCGGCTGCGGCAATGTACTGGATCACATGATAGCAGCTTGCTGGATTGCGCCATGGATTCAAAGTTTGGTAAAAGGCGAAAGACGTTCAGTAGTGGGCAGGAGACGAACGTGCACTGCGGACAGACTTTGTAAGCAGTTCCGAGAGTTTGTTTATGAAGGGATTGTTAGAGAAATGGACGCTCCGGTCGCTCTTGGATTCCGCTTCGGAGCGAGGAGTCTTGGCACCGACTTTAGACGCTACTCACGTGTCAAGCTCGGCTTGGCACGCTAAAGCATGGCGCTAGATACTTTTAACTCAATACGTATTCTTGGCGCGTGCTTCATCGCAACGCAACTCAACTCAGCGGGAAGACACAACCCGTTCCAGGGCAGCATCAAGATAAGACTCATGCTACATCGACATCCGACTAAGCTTGCCTCGTGAGGCTTAGTATACAACATTCTTCCCACCCTAAGTCGACAACTTCAGTCGCAGAGAGTCTAGAAGGCCCGGCCATCCGGACGCATCAGTCACGTCATTTGCCATCCCAATTGCCAATCCACGAGATATGCTGCTTTTTGCCTTCGATTGATTCTTGTTGGTCCTTGACGCCGTCCACAAGACGGCTAAGAGCTCGTCGAAGCTTTGCTTATTAGGGTCCTGATTTGCGGTCTTGCAGATATCGGCAAAGCCGTCATGTCAATAACACTCGACAGTTCGGTTATACTCGAAGTGCAGCTACGCTAAGAGAATACATCGTCCACGAGACCGTACATCCAGCCCTTCGCATCGGCATGCAGATAGCATCAATAACGCCACTAATGACGAGCAAAAGGTAATTTCGTGGTAGAGGACAGCATCTTTTCCCGAGGTGTCTATATGGTTGATTCAATTCCCACATCGCAATGTTTCGTTTTGTCCGCTTCATCCGTCTGTTATCATTTGTGTTTCTTTTCCGTTCAGACAATGGCAGAAAAAGCACCGTCCGAAAAGGCGCCCTCCGTGGTCTCATCCACGCCCTCCAGGAGCTGGAAAGGGTGGCTGTGGGATTCGGCTGATGTATCAAAAGAAGAAAGACGTTTTCTTTTGAAGGTTGCTCCCTAGAAGCCCTGCCATTGTGTTCATCTCATGCTAACCAGAGTCCCCCATCTGCAGCTGGACTTCACCCTTTTGACATTCGGCACACTGGGAATGTTGATTAAATGGGTCAGCGGCGCAACTCCACACTCCCAAGCCGATGGCTGATGCCCGGTCCACAGATCGATACCTCGAATATTACCAATGCCTTTGTGTCGGGCATGAAGGAAGACTTGAATCTGTATCAAAATCAGTACAACTACATCGTCGTTTCGTGGACAGTGGGCTACATCGTCGGACAATGGGTACCCATCTTCGCTCATGCAGGTTGGGAATGCGACGCTAACACTGGTCAATACAGCCATCAAACTTCATCTTGACCCGGGTCCGCGCTCATAGTAAGTACCTCTTGGAATGATCGCATCATAGAGCTCCAGCATTTTCACATTCTGCAGTCTGGATCCCCTTCCTTGAAATCGGATGGACGGTCTTCACCTTTGCCCTTGCAGGCGCGAAGTCCTACAGTGCAATGCTTGGTTTGCGATTCGTTGTCGGTCTCTTCGAGGCAGGCTACTGGCCGGCCCTCTATTACATTCTTGGCAGCTGGTACACTAAACGTGAGTGTGTCTTGCTGATTGTCGAAGACTTGTTCTTTGAATTGTTGCTGACCACCTAATGTGACTGAAGGTGAACTTGGAAAACGTAACGGCATTTTACAATCAGCAGTGTCCATCGCACCAATCTTCAGCGGCTTCTTACAGGCCGCCATCTACAACGGACTCAATGGTCATGCTGGACTTGCTGGGTGGAGGTGGCTCTTCAGTAAGTGCCTTTGGTTCTGCTCCTTTCTTTCCCGCCGCTCCTTGCTTATTTTCAACGATATAGTCATCAACGGTATTATTTCATTCCCGATCGCCGCGCTCGCCTACTTGTTCTTGCCTGACACCCCTGGCACTGCGAAGCCGAACTGGTTGTTCACTGAGCGTGTTAGTATCAATCATCTCTGAACAAACAGACTGGAGTGATTGATCACCTTGTTCGTCGTACAGGATATCGAAATCGCCAGGGAGAGAATGGCGAGAGCAGGGCGAACTCCCGAGGGGAAGCCATACACTGCCAAGGTCATTCTCGGCTACTTGACCAGTTGGAAAACCCTTCTTTTCACCCTGATCTTCAGTAAGTTTCCTCCTCTGGCGTACAAAGATACATGGTTGACATTGTCAATCTCTACAGCCATGCAACCTTTCGGGAGCCAACCATTCACATCTTTTGTGTTCTGGCTCAAAGCACATAACAAAAAGGTCAACCCGCAGTCTATACTGTCGCCCAGATTGTATGTACCCTCGATGTACCCCGGTCCTTTGGCGCAAACGCTCTCCGTTCTAAACATGATGTGTGATGCTCTAGAACGAGTACCCTACCATTGGAAATGCGTTTACGGCAGTATATTCGCTCATCGCGGTTTGGATCTCCGATGGGCCTTTGCGTGGCCGCCGATGGCCGATCATCATCTTCAACAATCTGGTGGCGATCATCATATTCGTCCTCCTCGTCGTCACTCCCGTGATGGGCCCCTTCTCCCACCGCGCACCCCTGTACATTGTGTCTTCAATCGGAGGGAGTTGTGTCCCGTTGACCATGGCGTACGTGCTCTGTTTTATTTTCTGACCTCCTCCACCTTCCCCACGAGAGACGAGAGCTAACATTGCTACTTCCGCATTGCAGGTGGATGACCGAGTTGATCTCCAATAATGCCGAGCAGAGGGCGTTCACCGCAGCGTCAATGAATACCCTTCAATGTGAGTATCTTCTCTGCTTCGCTCTCCCACACACACAGACAACCCCGCATACAAGGAATCATACGCTGACAAAATTCAATTTCCTGCGCAAAGATACATTCTCGGCCTGGATCCCGCTGGTCTGGTTCCAGCAAGTCCACCAGCCTTACGGTTCGTCTCTGTGCCGTGCGGGCCTTGCTAGCGCACACGTACTGACCGTTCAATGCTAGTGACGCCCGGAAACCGAGCCGCCGCCGTAGTGGCGGGCTTCAACGTCATCGTCTTCGCCGCCATCGCGCTCCTGGCCCACCGGGAGAAGTTGCGCAAGAAGCGCAATCACCAACTCCAAGCCACAGCGGCCAGTGGCACGGTATCGGAGTCCGTCCTTGAAGAGTCGACCCTCGATGCGTCCGTCTTGGAGGCAGACGCCAAGAAATTGGCACTAGGCGTTCAGGCGGTGGAGATTCGAAACGCCTAGCTTGCGGACCAAAATGTGTTGGTTGGGAGACGAGAAAATCGATTGACCCGTTAGGAGCGGGTGGCTAGAGACTCGAGCCGAGAGGATGGTTAGATAGAGAGAGGCAGGTAGGTACGTAGGTAGGTATTCTAAACGACAAGATGAGATGGGATGAGGGTCCGACACCCTGCCCTATCCGCGGTTTCCAGCTACCGGACCAATTTCTCGAAAGGGGTGCGCGTACTCGTTCGTACTGGACGGACGAAAGGATGCAATGCATAGATGCAGCGGGCAAGAACTCGACGAGGTTGACCAGGCCGCAAAGGTAACGGCAGATCTTCTATCATCGGATCCGAAGTTTGATGTTCTGTCCCTGTCCTATCCTGTCCCTGCTTTATTTAAGGCCGGATCACACGTCGTCGTGCAAGTATTTCGAGCGGGATACGAGGCTCTGTACGATCGTACATCAATGTACGAAGTTACGTTACATATACAGGTACCTCGTACTTCGTACTCATATCCTAGGCAGTCTCGTACGGATGGACTGTAGCGAAACTGCACCCTCACTCACTACTCCGTAAGAGGCATACGCTCCGGCTGGGGAGTTCGAGCTTCAGAACGAACTAGACACCGCGGCTGATCCCCCTGTCAGAGCTGTCATGATTCATTATGCATACGCATTCTGGGGTGGTGTTCGCGATTCCTCCGTTCCCGCGCGGGGACGAAATGGGTGGACCTCCTTCTTCCTCTCGCCCACGGGGCATGCATGCTTTCGTACACGAGTTGTATTGCGCCAGGAAGCTTCTCACTCTGAAATGAAGCATGGGTTGTGCCGAGGTTTGTGGGATGTTCATACCCTCACCATCTCCATCACCATCAGGGTCCCTCCCGAGAGGATATATATAAACCGCTGTGTGGTCTAGCATTTGGGGGACTCTGAAACCGTGGCAGAACAGGCAGTTTCTATCCTTCCCTCTTCGCACGCACAACAACCAAGATGATCATCGAACGAGATGTCGGCATCCCCATGGATGACGGCGTCGTCTTGCGCGCAGATGTGTTTCGTCCAGAGGGTGGTCCTTACCCTGTTATCATGACGATGGGTCCCTACGGCAAGGGAGTCCCCTACCGCGTCGGATACAAGGCGCAGTGGGAGTGGCTGATCTCAACTTATCCGAACGTCCTGCCGGGCTCATCGCGGGAGTATATGACTTGGGAGACGGTGGACCCGGAGATCTGGGTGCCCTGGGGTTACGTGTGCATTCGGGTCGACTGCAGAGGTGCCGGCCGGTCGCCTGGATTCCTGGATGTGTTCTCGCCGCGCGAAACCAGAGACTACTACCAAGCGATTGAGTGGGCTGGCACACAGTCGTGGAGCACCGGCAAGGTCGGATTGAGTGGAATCTCGTACTATGCCATAACGCAGTGGCTGGTAGCGTCGTTGCAGCCTCCACATCTTGCGGCGATGATCCCCTGGGAAGGGGCGGCGGACCTGTACCGCGACATCGCACGCCATGGCGGCATACAGTGCAACGGGTTCCTGCAGGCGTGGTATCCGAAGCAGGTGGCCTCGATTCAGCACGGAAACCCAAACGCTGTCCTTGACCCTTGGCTGAACGAGCCGGCCAGCGGCCCGGCGTCGGATTTTCTCTCTGACGAAGAGTTGAGGAAGAATCGCAGCGATGTTATCCATGACATCCTCATTCGACCTCTGGACGACGAGTGGTACCGATCGCGTTCTGTTGACTGGAACAAAGTGACTGTCCCATTCTTGAGCGCGGCGAGTTGGGCTGGGTTTGGCCTCCATCCACGAGGGAACTTCGAAGCCTTCACCCAAGCAGCTTCCAAGCAGAAGTGGCTCGAATGTCACCCGGGAAGGCACGAAGAGTGGTTCTACCTGGACGGGCCGATGGCGATGCAGAGGAGATTTCTAGACCACTTCCTGAAGGGGATCGGAAATGGGTGGGATAAGGAGAGTCCCGTGCTTCTCAACTTGCGGAGGCCATTTAGTCGAGAGTTCGAAGTGCGAAAGGAATCGGCTTGGCCACTGCCACGGACCAACTGGACAAAGATATACCTGGAAGCGAATGACTCTTCGTCGCACGACTTGACCTGGACGACACCTTCCAAGACTTCAGCCGCCACGTATATGGCCATGCAGGACAATTTGACATTCTATTCCGCACCGATCGAGCACGACACCGAGATCACGGGACCCCTGGCGGCCAAGATCTTTGCAGCTTCGTCCACTGAAGACATGGATCTGTTCGTAACTTTCCAAGCCTTCTCGCCCGACGACCGCGAGGTCGAGTTCCAGGGCACAGTCGACCCTCACACTCCGCTGGCCCAGGGCTGGCTGCGAGCATCCCATCGGAAGCTTGACGGGGCTAAGAGTCTGCCCTACAGGCCTTACCATAGTCACGATGAGTTGTTGCCGCTCGAGCCGGGAACCGTGTATGAGCTCGACGTGGAGATATGGCCGACCAACATTCTGCTTCCGAAGGGATATCGCTTGGCCTTACAGATCAGCGGTAAAGACTTCGAGCGACCTCAGCCTGCTAATGCTCCGAATGAAGGATGGATCGCTCGAGGTTCGGGCCCCTTTTTGCACACTCATCCCGCTGACCGGAAAAAAGAGATCTTCTCTGGGAAGACCACTATTTTCACCGGGGGAGAGACGGCATCGTACCTCCTTCTTCCCGTGATCCGAAATTAAGGGACCGACAGGTCATCCAGGTACTTCCACCTTGCGGTGTAGATGCGCGCAAGCTAGTCCGGGGCTTGGGGTGATGTACGGCTCCAATTCAGTCAATAGGATATCCGTCGCTCTTTCTCAGACACAAATGAATGGCATCATCCAAGTCGTATCCACTCCCGGTTCAGATCGAGCCCCTCGATCGTCGCCTTCGGGTCAGTGCTCATGAGAAAGCTGTCGTAGCTCCCATCCGCATTATAAACATTTCCATTATAGTCAAACTGGACGCTTCCGAACCGTTCAAAGACGTCTCCAACGGGGCGTAATAGTAACCCGATGCCGTACAGCTTCTGCTCATTGTCCGGTGGAATGAGCACCATACACTTCGTCGGGTTGTTGACGAGTGTGGCATGAGATTCATCGTCCAACTTGCCAGGAGAGAAACCATAGTCCAGTGATACTATCGCATATCGCACCTTCCCGCCGGCGAATCGTTGCATGGGAATAACATAGGCTCCGCCATACTGGATCAGGCTTGTCGCAAGGTAGGTGATCTGCACGAAAGTTGTCTGCACAAAGAGCTCGATATATCGTGATAGTGGGAGTGGGTTGTCTTTTATCCTGCTCGACTTCACGAAATCTTTCCAGTTTAATGTGCTCCCATCCTGCTCGACTAAACGTAGCCGAATTCCGTCATCAACACTTCTGGAAATCTCATCGTGACGAAAGCTTCCCGTCCAGCCAACCCAGGACCAGCTGGGAAATTCGCCTGGCCTTCTCCTCTTTGGTGTGTGTGCCGACCACAGCAGTGCGGACAGGAACGCCTTGCGAGTTGGAGGACCCAGCATAGGGAGACCTGCATAGCTGTTGAACTCAACGGTGGTGTCGGACTTTGAGAAAGCACGTAGCACACCGACAATGGCATTGAGGCCGTCGGATTCATATGTCATATCCTTCATCGAGTACTCTCTCAGAATTTCATAGATCTGCTGTGGTTCCCTTCCCGGAACGCCGCTCTTGGTAAGCCAATCGTAGAAGTGGGTCGAAGAAGCTCCTCGAGATGTATGGGGCCTGTCTTGCGGATTGTAGAATGGTAAACTCAGTGTTTCGATACACAGCATCTGCCGGCAGAAGAAGTACACTTTATCGTCCGTGAAAACCAGGCGTCTGCGAGACAGCAAAGCTTCTTGAAAGCACCACGCTCTCTTCGCCCATGGGATGGTGTGCAGAACGGAGTTGAGATCGCCGAGAGTGGAGACAAACAAGTCCTTGCCGATTCGAGCATAAGGCTGCTGTATACGCTTCCTCTCTCCAACTCCGGGTAAGCCGTAGTCGATATTGCCACCAGCAGCTGCGACGACTATGAGCTCCGCACCAGCGTAGACTGAGGCTTTCCGTTAGCGCGGACCGTTTCTGACGCAGTAGCTGGACGTCCACCTCAACAAGGTACACTGTCAGAATGACTAGTAAGATAACTTACTGATATCCATCCTGCCAATCTGCTCTTGCCTTCTGTTTTGAGGAATGCAATATCTGTCTACCCACAGGTATCGGAATCCGAGCTGCCTCGTGACCACCATAGCGTCTCGGATTGTACGAGGCAGCAGCGTCCAGACGAGACTATCACCTGAGAATTGAGATCCGACACCGCCGCTACCCCATACATAGCTCAGTCCGACGTATCGGTGCTGAGGCTGTGCCCTGACTACCTTTGGTGGAGACGCCAAACAGTCAATGAATTGCAAGGAAGGCAGGACCTCAGAAGGCTTAAGGTCACAATGCCCAGCGTGATAAAGTTGGCAGTCCGAAAGCCAAGCCTGCAGCGAAGAATAGTCAACGCTATTGGAGTCGAGGAGAACCGGGCAGAGAACACCAAGTCCTTCTGGTACCTTTAGATCGGTTCTCCCGATACACGCTCCTTCCCCTGCGGGCTGAGGGAAGTTAGATCGAGGGGCCGAATTGGGATCAAGGTACCAGAATTTCGCTGCTGACATCATGCTATTCCAGCTGGCCGTTCGAAGATGCTTGAGTTTGACGCGGACTTCGCGAAGATCATAAGAGCGGCCTTGCATGGGACCGTTGACGTATTGGTAGTCGAAGGCATGAAAGGCAAACAATCTGCACAGAGGACACTCGGAGTCCATCATTTCGATCGGATAGCCCCAGTTCTCAACCAGTCGAACATTTTGCTTTTGTGGCCCGGCCTCAGAGACAAGCTGGGGACTCGGGGCACTGGTGAGTGACCATTTCAGACAGCGTAAGCATACCCTACCGCGATCGTTCTTGGCGTAAGTGATATATTTGTATGGAGCACTGACATACTTTCCGTCAATGACTTGGGACTGGTTGCAAGGCACAGAGAACTGAAAACACGGTTCCTTTCGAGTCTGCGTCCATTTGGCTGCGAGGTCCACTGCAGGCTCGGACCTGCATCGTCGAAGACGGAGCATAGAAGCCGGCATGTCTTTACTTCTCGCAAGCCGTTCCTTCTCCAGTGTGTTCCATAACACCTTGGATCGTGGCATGCGGAGATGGGAAGCCTGACCAAAGCCGCCAAGGCGGGCCGCAGATCCTTACCTCAGTGGGTTTGCCAAGCAAAGTGCCCCTCGACGCGACGCGGCGCGTCGATGCACGCGTCGATGTCTTCCAGCTTGATCGAAGATACCAGACCCAAAAATGGGAGACTTTGATACGGCTTCTGACGGATAGTCTTGCCTGAGGTTGCGCCGTGACCAAGATGACGGACTCATGAACGATCTAGAACGTGGCAAAAATGGATGTCACCCCCCCCCCCCCAGTCCCCCTCCAAGTTCTAGCTGCTTGGTACACAGTACTCGTACAGCTTATGACAGCGCCATGCCTGCTTCTTTCGTGTTTTCTGATCGATGGTTGCAAAGGGCTCGCCATTCGACATTTCATTCCACAGAGGGAACACTCCATCAATCGTCTCACTGCGATTCACCGCACATTATGCGACATATGGGAGATGCAATGCAAGGGGTGTTCAAATACCACTTGCTGTAATCCTCGTCGGCTCGTGAACAGTGGCGTGGCCATCGTGGCGTGGATCCATTGATACGGGTTTTCGAGATGTCAATGCCAGCAGTCAGGGTAGTATCCAAGACCGATCCCTCAGCTCGACTCGTCGAAATTGGTAGGAGAGGTGTCCTGAAGCGGGCTCGCCGGTTGGGTGAAAACAGCGCCAGGGGCCGAGGTTGTCAAGTCTTTCTTGCCTTCTTGCGCCGACATTTCGAAAGGGGATATTGCTGGAGGTCTCATCTGCATATGTGGATTGCAGCGGTTAAGTTAGAGCTGAGCTCTGCGGAGTAGCGGGCTAAGCTCTCCTGAAGCCGTAGCTGGCCAATGGGATGGGGTACCAAAAGTACGAGGAGAGATCTACATTGTTGTTGCCCCAGACAGGCTTACTGACAGAGCAAGAGGTCGGATCAGGAAGTGCATGTGAAAAGTCAATCGCAAGCAGTGGGAACCAGACTTTTCTGCGGATGCGAACCATGTTACGGCTCAGCTAGCGGTGACCCCGGATGCGAGCCCCAGCGACTGGTAAAGCGGGACCCGGGTTGGGCGAAAGTCACTTACAAATAACTCGTATCAAGGGCATTGACCAGGACGCCTTCGTTTGTGGGGTAGTCGATAAACGGAATGAGGCGTAGAGAGTAATAGAACGCCGCTCAGGTTCCTTCAAGCAGAGGACCTCACACTGCAACTATCATGTGGCGTTACCCTGATTCGCATCAAAGTCCAGCGAGTCGAGATCACAGATCACACGGCTCGCCTTCAACATTGATCGGATGAAGTGGCATGAAACTCCAGCGCAACAACAGGCAATGCCCTTCACATCTGACAGAGCAGAGACAGCGCTGGGCAGCTTGCGCTCTGACCGATCTTCCAAGCAGGGGTAAGCGGTAGCGGGCCGCGAGGGTCCCGCTTCCCTCAAGACGCCGCGCCAGCAAGTCCATTCGATCCGAATCCGAGGTTCTGTGGATAGTGAAAGCTGCAAGAATACGGCTAGTACTGGTAGCAGCTGCAGGGTAGTGGCAGAGTTATCATATTATAATCGTTTTCGGCGTCAACAGCACAGCAGTGGCAGTGGCGGTGGAACCAGAAGCGGTTCATGGGGAGGCCGAGGTGAAGTTCATCTGCGGCGTATCGGAGATTATGGAATGCAGCAGCCAGTTCCATGACGATCATGTTTGTTGCCGCCTGTCATATGAGTCGTTCGTCGTACAAAGAACCCGTCGGTAGCCAATCACTGCAGACGAACCATCGGCAAATCACCGCCGGTCAGAATCAGGGCCCGCCCTGAATTGAATGTTCGCAGCACTGCAGAGCATATGGATGTAAGCCTGGTTGCAACCGCAAGCGGCTGTTGCAAAGTATGCGGAATGTGACTGGTGGCCCGAGCACGCCGTTAGCAATTGCGGAGCGGACCCCAGCCCCTCCCTATGAACCCTATGTACAGAAACTGGGTTCTGGATGACTTGTTCTGTCTCCCAAAAGGCTCCGTGAGAGCGGCTTGTCGGACTGGATCCTTCTGCAGTCAGTTTGATGCTCGACATGGTTGCTGGATGTACATGCCGACCCAGCGGGACGTACCGAGGAATGGGCTAGGGAGACAGACCCAGTGAGAGTTCATAGCAGGACTAGCTGAGAGGCCGATCGCCTGGCAGCGACACTTATCAGCTCTCATTTCCCCGGAACCTGGTTGCGTGGAAGAAACAGCCTGCAGAGTGACTGTTTCTGCTCGATTTGCTTTCGTCGAACTGAAAACAAAAGGAATCGTCCTCATAAAGCCGCATGTTGGTCATGTTTCCGGATGCGGCAACTCAAGCTGCAAGCGACGAACAGTCGCAACCGCATCAACAAGGCCGAGACCCCTTCTACACCTTGATATGTTCTCTTGTCAGAGCCTTCTTTCTCTTGGTGTTCTTCTCATGTCAACAAAGGTTCTCACCTGGCTTGTAATCTGAGTCTCAGTGTTGAGATTGCAGCTCGCCATCATCTCGCGGGTAGTTGAGACAAAGGTGCCAACAGCTGGCGTCATCCAAGTCGGTCCAGCAACGCCATCCACCTACTCACCGCAAGTATCAGACTCCAACTTTGCTGCAGCATACCGACACAGATTCTTTCAACATCGCAAGCCTTCGCAAACCCCTTCCGTTCCATCGGACGGGTTACTGCAACAATCAATAAAGACGGCACAACATAGTCTCACCACGAACAACGGAGTCCTTTCATCAATTGTCTTTGCCATCAAAGGTATCGGCCTGAGATAAAGCACGCCTACTATCGTGCGACTGCGCATTGCGTCGGAAAGCCACAGGTAGCGCATTGGACCGATCTGAGACGGCCTTCTTCGCGCGGTTCTGGCAGCTGTGTACAAATCCAGAACACCGGCTCAGACATTAGGGTGACTCCATATAGCAGTCAGAAGGATTGAGACCCCTGGCGCATAAGGCTGTCCATCACTCACCTTCAAATCCCCCTGGCCATTGCAAACGTTCTTCGTTCTTCCAGAACTCAGCAAGTCAATTGGGTACTCACCTCTACACACATCGACTACCACCCCATTCTTATCACTCCAACGAGCTTGCCAGAGCAATGGCCCAAGAATCCAGCACTGGTCGACCTCCATCACCCCCTCATTCCATCGACGGTCGCTACGGTCAGGCCGATGACCATCAGGAGCCAGCACCACCTAGCGTCAAGCCACAGCCTTACACACCGCCAATGCCTGCATCATCGTTCATGTCAGATATGGCATCTCAACCAGCATACGTATGTGGTCCAAATCGCGCCTCAACTGAACAGTAGCTCACCTATTTGCAGGACCCTTACGGTGACCCATCCTTATACCACACAGCACCAACACAGATCTACTACACACCGCAACAAGTAAGTCAAGGGACCTGTGTGCTCCAGAAAGGGCGATGTACTGACCGTCACAGACACTAGCTACGTCAGTCCCATCACATACTCCTCCTCAGAACGTGGGAGTCCTCACCCGCAGCGGTCGAGCTATCGGTACACCCTCAAGTCCAGCCGGTACAGAATCATCACGAGCGTCACAATCTCCAAAGTCTCGACGGAATTTGAGAAAGAAGGCCAGCAACAAAAAAGGAGGGCCAGTCGTTGAACAGCCGCTGAGTCTGCTGACGAAGGATTATAAGACGCCGGTGCGGGATATGGGATTGTGGGTCCACCGGTCGGTGGAAGAACGGTTAGCAGAGGTTGAAAAGAAGAAAGGATACGTCTCCAGACCAATGAACTCCTTCATGCTGTACCGTTCTGCGTACGCCGAGCGAGTCAAGCAATTTTGCAAGGAGAACAATCACCAAGTCGTGTCGCAGGTGACCGGTGCAAGCTGGCCTCTGGAGCCAAAAGAGGTCAGGGACTTGTATGAGCAATATGCCATCACCGAAAGAGACAACCATGCCGCCGCTCATCCAAACTACAAGTTCGCCCCGAACAAGGCAACGAAGAGGACAAGGAACGACGACGACAGTGACAGCGATCCAGAGTGGGAAGGATCGGTCAAAGGCTCCAAGCGAAGTCGCAGTGCTCGCCGGTTCGAGAGCAGAAGCGCCTCATCCACGCCATTCGACGACAGACCAGCAGTCTATCACCGAATGATGCCCGCCCAGCACCATTTGTCAGGTTATGAGATGAGCAATCCATATGGGCAACCTCATTTGATGATCAGCTCCAACGGCATGGTGGGCGATTATTATCAGACCGCGACAGCCGTTGGACCATACGAGCAAGTGAGTGATTTTCCGTACCGAAGGATTGAAGAGCCATATGCCGGATACCAGTCGACCATGGGCTTGGTGGGACTGCCGCATGCTGAGCATCACGACCTCCTGACAACATATTCTGCTCCTCAGCACATGGGAGTTTCGGTCCAGAATGACATGCTCGACCCTCGACTCGGACAGGTGGATCCGAACTATCAGGTCTTGTATTACGAAGAAGGCGCAGAACCGGTGCAGGAGATCCCAAGGACAATCGCGTATGAGTCGGGCGTACAACTCGAGCTGGCTTATGAACCTGAGTCTTATCACCCAGGCCTGGCGACATTGACGGGAGAGGATTGCGCATGGGCAGACTCAGGGCATGCTGGGTCAGATTTTGAGGCCGAGTTTCAGAGGATGAACTGATAGCTTTTCGAGCGGTACGCGGCAATGTGGGATTTTGATCAAGGATCTGCTGAGAATTGCATCGCATGGGGTGGCATAGCGGCGGAGTTGAGGAGCCATAGAATTTTGTTGTCCCTTTTTGTATCTATAGGCGAATCAGTATGATAATGCTTATCTTACCCTATCTTGGAAATTCTTTGTCCTCGCAAGGTCGAGTCGTCGGTAGGGTGAAGGTGGTCGCAAATGATGGTTGTGACCTCATCCGAACAAAGACAGGCGCGACAAGGCAGGCCACGCATTTCTTTCCCCTTTTGTGCGTTCCACAAGGTCTGGCTTCCGAGTTGGGGCAGCGGATGACTGTCGAATATCAGACACGTCAAAAGAGGTCGAGGTCGAGACAAAGATCACCAAGCGAGACACATAAGCGAGAAGCGAGAAGCGTCCTGCGGTTCACAGTAGCTAGCGACATTTGGGTGGAGCACAAAATGCTTAGCACATTTGGCCCAGCTCCAGACCACGTCAATTCGGTTGCATTTTCATTTCATTTTCCATTCACTTCTACTTCATTTGCCAAGGGCAGATTCAACTTGGTCGACAGCAAAGTTGACACGGTCCTCTGCCAATGCAACTTGAGCTTGTGCTGTCCTGAGTCGGTTTTCAGCCACAACTGCCTGAGCTTTAGCAATTCTCAGTCGAGCCTGCAAGTCCTTCAGTTTCTTCTTCGCGGCTGCAACATTGTTCAGGGATCGCGCATCATCAAGGCAGTCCACGACCTCGAATTCATCTCCCGCATGTGGAACCTCAAGCAGCTCCTCCCCCGCATACTTGGCATCAGCGAGTGCAAACAACCCCTTGGCAACCGCGAGGACGTCGTCTGTCAAGCCCAGTACTGTCTCTGGATCACATCTACGAACCTGCGAAGGCGGAGCTTGCTGCTGGAGCCGGGGACTGGCTCTTCGAACAGATCCTTCTTGTGTTTGAAGAGAGTTGTTGGAGTCAGTATCAGAGTCAAGACTTGACAATTCACCTTTGCCGTCAATGGTTGCAAGTGAGTTTCTGAATGGCATGGTGACCCGTAGCAGAAGGAAGAATTTAAGGACTGAAGTTGGATAGACTTAACTTTCACTATGACTGGAGTCGTGTTCGATCAAAGCGGCGGTTTTTTGTGCCTGACAACCTGCAGGCCCAATTGGAAGGCTTTGGGAGTATAAGTACTTCGAGGGGCTGACTCCCTGGCCTGAAGCGTATTATGCGGACCGCAGCCGCTTTGTCCCATCCAGTTTGCCCTTGTCTGGCACCATTTCTAGAGCAGTGAGTCTTTGAAGCACGGAAAGCAGACAATGCGTGGTCAAAGTCCTCTTTATCTGTTGGCACAAACCTTGTGCAGTCACAAAGATGATGATTTCGAGCTCAAGCCTTGAAGCACCCACCTTCTTGTTGAGGGAAAGCAACCGGAACTTGCATGGCTGGTCTCTCAACTTCGCAAACCGCGCTCACCCCTTCGATTTGTCCAGCACCATTGCAATCGCGTATCTTCGTGGTGCCTCGCTCGAGGGCTGTTAACAAAGGCGCTTTGTCTGAACCCTCAGCCCCGTCGTCCAGAGATCCCAGTCTCATCATGTTCCCCGGCGTAGCTCGAATACAGCGCGCTGACGTCTCGCTTGAGCCAATCACCGGTAATGTTGATCGTACTGCTGTTGTCGTATTAGAAGGGAGTCTATGACGTCTACTTCGAGCTCTGCTTCCAGTATCTCCGGTGACCGACTTACGAGTACTCCATTGCAAGGCGACCGTCCTGTCCATCCATGGAATGACACTATCATTACGTATTTTACATCTCCGAGCACGAAACTCTGCTACATGCTCCGGACCAGCCGCTCCACTAATCCGTGGACGGTTGCGTCACGATTGTAAACGTCCCGATCAACAACCGTACAACAACCCATCCGAGACATTGCCAACAACTTGACAAAACACCGTCTTCGAACGTCCACGAGAATCGTACTCGCGCACTAACTGGAATCTCGCTGAATGACAATGGACGGTGACCACACAGGCAAGAACTTGGACGCAGGCGCCAACTCCGCCACCAAGTCACAGGATCTGACCGAAGGTATCCACGAGGACACTGCACAAGGAGTACGTATCGCTCTCCCCTTGATCTCCCACACAATGCGAGACTTATCCTCTTCTTTTCCCTACAGGCGGGCACTGGGGCCAAGACCACAGGCCACGGTACCTCGATGTTTTCAAAGGATGGGGGTGTTGGACACCAATTCACGGGAGCAGGTCAGTCCGGGTTCTCCACCGACGCCGCTGCGGTGAATGTGTAAGCTGGAATCCGATATCTGACAGACAGACGTGATGTACAGGTGCGATTGGAGGCGCCGGAAACAAAGTCGGAGGGCCCCTGGCTGAAGACGGCATGATCGGAAAGAACTTCACCCCGTGAGTCAACCAATGCTACCCTATCCTATCCTTGGACACCGCGCAGCGATGATAGGGAGCGGACAAGGCCACAGAGGCCGTTCATTCTGAAAAATGGCGATCTGATTTGCACGCAGGTCCGGTGCCATCGGCGGTTCGATCCAGAAAATGGCGGAGAAGAACGAGCAGCATTGAGCTCTGATCGCGGACGAAGTGTTGAAAGCTGAAGGGAGAGGCCCCGCTGCCTCACATAGTTGAGACAGAAGTCACAGTACGAGGCCAGTGCCAGCGAGATGTATGTTGTTGGATCTCTGCCACGCCACGTCATACTGTCTTCGACGCGATCGTCTTGTTCCGCAGGGCTGGTTCAAAGGACTGTTTGCAAAGACGATGAAATACAAACCTACAACGGCTTTGTATACTCTACCTACTGCCGTACTATCATCTTTCCAGGATCCAGATATGTAGCAACGATGCGTACTGACTGTCTATTGCCATCGTAGGCTTCTCTCAAAAGTCTTCTCTTTGTGACCTACATTCTCAATAGCACAATCCACTTGTAGGACTTGACAGCCTTGGACGGACGCACCACAGATCTCAGAAATTCCAAGTGTATTGGTTATTTCGTAGTCGGGTCCCTCTCTTCGTACAGCGGCAAATCTCTCAAAGTATGTATGCTTGACTTCCTCGCAATGAAGTGAAATCCGTAGGCAATGAACCCGGTGCAAACAACGGTCCAGGAGAGGCAAGATGCAACCCGCGACGCCCAGGTTCGGTACTATACTGTGTATACTGTAGAGTAAAGCAAGAGAAGCCAAGGGGTGGCGAGATACCTATACCCCTCCAATAGCAGAGTTTTAGCCATGACAACTCCCACAGTCTGGTAACGGAGGAGCGATGTGGGACGTCCATGATTGTACTACCTAATGGCATAGGCGACCGTCCATAGTGGTGGATCTAGACACGATGCTAGATTAGTACGGAGACTTCAACAGAAGCATTAAAGTCCAAGATGCTCAAATGATGAAGTTAGGGCCCTTCTGTCCCGACGTGTGACTGCGGACACGCGAAGATGCCATTCCCAGGCGCTCAGCCAGTTCTCCGGACTTGATGTAGTTCTGGCATTCTCGCTTAGCAGGCGGATAAAGGGCTATTGTCTATAGTACTCGGCGCGGAAAACGAATGCCTTCTTCCTGTTGCAAATGATAGAAACACTCACACAGCGGACGTGGATTCTAGCATTGGATATTCGTGACTGAGCTCGGGTGATGTTCGGGCTTCCAAAATGATCTCAGACAAGGCACAGCCCCTCCCTTTATTGGTGCTCTCTGCTGGCCTATGAGACTCTCCATCGCAACCACTTGCCCTCCACCACGTCGTCACTGTCAGTTGAGGGGTTTGATTCGATTGGAACCGTGATTTCGCTCTGACACGGCCTGCCTTGCCCTTTCCTCACGGTTGCGAGTGGAAGTCAAACCACCGCCTGTCGCGGCCCCCTGCTGTCTGCATTCAGCGCAGACGTGTACCATGGACCGGCGAAGAAGACGACCATCCCGCCACATAAAGAACAACCCTGCGCGCTGAATTTCGGTCGACCATGCCCCCTCCTCCATATACCGCAGAGCCCGGCAATTGGTTCTTACGCGGCGTCCAGTCAGCAGTGTTCTACTACCTTTCCTGTACACCTTGGGTTGAGTTCAAACATAAGCGCAAAAGAAGAAGGGAGGCCAAAGAGCAGGCGCAAGAAAGAGCGGATATTGTTGTCACTCAACCAGGGCGCGTGAGACAGCCGGCCCCATTTCAGACGAACGAAGCATGGGCAGAAGAGTTAATACTGGGCCCTGGTCCACCGAAAGGATGGAAGAAGGATACACTGCTGGCAAAACTTCAGAACAAGATACACAAAGAGCCACCTGAGTCAGATGTTGGTTCCTTCACACCTGACCCTGAGATGCTTGCTCTGCAACCGCAGCCCACAGAATCTTCCGCAAGACCATTTGCCAACTCTCCTACGGAACTGTCCACCGCCAATGGGACTGAAGAACACTCTTCGGATAGTGCGAAATCTGTTCCGAGCTCACCAAGACTACCTAGAGAGAGGAGGCTGTCGAATGCCATGGAGAATATCAAAGAATCTCTGCGCATATCACTACATCCCCCCAAGTGGAACTGGAAGAGATACGATCGGGAGGACGAGATACTTGCCGACTTTACCGGGAGAGTCACAAGAATGTGGAACCGCGCCACGTCTGGCATGCATCGTGAGGATGCTGGAGACCAAGTGGAAGAGGACGAGCCCGCACCACACGGGAGGAAGCGGGCACACACGAACGAAAGCGAGCGTTACGACTATTACCGGGCAAGACACCCTGAAGTGAACGATATGCATCCGCCGGTTGTGTCCCAACTACCGGCGACTAGAGAAGAAGCAGCCTGGATGCTGCTTCCACCTCCAAGTGCGGCGGTGATGGAAGCACGAACGAGGCCTGCTGCCGAACCAGAAATGCGATGGCCATTATGCGTCATAGGAAGACAGCTGAGAGATACGGAGCCCAAGCTATCAGTGGCTAAGACGCGATCTGCAGAACAAGTCGACTCACGAGACTTTGGCAACTCGACTGACACCGAAGGTGAAGACGTCTCGTTACACAGCGCTGACGTTCCAGACGAGGACGGAAGCGTCCCAAGCGGCGGGATCCGAATGGAGACCCAGCACTCTTCCCGGATCAAACATCTATCGGATCCTATCATCAAACCACCTCCTATACACCCAGTATCACGGCTTGCTGGAGATCTGTTTGTCCCCAAGAGAAGGGATTCATGGCAATTCCATTACGTTGTTCCATCGAACCAGCCGGTGGACTGGTGACGTCAACCAGAGAGTCCATTTTTCTGATTGTCTTCCGACTTGAGAAGAGATGGGATGCTGGATGCTTCGTCATCAAGCTTGGTGATGCATGTGTTCTTGTTTCATATATCTGAGCGTTCGTTAAAGTTCTCCTCTAGCAGGCACAGGCGCGCTGCTAGGATGTCTTATCCGTTAGGAGCATTACCCGGTCTTGGTGTAAGGTCTGGAGAGGCGAAATACAATACAAATGCCCTCTGGTTGGCACAATGTTGCAGAATCTCTCGTGTTCAGGCATTTCGACGTTCTTTGTACTGCAACATGGTGTGTGGAAAGCCTTGAGAAAAGTAGCCCGCGGAGGAACGATCTTCTACTAAGTATGCATGAGGTGGAGATGCCACAGACACTACCGTCTAGAAAGTCGTGAATCGAGATGAGGTACGCCATCAGCTGCACAGTTTGCCACAGTGATTGGATGTTGAAGTGAGATCCGAGACTAGAAATAGTGCGGAGGTGGAGACGGAACGTTCATCTGAACGTGGCCTCAATCTCAGGTAAGGTGACGCTGCAATTTAACGAAACATTCAGGCAGGCGGGTTTTCAACCTGCACGATACATCAAGTGCGGTGACCAGGCCAGGCAGTACGACGGCCAAAAGCAAGTGAGCGTCAAGTGACGGGCTTGAAGAGTGTAGCTAGACTGTCCAGATTTCACGAGCACTTGCATCCATTGTCTCAAGGGAACTTCGTACTCCTTACCTATAGGGAAACTGTGCCTCCATTCCAGCCGTTGAGCCCATCAACCACCCGTGCGCTCTTCTCCACCCTCCCCACCCTCGCCCTCGAAACGAGGACCGTTGCTGCATCATTGCAGTACCCAGTACACGCGGCAAAAGTCCACACTTCTCAGCATTCTGTTCCTTCCCGAAGGCCGTGGCCCATTCACAGTCTGCGCCACGGAGACCAGGCACTTGGAGGGTCTTGTTCTAAATTTCGCTGCATTGGTTCCTCGACCCCATCACCACTCCTGAGACATCTCCAAGATCACCTGTCCGTTCTGCATCCGTCTAGGACCTGCAACAACAACAACACCAGTATTTCTAGCCTTCTGCATCCTCTACGAATACACTGTACCTCTCAGCTACGAAAAGACCTTGGTTGCCACAAAGCTTGCCTAGACCTCTGTGGAAGTGACAAGCTGCTTGGCCTGCGACTCGAGATCAATCAGGTCCATCCCTTGCTTGGCCACGCAACCCTACTCTTCCCTACAGATCTACGACGAGTCCTACCTCCCTATTGCCTGCTGCATACATAAGTGCTGCTCGTTCGGCATCCGGCTCTATCAACTCTGCCACCGGTGCTCAGCACATCCTCAAGCGTTTAAAATTGTGTTGCAGGATCCAAGATGTGGTGGAAGGTCGCCACTTCCTGGCTCGCTGTGCTTGCCGGGACCGCGTTTGTTATCAGATTCTACAGCCCCGAGCTCTTCGGTAAGCTGACTGGGCACATATTCACACGCGCACAACCACCACTAGTTGCTGCAGAGCCACCTCCTGCCAAACGTCAGAAGGCGAAGCGGACACTTGCAAGTCGAGTCGAGGCTAGCAACAGTGGCATCTCCACTCCCACCCTGAGTGCTACGGAGGGCAAAGTCAACAAGAAGAGGAAGCTCATTTCTCCACCGGTCGAGAACAAGGTCGTCGCTCGAACCAACGAAGGCCAGTCAGTGACCTTGCCAAGAGACGAAGATGATGAATTGAGCAACAGGGAGTTCGCTCAGCAGCTCGCCAGGGCGCAAGCTGGGACGAAACTTGAGCCCGCCAATGCTCAGGGCCCAAACAAGAAAGAGCGTCGTGCCGCTGCAAAGGCGAACCAGGGCAAGCAGAACGGTCTGCCAGCTTCAGGGCGCTCCACGGAGACTTCCTCTACCACTGGCCGTGATGGAGACGACGATCTCTCCCCTATCGGGTCTCCTTCGACCGGCGCTGTGTCTACTGCGCCTACCTCTCGGGCTGGTGATGTGTCAGACATGCTGGAAGCACCCGCCGCCAAACCTGGCGTTTTGAGACTGACCGACGTCAGGGACAGCGGTCCAAAACCACCACCCAAGTCATCCCAATCCTTCCAACCTGCCTTGACTAAGAAGCAAAGACAAAGACAGGCGAAAGCGGCCGAGCAGAAGAGTCTAAGAGCGGAATCCGATCGCGTGCATGAGCAGAAGAAACAAGCGCAATTACGGACAGCGAGAATGGCTGAAGGAAGCTCCAACCAGACCAAAGCAAATGCCTTCACGTCGACGCAGAATGCGTGGCAGTTGGGCAAGCCGGCGGCCGAGAAGCCGGCCCAAAACTCTCCTAACGATGAGCTTGTGCCATTACTGGACACATTCGAGAAGCCAGCAGTACCCACTTTCGCAGTGCACGGGGCTGTCACGTCAGAGCCTCTGTCAGAAGTCACAAATGCTGTTCCAGATACCACCAATGTCAATGCGGTGAGAAAGGAATTTGGTGGAGACAAAACAAACGCACTTGCAGCCTCAGACCGGGAGAAGGTTTCCAGACCTAGCTTGGCGAGTCGGTCCACCTGGGCAGACCAAGTCAACGAGGAGGAGCAGGACAATTGGGCCAATGAGCTTGCACAAGAGGAGAAGTGGGAATCTGTCACAACCAAGAAAGGGAAGAAGAAGGGCAAGAAAGAGAATGGCGACACAAGCAGTGAGGCCAGCTCATCCCTTACGAGACCTTTGCCAAATGGCAGACCAGCTGTCAACGCCGAACAGACGAACGGTGTGAAAAAGCCGGCGCCAGAGACCTCGAATCGATTCCAGTCCATGGAGGCAGTCACAGATCCGGCTTTCAAGGATGCCGAATGGGAGGCTTGAACTATGCGCATATGGCTGGAGGATATACCCGGACTGGTAGGAGCATGTCACCAGCATGACGATTCAGTTTCAGCGGTGGAATTGTCTTCGATTCTATTCTTTTCTTCTCAAGTCGATTAGTGGTCGCACGCAGCATTGTCCAGACATGGCCAGCATTGTGACGGCTACTCTCATGGCACAAAACCAGCTCGAGCTTTTCGGATCATGTTAGCACATTATACCCACGAAAATGGGAGGTCAGCTTCGGTCTTCTGAATATTTATGTTTCACCGCAAGAAGGGGGAAGTGATTGAGAAAGATGATTGCGCCGCTGGGCGTCGTTCCTAAGATAGATCTGCTGTACATGGCAAGCTGTGGCGACCAAGTCACATTCTACCGCGTAGCAGACACAATCCACGGCGGATATCTGTGGCCATGTGGTGAAATGGTGAAAAGGATTGTGGCCTTAGTCAGACCAAACTCAGGGGTCGCGTGGCAGCCTATTGGCCGGATCGACACGCACCTCCCCTCATTGCTTGTTTGGTTTGGTACGGCCAGGCCAGCGTGTTAAGAATAAGGTGCGTGGGTGCGCTTTCGTGAGAGTTTCGTTCTCGGTTTGCTTTGCGAGATATAATCTTACACATTCCTTCGCCAGCTACAAATCCCGACGGCGTTGCTCTTCTCGCGGACACCTTCACCATCTTTTACTGCCACCAACTACTCACTGCGTGCTCATTTGTGCTCGGGAGATCTTCAATCTCGGCTCTGGACATTCACAACCCACTGCCTCCCTTACCATCTCGTATATCACCAAGAAGGGAGCCGCTCTTTCTAGTCCACATTTAACCCCCGTGTCCTCCATATCGACGTCGAGTTATCCCTCTACACAAAACCGAACAGCTGTACCGTTGTGGTAGTCCCTGTCATGGCGCAAATACGCGGTACTGCGGGCTACAACCTTGGCCTCAATAACCAGTTTGGATCTCAGAGGAGTAACGATGCTACGAATGATCCGAGTCCGCTTGATCAGATCCGGGAGCAGACCAGTAAGATTGAGGATTGGCTGAATACATTGGGGGAGCCTTTGAAACCGTGAGTGCTGTGTTCTTGCCCGTGTGATTAGGACTGGAGACTGGAGAGTCTCCTAACCGCGACCGTTGCATCCGGGCTTTTGCCAGGAATGAGGTTGCCGTCGCCAATAGCACAACTGTCAGCGCGGGAGCCTGCGGTCGGCTGAGAGAAATACATGGCGCGTCAACGAAAGGAGTCAACATGCTGATTGTTTTCTTCGCAGATACCTCCCAGCTATCGGACGCTTCCTGATCGTCGTCACCTTCTTCGAAGATGCACTAAGAATCATCACCCAGTGGAGTGACCAGCTTACATATTTGAGGGACTTCCGACACAGTAAGTCAGCTTCCGAACCGGAGGACAAGAGGAAGGACAAACGGATGCTAATGCTCTTTACAACAGTCCCCTGGGGCCTCACACACCTCTTCCTCCTCTATAATGTGGTCGTCATGTCCGCCGCCTCCACGCTCGTGATCGCACGCCGCTACGGCGAATATGCCGTAGCTGGTCTTCTCTCGGTCGTGGTCGTTCAGGCCCTCGGTTATGGCCTCATCTTCGATCTCAACTTCTTCCTTCGCAACCTCTCGGTCATCGGTGGCCTCCTCATGGTTCTCGGCGACAGTTTTGTCAAGAAGAGGGTGTTTGCAGGTCTCCCTACAATCGATGAAAAGGACAAGAAGATGTACATCCAGCTTGGTGGTCGGGTGCTGCTGATTTTCTTGTTTGTCGGATTTGTTTTTGCAGGTGAATGGAGCATCGGGAGAGTCCTTGTCAGCTTGATCGGGTTCGTGGCTTGTGTCATGGTCGTGGTGGGATTCAAGGCCAAACTTAGTGCCATCATCTTGGTATTGCTGCTCAGCGTCTTCAATATTCTGGTCAACAACTTCTGGACGGTAAGGACAGCGCGAAGCCTCAAGAGATACGATACTAATGACCGTGCTCCAGCTTCACAAGAACCACCCCCACAAGGACTTCGCCAAGTACGATTTCTTCCAGATCCTCTCTATCATGGGCGGTCTCTTGTTGCTGGTCAACATGGGACCTGGCCAGCTCAGCGTGGATGAGAAAAAGAAAGTTTACTAGACCTGTACCAGCGTACCTGGAAAGGGTGCTGTTCCGCGAAAGATCAATGAAGCACATGTTGGAAACGTGCGAGTCCGGAAGGGGACTTACAGACACCAGCGCTCGAGCCAGACACTGAATGCCGCACATGTCGTTGCCCCTCGGTGGAGATTACGGCCGATTTGCGCGGACAATTCTAAAGCGACTTCTTCTGGCGCGTTGAGATCGCCAACTCCAGCAGGTGGGAACGGTATAACGATGTGCATGAGACCATGCAGGATAACGAGGCAGGCCGAGGAGACGAGGACCGAAAACTTGAGTGACCGCAGGCCGCAGGGCTTAACGGAGCTTCATTTCGACCTCAGCATTCCACCGAAATGCGACGCGTGTCCCGGAATGGCCATTTGTTATTTGAGCTTGCATAAGCGGAACATTCAGGGATTGAGCGTACTTTGGGCAGCACAGTGATAGACGAAGCAATTATCCAAGAACTCAAGCATGACTCGCTCCCTGTGCTTTCCGTCGACGGTCTCACCATCACTGTCAGCGCCAACTTCACCCTCAGAGTCCCTGCCTTGTCAGGCGTGACGGGACGTGGACAACATCACAGGTGGAGATGACCTGTAAAGCTGCCGACATCCCCGAGTAGAGGAGGCTAGGACAGTGGCCTTCCACAAGGGACTACTACAACACTAAATTAGGCAATCAGTGCGAGGCTTTGGAGCCTGGACAGTCCGTGCGCGACTCATCCGCGGCGAGGTCTCCCATGTCACATATCCGGGCTATCCAAGCAATGCAGAACTACCAGCGTTCGGATGAGAAGGATATAGGGGAGCCGTGATTGACTCCGAGGAACTGTCGGCAGCTAATTACTGTACCAGCTTCTGTCCAACGGGTGATGCAGGTACGGAGCTCACGGTCGAGTTTGAGTCATAGGCGGGAGCCTGGGTGGAATACTGTACTGTACATCCGCCTTATGGTCGGTGGAAGAAATTCATGCAAACACGCATTCTTCTGAGCCCGGATTCCCCCATGTGGTCTCTTCAAGGCGTCCTACTTAACCGGCTCAAGATTGCTCCATGTTACCATAGATGGTAGAAGCGACTCAAGCATCTCTGAAACTCTATTTTCGGCTTTCCTTACAGACATGCGGCGCATTGTCTAGCCGTTACCGAGGTCTTAAAGATCCTGAGTTCTTCAAGGTCCAAGCAACTCGGCTCTCCTCCTTGTGACGTTGATCCGTCCGTCCATTGGATCAACATCATCACAGAGAGTGAGATGCTGCATTGGTAAGTCCCCGGCAAGAGCTAGAGCTAGCTGTCATGGCCACTTCGATCATCTCCTATCACCTCTAAACAAGGCGCGCGTGCATCGAAGTTGCGGGCGAGCGAGGTATATAAAAGCTCCGACCTCGACACAATCACATTCACATTCACCCTCACCTGTAACGTTCGCCTTTACGGAGTACATCTACTGCTTTTCTTTACTCCTTCCAGTCCCTACTCATCCGTCTTCACCTCAGCACCATCACCTACAATGTCTCGAATCCAATCGCAACCCCCACCTCTAACGGTGCACCACTTGCACATCTCCCAGTCCGAGCGTATAGTCTTCCTGTGCGAGGAGCTCGGAATCCCCTACACCCTCAAGACGTATACGCGGGCGCCCATCTTCGCCCCACCCGACCTCGCTGCCCTGACACCGCAGCGCTCTGCCCCCGTCATCACCACGACCAACCTGGTCACAGGCGTCGAGTTCAACATGTCCGAATCCGGCGCCATAGCAGAGTACATCAACGGCATCTACGGCGGCGGCGGCGGCGGCGGCGGCCACCGTAGCCTCGCCCTGAAGCCCGACCACGCCAACTACGGCGACTACGTCTTCTGGTTCCACTACGCCAACGCGAGCCTCGGCCCGTCCTTCTTCCGCAAAATGATGGCCCTGATGATGGACCCGGCGGGCTCGACGCCCTATTCCCAGTCCGTGGTCATGGCGGGCATCCACAAACACTTGGCCGCTCTGGACGCCCGGCTCGAGAGGACCGCCACGTATCTCGCCGGCGAGGACTTTACGCTCGCGGACGTCATGACCGTGTGGTCGCTCACGACGGGGCGGCAGTGGTATCGCGTCGATTTGTCGCCTTATCCGGCTGTGTTGGCGTACTTGCAACGCGTCGCGCAGAGGGACGGGTATCAGAGGGCGATTGCCAAGGCGGAGCCGGGCCTGGATTGGACGAAGGGCCTCACGCCCGAAGGGCCGGAGTTGTTCGCCCCGTATAGGGAGATGCTTGGGAAGATGGGGGTCGACGTTGAGATGCCGAAGGCGAAGGCGAAGGAAGCGTGAGATGCTGTGTGCCCTGTACTGTGTATGTACAGGAGCGGGGCAGAGGCACGGCAGAAGCACGACGATGAGAGTTCACAGCCCCGCGCAGGCAGATACGGATCCGATGGAAGGATGCTGTTGAGGGGAAAGTTGGTGAGATATATGTGTATGTACGAGTATGTATAGGCTGATCGTCGCTCAATCTGGTCTCGTCTGATCTGGGCCGGTCGGGTCGGGTCGTGAAAGCATCATTTCCGCCTTCACTTTAGAAGAATTCATGGAATCAAGTTCGTCGACATCCCCTTCCCCTTCTATCCCACTGTCGATGCAGACTCTTTTTGGGCACTTTCTACAGTACCGAGTATGTCAGGGGGCAGAACTCTAGGATATGTACCGAGTACCGGAAGAGAGGATGGTGCTATCTAGTCTCCGTGCCATGCAACCCAAGATAAACACGATCTCATGCAACTTCGCTTTGGTTGATATGCAGTAAGTGCGTGCTCGTTCTTCTCACACTCCTCGAGCAAACAGGCCTTTAATCCCCTGTCGATATGATACCCTTTCTATGACTGTTAACCGTCAAAGATTGAGCTCCGACAGATATTGACACGTCTCTTTCACAACCCTTAACCGGCAAAAATGGACTTCAACAGATACTGGCTAGCCTCATCGCGACCGGGACTCTCCAGCAACCGATCCACCCTGTTGCCACTGCGATTTCCTAACCAATTTCCCCTGTCGTGGGGCACTTCGCCATCCGAGTTCCTCCTCCGTCTCGCCCGCTTATCGCCCACCGTCATACCCCGGGTCCACTGGCCGGCCGTTTCGATCCGGATATCCTCGGGGCTTCTTTCGCTCGCCTTCCACCGCACATCGTCTCGGGTGAGCACGTACCAGATACAGAGGGGATCGTGGAGGGCAAGCGCGGCACCTTCGCCTTCGTGGCCGATGTGCAGCCGCTCCATCTTGTCCAGCATGGGCGTCATGAAAGCGGACATCCACGCGGCGAGAGGCGAGCCTTGGTCGAGGAACGGTTTGGCAAAAGCGGTGAACTCGCCGCGCGAGAGCATGTGATATTCCGTAATGTCGAGGCTCATGAGTGTAAGCTTCAACTGCTTCGACAGACGGGGCGGGTAGTGGGGCAAGTGGACGCTCCTCTCCCCCTCGGTGGCGACGGGCATCGTGCTCGCCGGAATGGGCGACGACAGCGCGTACACCCTCGCAGCTGCGTACGGGTCCGCGTAGACGTTGAACTCGGCCACCGGTGTGACGTTGCCGATCCCGTCGACCGTGCCTCCCATGGTGACCACCTCTTTACATCGCAGGAAGGTCTCCGGGTCCTCGGCGGCGGCGAGGGCAAAGTTCGTTAGCGGCCCGATTGCAATCAGCGTGATGGTCCCGGGTTCGTTCTCCCGCAACAGGCGCAAGATCTCCTTATGGGCAGGCTCGAGGGACGGGACGAATGCATTGCTCGGCTCCTCGATGTTGACTTCGGGCTTGGCCTTCTTCGTCAGATCGTCGTCCGGCGGCGGCTGCTCGAACAGGCGATCCCAGTCCTCCTTGGGGGAGAAGTGCGGATGACTCGTGTGCGTGCCCGCCAGGCCGTCGACCCCGTGGAAATAGTCGGCGCTTTCGATGCGGTCTTGGAGGGGCTCGTCCGCGCCAATGGCGACCAGGGGCTTGAATTTCGTGATGCCCTCAAAGCCGATGGGCTTGCCTTGTGACTTGCGCCAGACGAGTTCTTTCTCCAAGATGTGGAAGATCGCGACGACGTTGCGGAGGCATGAGCGCACGTCCACGTTGCCGAACGTCAGGGAGATGAGGAGCACTTCCAGGTCGTCGGCCTTGGCGCTGAGGGCCAGGAGAATGGCGAGGACGTCGTCGACCCCGGGGTCCGTGTCGATGATGATGCGGTTCTTCGGTCCCATGGTGGAGATGATACCCGTAGACAGTCGAGCACCCAATATCTCGTCGACCCGATAGCAGTATGAGGTTCAAGTCAAGGCACCAACTAAAGCAGAAGAATGATGGTGGTCAGGCGAACGTTAGCACGATCCCTTGTTGCACGTCAGCCCAGACAATTCTTTGCAGGCAGATAACCCAACGCTTAGGAGCTGAATGCCCAAGAAGTCGTGGCCGAAATTCCCTCGCAAATCTGACTGCTGGCTGCTTGAGATTGTTGTGTGCCCGCGCATCAATCGTTGGAGGGATGAGATCGAGGAGAGAATCAGGAATAGCGCCCGTTGTCGGCGAATTCCGATCTCTTGGCGGTACCGATGCTTGTGGCACGTGCGCTTACGTGCCGTGCCGTCTTTCCAGGCAAGTCTTGCGACGGCGAGAAGTTCCTCCGCCGGTTGATATTCGGCTCTCGCCTTGCGAGATATGTACGATGTCCAGCAGCATATTAGTCAGTTGTAGTGATCAAGCGTCCCAAATCTTCTTTCGATGCGCATTGGTGTGTAGACCTGCACACGAGAAGGGCGCGAGCTTGTCTGTCTGCAAAGATGATTTAGTCGCAATCGACAAATCGCAGAGATCGCCAGGCCATCGTTTTCCTCCTGGACGCGGTGGTTGATTCCCTCCCTCGCAACCGTAAGTCCCCGGTACCTCGCTCATAATCGACTGATGAGTCTAGTATCATGCAAGGGCGCCTGATACGGTGGCTATAAATGGTCTAGCTGCTGAAGTATGATGCATGAAGTATACAACGAGACCACTTTGGCACACCCTACACGGATCAAAGCATGACCGATTTCGAACGACGTGCTTAAATAGCCATCGATACTCCTTCTCCAGCATCCATCCGTTGTACCGTCCTTAGATACCGTGCATTCAGAATGGCGGACACCAACGCCAATCCAATCAGCGGAAGACGACCCTACAGCGGGCCACGTTATACACATCAACATCCGCAACTAGGCCTCCTGACAGGCCGTCTCGTCAAGTCCCCTCATTTTCCCAACTCTTCAGTCGTGCAGTTCTGTTCTGTCCCGTTCGCGAAAGTGCCCCAACGCTTTGCACCATGCATCCCTCAGGACAGTATACCAGCAAGTTTCGATGCTCGGCCTCACAGGGACTTTACACAGTTCGGGGCTGCTTGTCCTCAAGTTGGTGCCACGAAGCCTAGCTGGTATACCGCCTATGGTGGTGCGCTTGAGGATGATCTCGGCCTGGAATTCGACGAGTTTACATGTCTTACCGTCAGCATCTCTGTGCCGGAGACGTGTCTCTCCGCCAATGCAGACGGGAAAGAGCAGAAACACCGGCCTGTCATGGTCTACGTACACGGTGGCGGCGCGCAAGAGGGCATAGGCCATGTCGATGGCCTCCATTCCAACGCTGCACTAGCAGCCTACTCATCCGAGCTGTCTTTGCACGCCGTCACGGTCAACATCGGGTACCGGCTCAATTGGCTTGGCAGCCTGGTTTGTCAAGACGTTCTTGACGAGTACAATGCTGACCCCTCGGTTTCACCACATGGTCCGTTCAACTTGACCATCCAAGACCAGCGTGCGGCTTTCGCATGGATTCAGAAATACATTGGTGGATTCGGTGGTGATTCCAACAACATCACTGCCTTTGGCGAGTCCGCGGGGAGTATTTTCCTGGTGTATCATATGTGCGGCTCTCCCGAGCGGCTTTTCAACAGAGTGATCCTTCAGTCCGGAGTCGTCTTTGGACATGGCACGTTTGAGCAGAAAAATGCAGAATACCAGGGTCTGCTGAAACACTTCGGTATTGAAGACGCGAGTGCCAGTGAAAGGCTGGAGAAGCTTCGTCAAGTGCCGGCGGAACTGCTTGCAAAATATCCTGGTCAGCACACCTTACCTTTTGTCGGAGGCTTACCTGGCGTAAGCATCAAGAAGCCGCTATTTCCAAGAGGGAGCCCGACGTTCTCGGTGCAGACATCGCTGATATCATCTTGCCCTTGGCTTGAAGATATCATCATTGGCGACAATTTCTGGGAGGGCTATGTCTTCAGGGACTTTGTCCGGGCTGCTTCACCAAAGCGTCTCTTGGATACTGTCAGATCCGTTTTCCCGGAACAGCAGGCCGCCAGGCTGTTGCAAGCATACAACTTACCTGGCACTCTCGAGCTCGCCGCCCAGGTAGATGGCAACCTCTTCTGGGGCAACATCATGTACTTCGTCGGCGACCTGCTGTTTTCGCATCCTGTTCATACGATGGCCAACGAGCTCGCTCTTGAGAGTGCGACCGCTTCGGGTCCCGCCAAGAAGCGAAAGATCTTCCGCTATTCATTCGGCTTAACGAATCCGTTTCCCGGCTCAGAGCACAGCTTCGTGACGGGCCACCATTTTGTGGAAATCTTATTCCTGTTCTTGACACTACTAGACCGATACCCACGACACCGTGACGGATGGCTTGAGGACCAGGCCAAAGAGACTGCAAAGAGATGGATCATGTTCGCGAACGGGAAAGAGCCGTGGGACGAGTATATTATTCATCGAGCCTCGGGAACCGGTGATGCGAGGATTGCAGTCTGCGATGACATCCGTGGCTGGCATGTAAAGACCGTCTCGCAGGATGAAGAAGAGAGCAAAAGCGATCCCTGGGGTCGGAGACGCTACGATGGATGGGCAGCAATAGAAGGCGCATTGCTGTCGCTGAAAGCCCCTGAAATGGACCTGAAGACATTTGAACAAAATCTCCAGATGGCACGGTTGCAGTTACTCGGAAGTGTCGTCGGACTTCCCTCAGACTAACATGGATGGATTTGCAGTTGGTCATTGTCCTATCTAATAGGGCCGCAAACTGGCGGATGGCCCCTATGTCTTGAGAGAAGAGTGCCTCGTCACTCAGAATGATAGTACAATGAATGAATAAGGCTGTTGATAACGAGAAATAGCATCGACTCTAGCGACGGCGCATAGCAGCGTGAAAAGTTGGGGCCGCCCGTGGTGAAATAGTATACCAACTGCTGAAGTCGCCAGTGTAGAAGAGCACCAGCGCCAGCCACATCAGGTTGAGCATTCGCTTAGTCTTCGGGTTCTGTGTCCTCCCTTTCGCGGTCCTCCACCGTCTGGTCGCCAACTTCGTTCCGCACTACGACCACACATCCAGCGACCCTGGCTTCTCAAGTCATGTTCTTATGAAGACCATCACGATTTCTAGAAGCACTGGGCCACCTCGAACGCGCATCTCAATAGGATGTCCCGCGTAAGAAACCAGATCATGCTGAAAGATCCAACCTGACAAATGGGCAGCATCACATGGTCGAGAAGACTACCACGGAAGGTGGCTTCCACGGGGCTGAACTGCTCGGTCAGCGTATTTGAAGTCAATACTCGGAAGTAGAAAGGGTTATAAAGTAATGCATTTAGAGACCCGCAACACTTAACGCCACGATCATGGCTTCGTCGACCGGGCTCAGGACGGCGGGTAGAGCATAGCATGTCTCGGTCTGGGTGAGCTTGTCGAGCTCTGTTTCTTCCTTCGGCATCTTGACTCGACCTGCGGAGAGAATTTACGGCACGTTTGAATAGGATATTGACCTGCACTGCTCGCAGACTGTTGTCGATGTTCGCAATGCAGAGAGCGTGGAAAAAGATGAGAAGAAAGATTTCTCATACCCGGTGTTTGTTCTTTGAGCAGGGAAGAGAGTGAAGGCTTGAGGATCGTCGCGTCGTTTGTCGGTGGGTTTGTTGTTTGGTTCAATACATTGATTTGCGATGAGGTTGGACACTGAGAGATTACCGTATGATGTCTACCTGCGCATGAAGTGCAAAAAGAGCATTGTTACCTTCGTGCTGCTTCCCTTTGGCATACCATCTATCTGAGGCGCTGCAGACTTATAATCCACATTGCTTCACATTATCTTCTTCTGGCAGGTAATCAAACCGCAGTAGGGTCTCGAGATAGGGTTAATGTCAAACCAGCTCGGGGAATCAGGCCAGGTCCCAGACTGTATTGAGTCCGGCATGTCGACAGACATAACAATGATATCGGGAGGTTTGATGGGTGTTGGCTCGTACCCCGTGGAAGCAAATTGCATTGGGTGGGAGAATTCCATGATCTCGTCGAGTAGGCCGGACACAATTCACGCCGATCACGTGCGCTTATTGGCGACCTGGTTGCTTCTGCCAATCAGCCCCTGCGTAATGGAAGGATGCAGTTCGCACCGCCGCTCAGATGTCCGGCCAGATACAGCCAAGTGTGAGCTTAGGGCAGCCTATTTCTGTGCCCCTGGCGCCCCCCAATGTCTCGAAGGGAAAAAATTGTTTTGAATCCGGGCCCAAATTTATTGCCTTGACAAACCCACAACGCGTGAGCGGTAGAAGCGATTTTTGGGTGGCGCGTGTTCCACAAACATGGCTGCCATGGCTACTGCGACTCCATCTCTCTATCACCGGTCCCTTTGCTCTTCGCTCTGCTCTCCGTTGTCGCACCACAGTCCTTTCTCGAGATCAGTTGCATCTGTCGGCTGCTCCCCCGCACGTCTCCTGCATCGGCCACTGCACGTCCAATCGCTCCCCAAATCCCGATCCAAATCCAAATCCAAATCCCCCACAGTCAACTACGCCGTGACGTCCCGGAATCTTTTCAATCTGGCTTCCTCACGCTCACGTCCATATTCCCAAGCCACCAGTCGCTTGAGTTTGATCTCAAGACACTTGGAAGAACACCAACCGTCCTCTTATCCTCCCATTAACACACCATATACCACTGAGCGGGCTTCGTTGCCTTCGGACGACGTCCCTTGGAACCCTCCGTCACCACCTGCCCCTCTTCCGAAATCGCCCTCGCAAGTGCAGAAGAGACAATTGTCCACTTCATCTTCCGCCAAGATGTCTTCGCAACCTCCTCACGCTTCTCTTCTGATTCCCGGGCCCATCGAGATCACCGATGAGGTCTCCCAGGCTATGGGCCACTATGCCCAGTCCCACGTCGGCCAGCCGTTCGTCAATACCTTCGGCGAGACTCTGACTCAGCTGCGCCAACTGTTCCAGACCAGCAACCCCAACTCGCAGCCCTTTGTGCTTGCAGGCAGCGGTACTCTTGGCTGGGATCTGGTGGCGGCCAACCTCATCGAGCCCGGTGAAGACGTTCTCGTCCTACACACTGGATACTTCGCAGATTCCTTTGCGGACTGCCTGTCGACGTACGGCGCAAAGCCTACGCAGCTCAAGGCTCCCATTGGAGACAGGCCACAGCTGCCCGACATTGAAGCCGCGCTGAAAGAGAAGAAGTATAAGGCCCTTACGGTTACACACGTCGACACCTCCACCGGCGTGCTTTCCCAGATCCAGGCCCTTTCAGACCTTGTGCGCCGCGTGTCTCCGGACACGCTTTTGGTCGTCGACGGCGTCTGCTCCGTGGGAGGAGAGGAGATCCACTTTGACAACATGGCAATTGATGTGTGCCTGACGGCGTCTCAAAAAGCTATTGGATGCCCGCCGGGTCTATCGATCACGATGGTCTCGGAAAAGGCGATGAACGTCTTCAAGTCTCGCAAATCCCCGCCAGGAAGCTACTATGCGAGCTTCAAGAATTGGTTACCAATTATGCAGAACTACGAGGCTAAGAAGCCTTCGTATTTTGCGACTCCTCCAACTCAATTGGTCCAGGCCCTGAATACCTCCTTGAAGCAGATCCTGTCGAGACCACTGGCCGATCGCTTTGCTCAACACAAGAAAGTGAGCGAATACGTGAAGGCCAAAGTAAAGGAATTGGGTCTGAAGGAGCTGGCCCTGGACCCTGCAAACGCAGCTCACACCATGACGGCAATTTATTTACCCGAGGGCCTGACTCCGCCCGAGATCCTCCCCAAGCTTATGAGCAGGGGCGTCATTTTCGCAGGTGGCCTGCACCGGGAGATTGCGGCGAGATACATTCGTTTCGGCCACATGGGGGTGTCGATTACGGATGAGTCGAGAGGAGACGTTGACAAGGCCCTCGATGCCTTGAAGGAGGGTCTGGCCGAGGTGCAGCAGGCTAAGGGAAAGAACTGAGTCTCATGATAGCTTTCGAAGATGTTGGGGCGAGGCATCCTTGCATGGGCATGAGACACCAATGCAGAGAATCTGGGCAAAACTCGGGTAAGAGATGTGCTTACCCGAGATCTTTCCGAGCACAATGCCAGAAGAAAGTGAAGGCATGGGGAGACTCGCATAGCACATGTTCTCATTTTTATTTCCGGTCAAGTGAGAATGTGGGTCGGGGAAGAATACAGTACCCGACCCCCGGTGTTTGGAAACAAACCTCAGGAAGATGCCTAGATCTTAGGGTAGACGGCTATACATATGCATGCATCGGGAGATATCATCTAGCTGTGGCGGAATAGAATGCGATTATGTCAACTCCCTCGTGCAGTCCGCCAGTGTTCAGTGTTTTAATTGTGTCCATCAC
This sequence comes from Phialophora tarda, assembly GCA_016109495.1. NCBI lineage: Eukaryota > Fungi > Ascomycota > Eurotiomycetes > Chaetothyriales > Herpotrichiellaceae > Phialophora > Phialophora tarda. The sequence continues at coordinate 1,400,941 of JADWPL010000009.1, forward strand.
CGGAGAACAGAAGCGAACGAGCCTCATTTCCGTCAGAGTAATCCTCTGAGACACTGATGCTCTTATGACTCAACGTCCCCAGAGCTCTTTGAACACCCCTCCGCACCGTGTCTCCCAGCGTGACCTCCTCGGTCCACTTGACGGTTTCGCACTCAAAAGGTCGAACAATGCAAAAAGGACGAGCAAGGAACGGATTGACATTGGACCAGAATACAAGCTCTGTGTCGAATCTGCTGCTCCCCAGCAGCGAGCTTGGAGCTGAACAAGCCGCATTCGATAGACTTAGTCGTGACGCACAACAAAATCAAGCCTAGGGACGTTTTCTTGCCGTCAAGAGACTCAAGACAAGCAAGTCTACCGATCAAGGGTTTTATATGCCTAATCCCATCGTATAGCGGGACTGAGCATGTATGTAATTACGTGGCAAATTATCGGTTCGTAAGCTTTCAGAAACAAGGCCAGCCAGCCTCGACAAATCCTTCATGACTTTCCAGAATGGACAGGACTGGACAGGGAAACCGAAACCGAAACACCGCGCTATGCAAATCTTTCCACGCTAATGTCATTACCCCAGAGAGCAAGCAAGACAGACGAACGAAATCGCTGATTCATTTCCAAAGTATCGAAGACAGGCAGCGTTACTCAACCTTACTGTTGAACCTGCTCCGCGCACGGATCTGTTTGCCATATCTGTAGAAGAAGAAGCTGTTGCGCGCAGTGATCAGCATTGGTCCGACAACATCAGAGGGAGCGCGGTCCGGACTGGACTTACGGCATCGGCACACATGCAAGGGCGAGGAAGCCCAACAGGGAGGAAGCCCACTGGAAGCCCAGGTTCTCATACACTGGTGGAGAGAGCCAAATTAGCCCATGTTGTTGTTTTTTTGGTTCCGGATCGAACCTCAGAACCACACTCACTTTGAGTCCCGAACAAGGGAAATGCAGCCGCGAAAACCAGCCGGACCAGACAATTCGCTGCGACGGCGCTGGCGGCGTAGTTCGGGTACGCGTCGACGAGGAAGGTCAGAATGCCGGTGAAGGCGAGGAACAGGCCGATGCCGAAGACGGCGCTCCCGATGATGGGCACGATCCAGTGCACGCTCGAATATGTCGTCCAGCCGAACCAGAACAGGCCGATGGGGACGAGGACACCGCCGAACATGGCGGTCGGGAGGCGGAACTCGGGCTCGGGCTTGGCGTTCGGGTCGCCGGTCTTTTCTTCCAACCGCCGCACGAGCCTCAGGTAATTCTTGTGCCAGAAGGGGTCGGTCAGCACGCCTAGAACCATACCCGTTCCCAGGCCGAGGAAGGACAGGCCGACTTGGTAGAGCTGGAAGCCGTGGTTCCTCTCGAACACGAGCGGGAAGGCGCCGAAGAAGAGGTAGACGATGCCGAGCAGGATGGCGGCGTAGATGTTCAGCAGCAGACACATGGGTTCCAAGACGATGAGCTGGATGGGGATCTTGCACGACAGGATGAGCGTGCCCATTATGGTGCGCTTGACCTTTTCAATGGGTGCGAACCAGCGGTCGTCGCCCGTTTCTTTCCGCTTCTGCTGCGCCTTTTGCTTGAGGAGCACTTTGTGGTACGTCTCGGGGACAAAGAAGACGACGAGGCCGAGGAGCACGCCGGTCCAGATGAGGAGGGTATAGAACGTCCATCGCCTGCGAAAACAGTGTCTGTCAGCCCTGTCCGTGTGGCACACACACAGCAAAATCACCACGCCTGGGGGAGGGGGTTTGATACGTACCATACCGTGAACTGGTTGATGAAGCCCCCGACAACAGGCCCGGCTGCGGGGCCCAGAAACGGGGAAATGGTGAAGATCATCATAGGGAACTCGATATCTTTCGACTCGAAAAGATCTGCCACCGTGCCGGCCGCGACGGCGAGGAAGGCACTTCCAGCAAACCCGTCGAAGAATCTGCCCACGATCATGGTCTGGATGTTCTGCGCCACAGCACAGGGAATCAGCCAGATGAGGAAGAAGAACAGCGAGCCAATGTAGATTGGTCGTCGGCCGTAGAACTATTGTCGCCGCAATGGTCGGTCAGTCAGTCCCTGAGCATTCATCCTCTCTCTAGTTGCTTGTCACAAACGGGAGCTGGAATGGGGCAAATCTACCTCGGACAGCGGACCCAGCAGCATGGGGCCAAAGGCCAGGCCCAGCACAAACAGCGAGAGTCCCAATGTGGCGACCTCCCGTGAACAGTGGAATTCTTTCATGAGCTGCCCGTACGTCGTCGTGTATGTGGACGAGGCAAAGGTCCTAGAAGCGCCATCAGTCACACTGTCTCCCAACCAACTACCACTGGTGGTTGCACGCGGTACATGCACGCGGTACATACACGCAGAAGGACGCAAACGAGGTGATAAACACAATAAACCACTTCCTGGCCGGGTTGAAGTTGCGCGGACACGACTTGTCGTCTGGCCCGTCCCAGCGGACCTCGAACGGATCGGTCTTGGTCTTGGTCCTTCGAGGGGTCGCCGGAGCCGTGCCATCGTGCGCTTCGTCCTCTTCGGCCTCAGCCCCATCGTCCAAGTTATATGCCGAGTAGCCATCCGTGGCTACAGATCTCGTTCTTGCAATGTTCGTCTGCGAGCGTGTCGCACCCAACGTACCCGACGTGGGCACCTGATGGAGAGTATCCGCTTTCTCGAGGTCGACATCCGAGTCGGCCGGCGAATCGAGAGTGTCGTCGCTGCCTGCCGGAGTGACGGGATCATTCTGCTGCTGCTGCTCCTGCTGCTGCTCTTTCTCCCGATCCGCCATATTTGCGCGCCTTTACTTCCCCAGGACGATGTAAGTAGAGTCGAGGTTGCCGTTCAGACGATGCAATATATGCTATGCTGTGCCTTGTTTCTTGTAACTGAATACTGGTCAGACAATTGCCGCTTGTTGCAACTGGATGGATAGATTCAATGGCAGGAGGGAACGGATATGCATCGCGGCCCATGATATATCATACTGTACATCCCAACCATAGATCACACAACCGGGTAACCATGCGATCATGCAGGATAGTACAGTAATTAGCTTGCCTGCTAAACCCGTACGCATCACTGCCAGAAAAGGGCACGCGCTTCGCTTGTCGGGTTCTAACCCTCCCAACCGTCCCAACCCTCCAATGGCCGAGCCCGCATCGTTGTGCGCGATTTGACGCCCACAGGCGCCACGGCAGACCACGCCGACCTTCAGGTACGAAAGGCCCGTTAGTCAGCCCAGAAGACTAGTAGGTGAATCAATGCGGTCATATACCCAGCCAGTACGGAGCCACCTAGGAGCACTGGGGTTGAGTGTCGGCGGCGATAGAGTGGGTCATCCATCCCCTGCGGACGGCGGCACCAGTTAAGAAGGACTTTGCGATTGTTTCGCCTGGTGATGTGTGCGATGTGGTCGATCTCGTTGAAGGCCTCTCTTCTCGCGCAGATGCAAGTGCAAGCGCAAAGCTTGAGCATTGGCCTTGCGACTGGTGTGGCGAAAAAAAGGCCAGAAGAGAACGCACGCGGCGGGGCGGGGCCTGATTAATCCCTGCGAAGAGGCCTAAAGCGAACAGTAATACTACTGGGTATCTTTAGGGGCCTTATGGAGTGACGAACTGCCAAACTCACGCTGCTGAGGCGTACCTACCTATGTATGTACTCCGTACACCACCTACTGTATGTAGGTACTTACAGCATAACAAGTATATGGTACCGTATGCATAGGTATATACTAACTACTGCGACTAACTGACCAGCGTGCCAGCCTACCATTCAGACACCGAACCCGAAATCCGTGCTTCGAATCATTTGCGCCCGTCGTGCCGAGGACATGGTCGACTCACAAACATAACAAAAACAAGGCCTGACAATACCGATGGAAGCAAGCACATAGCGAACGAATGGACGAGTACGCATCGTGTATGGAGTACAAGCTGCCCATCGAGCGTCAGGTACGTACACGTATCAGTATGTCATCGGCCAGCGTGTTACGGGGCAACTGCTTAGGAATCTAGGTTGTTAGGCGGTGGTTAGGCGCCGGTGGTAAGGCCCAGCGCGCTAACGTAAGGACCGAGCCAAATAACTATGTACTTACTGTGTACTGCGGGTGACTGTGTACGAACGTACGGACCGTTGCATCGGGCGCAGTTATTACATTAACCCCGAGTGACTACGTACACAGTAGTAGTAATATCTCCCGTCCGGCGTCGAGGTCACCTAAGCTAGGTGAATACTAAGCAATGATACAGTGATTAGAGGCGCGTGGCCTGCGTACCTTACACTGTCCTTCCTCCTCCGTTGATCCGCTACATCAGTGCCCTCGAACACAGTTAGTAATCCTTTCTGTGTAGGATAGGATGAGAAGGAGATTCGTGAGTCCTTGAAACAGATAGCCACATTCTGTAGTGGAGTCGGAGGCGTCGAACACCCCGTATCGCACAAGGAGAGATCCGCGAAGATTCAGCACGTATCTAATTATCTTATGGCCGCTTAAAGTCCGTTGGGTTGAAATTCCCGCCCTCTATTGCCCCATGCTGTGTGTACGGAGGACGTGACGGCATACTCCTCTTCTGGCCGCTGACTTACTTCTGCCATTACCGCAGCTGCGGACAGACTTACGCAGCTGTATCCGTACGAGCATCCCGAGTCAACAACGCGTGCCGCACGATCTGCCCCAGACCCGTCAGACGGTCCTGTGGCTCGTTCGAGAAGACAATGCGGATGTATTGGGCGTGATCGTCACCGCCTCCCCAGCCGGTCATGGGAGTGACGCAGGCTCCTGCCTTGAGAAGAGCCTCGGCGGCGTCGTCGGCTTTCCAGCCAAGTATATCGACGCGTAGCAACAGGGACCAACCCCCGTCCGGCCTGGCGACGGGCAAACCCTCAAGTTCGCGCATGCAAAGATCGCGCCGCAGTTGCAGCTCGCGGACATAGTCGGGCATGCTCGTCTCGGACAGCTCGAGAGCTTCCTTCGCGGCCTGTTGTGCGATGCCCACGGGAACGACCACGTTCGCCATGGACACCAACCCGATGTCGTGCATGATGTGCTCGGGCCCGACAATCCAGCCGACACGCCAGCCGATCATGCGCAGCTCTTTCGACGCCGACCCGACCGTGATTGTCCGGTCCGCCATGCCGGGCAACGACGCCGGGTGGATGACCGGCCTGGCGTCGAAGAGGAGACGCTCCATCGCGGCATCGTAGACCACGAGGATGTCGTGCCTAACGCACAATTCTGCGATCAGCTCCCAGTCCTCGCGGGTGAGGTACGCTCCCGTCGGCATGCACGGCGACATCAACACCATAGCGGTGACTTTATGGCTGTCGGATGATTCGACGACCTGCCTAAGCCTGTCCCTATCCAGAGTCCACGACTGGCCAGCGTTGAATTGAAAGGGCACGAGGCGAGGGACCCCGCCCGCGAGACGCACGCGATTCAGCAACCCCGCGTAGGCGGGTTCCATCAGGAGGACGCCGTCGCCATCCTCGACCGTCGCGAGCAATGTGTTGAGTATACCGCTGAGGCCACCGGCTGAGATGACACAGTTCGCTTGACCATTGTACTGAACCATCCCACCGGTCAGGGAGCTGACATGGTTAGCGACCGTGTCCCTCAACTCCATCTGCCCGAGAAATGGCAGATAGCTGTTATGGTCGTCGTTCGAGGCAGAATGGGATGTGATATCCTGCACGACGCTGTCGGGAGGGATATCCACATCTAGGTTCTCCAGACGCAGGAGTGCCCGCGCCGGCCCCGAACCACCATCTTCCGCCTTTACCTTGTCGGCGATGTTGCCCATCCTGTCGACCCCGATGCCATGGATGGCGTGGAGTCGTTTCGGGCGTCGACGATCCGCCATCCTTCAGGATACTCCCAGGGATGCTGTTTAGGAGACGTCACGCAAGCAAAGGTCGGGAACGATCTTGCGTTGTTCGTTCTATATGTCAGCTCGACTTGGCAAGCCCGAAACCGGAGGCGCCCTGTGACATTTGGAAGCCGAGGCTGTCCTTTGAATGCATTCTCTATCCTTCTCTATCCGCACCTTGTCACGACCCGTCAGGCGACAATTGTTCTTCATTTCCGCGGACCACTGTCGCGGGGCCGAATGGGTCAAGGAACTGGGTATTCTCTGATTGAGTCGAGATTCAGTCCAGTCGGTCGGTGGTCAGCAACAATCGGCGGCACTGACGTCATTAGCAAGCTTGAGATTCATTCACCCTTCATTCACCGATAACTCACCGCGCATTCACCTACCGCTGCACCTGCACATCATAAAAACACTTGCATCCAGAGGGGGCGTGCTGGGTGTACTCTCTGAGTAATAAACTCGTGGCAATTGACATGGTCATCGCCTCCAGCGTCCCGACTGCGCAACGGCGCAGGTGTGGTGTCACGGCTTGGTAAGAAGATGTGACGCACTTGAACAACGGAGTCAGTGCGAGTGCGCGCGCATATTGATCAACAGCAGCAAAGACCTGGGGATCATGTGACCAGCAGATGCAGTAGATGTCACGAAAGGTCAAGTAGAAGGACGTGAGTGCTCATTTCGTAATTCTGCTCTTGAGATCATGTCATTTCGTTTGCCCACCAGCTTCAGGGAGAGGTTGACGCCCGCTCTCTCTCGGTGACAGTCCAGCAAGCTCATAACCCGGACCCTCTGTTGATGAAACTCCAAAATGAACCTTCGCCAAAGTCCCCACGGAACTGTTGCGGCATCTCGTTGGACATGCGCTCGGATCCGCTCTCCGCGCTGAAGCCTTCCTCTGACATGGCGAGAGCCAGATCATTGTACGTCAGGTCGGCGACTGGTCGAAAAGTAGTGTCATCGAACGCATATTCCGAGCCGACCGGCGGAGCTGCCGACGACGTCTGCTGAAACTGCATATTCCAATCAGGCATCTCCGCGAAAGCGGCATTGTTGGCGAACAAGGGTGGTTGCTCCGCCACTGGATAAAATGGCCTTGCACTGTGGGAACTGGGCGTCATGAGCAGTTCGGATGAACGTCCATCTGAGGGAGAGCTGCTAGGTTTGGACGCCAGCGACGGCGACGGGCGATTCTTCTCCGCCCGCAGCAGGAGGTTGTGAATGACATCGGCCCCTTGTCCCGCTACCCGATTTGTAGCTCGAATCATATTCAGTCTGGAGAGGGATTCCTTGATACAGCGGAACGCCTCGGCCACCAGACCCGCGTTTTCATTCGGGAATGCAATCAAGACCGCCAGCATGGACACACAGGGTTCGACACACAGGTAGGCGAGCGTGAACATCCTGTAGTGGTGTTGTTCTAGGGTCAGGAAGAATCTTTGCTGGGCGTCTAGCATTTCGATCCCCGCCTTTAGAATCTCGGTGCGACTTTTGGCGATGGAGAAGATGTAGGGTCTGTGGAGCATGAGGACGAAGAGCCACACAGTTGCACAGAGATATTCACGTTGCGATGCCAAGTGCGGACACTCTCCATCGTAGGACCTATCCGGGTTCTCGAAGCGGTAAGTCGCGGGGACCGAAGCAATGTAGTCGAGGGCTATCTGATGCAGGCGCTCCACCTTGCCGTAATCGCGCGGGTAGGGGCCCTGCGCTTCCAACTCCCTGACCTGCGGGAGATACTTGTGGATGTGGTACTCGAGCAATCGCACCGTGAAAGTGTTCGGTTTGTCGTATTCAGTCCTTTGAAACGGCGCCGTGGATGTGCGGTTTCTCGGGATCTCACAGTCCGTCGGCGGGATGATCGTACAGTCGTTGGGCTTGAAATTCAAGGGTTTGCCCAGCACCATGCCCATTTGACTGCGCCAAGCGCTCAGTAAAGGATGAAAATCGTCTTTCAGTGACTCACCTGTCCCAAAGGTAAAGATTCAACATCAGTCGCCGGCGCAACACTACCTCCCACAGTTCTTCAATCGCGCTCTCCGCGTCACTGGCGTACAGTTTGCCGTCATCCCGATGGAGGCCCATCTCCTGTGCGTGGATAGCGGCTTGGGCAACGACCAGACATGCCTCGGCTATCAAGCCGCGGTTCTTCAGCCACGCGGTGCGTAGAATCTGCGCCGCGATGTAATCCAAGTTGGTCACGTCCTTTGGGAGCAGGCTTAATAGGCGCATCGTGGCATCTTCGGAAACGCCATCTCCATCCTCAGCAATGCCCTTCAGGCACGAAGCATGCAAGGTCTCAGAGTATCTGGCCGGGAGGAATTGGAGCGCGTACGCTAGAACCTGGAAAAGCAGGGCTGAAAAGATGAGTTTCTCGGAGGAGAAGGTCGTATCGGCTGGAGGACTCGGAGGGTGCAGGGGGTATTGCTGATAGTACTGCTCGAGTTTGGGGATGAAGTAGTTCCGGTCCAGGATGGTGTAATGCCAATTCACCTCGTTGAAGAAGATGGCGACAAGGTGCCTCACGCAAGATGGACAGGGCAGTTGTTTCAGGACGGCCTGGTAGATTTCAAGGGCGGGCGCACAGAGGCAGATGTGCCTTTGCTTGCGTGGTGGTGGCTTGCGCGTACCGCCGACTTCTAGATTCTCCAGTTTCAGGAGAATGCCAAGCGAGTTGTGCACGTTGACGTTGGAATACCCGTACGATGCGAGATCCGGGCTCCATGGCTGCTCCCCCTTGGTAGGGCTGTATTCACGCGCTTGCACTTCACCATCGGGTTGCTTGAACAAGGCGCTGGTGTTGGGGCCTTCCGCAGCCCGGTGCGAACGCTTCAGACTGGAGGCCACGACCACTTAGAAACCGTGAAGGATCGGATGTAAACTACTAAACTTTACTTACCTAGAGATCGCATCGCCGTAGGTGCAACTATCCTGCTTTCCGCGGAGGACGCAGGTCATACATGGGGATTCCCTATTGCACTGATTGTTCACGTCAAAGCCTGCGTAGAAGACGGTGCGACAAGCGGGAATGGCATTACCTTCTGTTTGCTATGGCGACAATTCGTGCAGCTGAACGTGATGCGCATCCGTTTCTTCCGCATCTGCTCGCCTGGGGCCTCGGCGGAGTAAGGTCGGCTTTCCATCTTCCTGACAGTGTCCGTGGAAATAGACGCGCCGCCAGTCACTGGGATGGGAGTCTCAAATTCCGAGGGCTTGCGGGTGCTCGCTTTACATAAAGCCGCAGGCTCTTGCTCACTGGCGCGCGAGACAGAGAGAGCAAGGCGATTACGAGTTACGGGGGGAGGTTATTCGGAGGCAACAAGATTACTCAGCGCCGCCAAGGGAACCGGAAGGACGTAATGTGATTGGTGGACAGGGGGTGCCTCATTTTTCACCTGCTGCTCGGCTCCGCACGCCAATGGCACGGTGGAAAACCTATCGTTCTCCCAAGGCTGACCCAGCCCTAGACTCCTCTGGAATTTCGCCGTCAAAGGCCCTCAAGATCCTCCGCAGACCCGAAGCCAGCATGATGACGCTCTCGCCGGACGGGGATCGACTATGCTGGAGATTCAATACAAAGCAACTGAGAAGGGGAAGGGAACATTCAGGGCTGCCATGCCGCTCACTGACGACGCCCGTTGCCACTCGCGAGTGTTGCGTTGCGGCCTACGTGATTTTGTGTCAAATGCAAGCACGCTGCTATGTCCAGCTTCCACCTGCGGTCGACGCGGAGGATCTCGCATGTGTGTAACGCCCTCAGAAACCACGCGCTGCCTCGAACCATACGATCCACCGGAAGTTGCCAAAGATCGGACATTGCCTGTCTCCTTGACACGATTCCTCCTCTTCCTAGCGACCATCAGAATGACCTGCGGGCCACGGAGCAAAGGGCGCTGACAGGGATACAGAAGCCAAAAGCTAACAAACCCTGCGGGACGAAGGTGTTGCAACTAGCGGGTATCGGCCCTGTTGCCTGTCGATGGGCTGGGCGTTTGCCGTACGAGAGGTCGCGCGGATCGAGGCAATGAGCCATCCCAAGGGAAGCAACGCGTCGCCGCCTCAGCTCGACTAATGATGATCTCGACCCTCTGTCGCATTCGCGGCATTTGATGGCGACTACCTCTAACAGTACCCTACCAGCCGGCCCGCAGTTTGATCTGGCAACCCATTGGCAGACTGTGGTCTATCGGTGGATAATGGGATGTGCGATATGCAACCTGGCTGAGGTAATGGATGCAGGAGACACGGATCGTGCCTGGCAAATACCCTGTGTGAACAAGGGACCCGTCGGCAGTCGAAGGGATGGCTGGCCTGGTGGCATGGTCGGTGGAGCAGTGAATTAATCCTAGCTCAGTCGGAGAGTCCAGCATGCACCCTTTGGAGCCCCCGGGCTATTCCACCAGAAATCTAGACCCGGGACACTTCGAGGACCACGGTGGTAATGCTACAGCGTCGGGGTGATCTTGACCGTCAGTATAGGCCCTCCAATAAATTACCAAGCGAATGGCCGAGAATTCCGACGCGTACGAGCATGGCGACGTGAATCGAAAACCAGTGCGCCTCCATGGAAGCAATGCAGGCCGTGGTCGCTAAGTTGCGGGCATAACGGAGTGATTCATTTCGTTCAGTTGTTTCAACAGCCGCTCTGCCGCCTTAATTGCTTCGCATCCACGCCCAAAGCTTCTGCTGCTCAGCGCATTAGGCAAGCATGTCTTCCAATGAGACGATCAGGGCTGCGGTCACTTTGCCGGATGGGATCCCATGCCAGCATGCGGTTGACAGCATAAGTCTGCTGACGGGCGACGCTGTCGGAAACCGTCGCGAAATCCACCCACGGAGGCATGACCGTCCAAGGACGGCAGCGTTATTGATGCTGCTTGAGCCAAGGTAGTGGTGGGTGGATGCGGGCTCAATAAGCCTCGCTGAGCTTTCCCTTCTAACACGAAGACCGACATGGCCTTCATCCGAGCTGAAGGGGCCTCACGCTAACCCCTGACCTCGAGGCCAGGGCTATTCAGTGACCCCAATGGCCCGCATAAGTACACTGCAACCCTTGACACTTACGTGTGTAGATTCTCAAGCAAGCTGCTGGACTGAGGCATTCATCTACCGATTAACCAATGCGGCTGGCTGAGACATCTTGTCTTCATACGATCCCAAAGGGGCAGGCAGTAGCTGATCGGGCGCCGCTCAGCCTCTCTCTTGTCAATATGATGTAAGGTGTATACTCGCCATAAAGTAATTGACGGAGTCGACGGGACGTTGGGTCGCTGCGACAGTACCGAGTCGGAGGTCCTTTCGAGATTTTCTGCCTTGCCGTGGAAGATAGGACGCATGGCCACCGCAGGGCACGGGGGCTATTGTTAGCACTGTGTTGACCACAACGTCATGGTCCTTTGCAGCACTAAGAGGTCGGTCACAGACATGATGCCCAGTCTTCGCTGCTTCGCGCCGCCACAGTGATCATGAGTCTTCCACCGTAATTGATATGCGCTCGAACGCAGGAGCCGTAGGAGGCTTGTGTCGTGCCAATCTCGGCACGTTCATCGACTGACCGTGGTGCACGGAGAACAATACTTACCATGGTCATTCACGAAGTCGTACTAGATGCTCGGATCGAACGGCCATTCGCTGTTAAAAAGGATTGTTCGCGCGCTTGGACGGAACGCCGATTTCCCAGCAATTGACATACTCGCAATCGCTACCTACATTGAAAATGGCCTCTGATGACAATCTATTTTGTCTGCAGATCTTGCCGGATTACCCAACGTGAAGTCAGACCCGTTGCGCCACGTACGAACGAGCAGAAAGGCAAGCGCGGTCCTCTGCTGGGGAGAATCGACACTGGCTGCGACAACACGGAAAGGCTGATCAAGAACAAAGAATCGTGCCTAATCCAGTTGCCGTGGGCCAGACTTGCGTTGCGTCTGCGTGACTTTCGGCTGACAACCTCAGGTTTATTCCGCATGGGCAAGGCTACAAAACCGTCCACGCCTTGCTTTCAACTGACCCAATGCAGGGTCTGTTACAGGGAATTGACAGGACCCGACATCGACCGACATGGGTTTGTTGCGACGGGTCCATGTCCGATCCGCCATAGTTTTTGAAGTGTGAGGAGCCAAATACGCCCGTATGAGGCCGCCCGGGCGTTTTCGCAAGAGTCGGGAGCCGGGCAAACCTTTTTTCGACCCTCGCATCGAACGCCGGCTCCGCGGGACAGGGCGTCAGATACATTAACGGTGTCTCCTCGGAGACACTCTTCCTTCCCAGGCTTTACTGTGGGATCACACAGCAACTCCGGGGAGCATCTTTCAAGACGGTCGCGTCATACAGTACCTCGACGAAGTACCGTGGAAAAAGGTCGACGGCACTCTGGCCTTTGGACTTAATTACCCGATACAGTCCAACCGTCTACGTACCTGTGGACAACCGAGAACCCCAGTGCAGCATGTCCACCCACCAGTCTGGAGGCTGATTCCCAATCACACGCAACGTACCTACTCCAGTGCAGCCTGCTTTATGAGCGGTCTCAGCGCGCAATTCGGTAGGTTCTACTCGGTACAGGCGTTCTACCGAGATGAGCCTTGACCACAGTTCGGCTGCACAACGCCATCCGTTATGTCACACTACTTCCGGGCGTCCGCCTGCGTGTTTTCCATTTGCAAGGATGCTCGAGTATATTCCCACATCATCATTGTTACCTAGCTGCTGTATATAAGCGCTGCCCATAGACCGTCCAGGTTGCAAAGGACAACACGACAACCGATATTGCAACCATTCCACAAGATAGAGTTAATCACAGATTCCGGCAGAGCAATATGCCATTAACCCAGGAGCAAGCGCAAATTATTACCTCCACGGTACCAGTCTTGGCCCAGTATGGCGCCCAGATAACGACCGTTTTCTACGCGAACATGCTTCGCGAAATCCCCGAGCTCAACAATGTCTTCAACACCTCCAATCAGCGAAATGGCCATCAACAACAAGCACTCGCCGGAGCTCTCTACGCCTACGCCGCCAACATTGACGATCTGGAAGTACTGAAGCCAGCACTCGAGCGCATAAGCCAGAAGCATGTCAGCCTGTACATTCGACCGGAACAGTATGACATTGTGGGCAAATACCTATTGGAAGCCATGAAAGAAGTCCTGGGCGATGCCCTGACACCAGCCATCCTTGATGCTTGGGCAGCAGCATACGGCCAAATCGCCGACATTATGATCAAGCGTGAAGACGAGCTACTGAGACAGGCCGAAGGTTGGACAGGCTGGAGAGATTTCCGAATCGACGCAAAATCAGACGAGTCCGAAGAAGTGACTTCGTTGTACCTGAAGCCTGTCGATGGAAAGCCGTTGCCCGAGTTCCTACCTGGCCAGTACATCTCAATACAAGTCGAGGTCCCCGAGTTGCATTACAATCAAGCGAGACAGTACTCTCTCAGCGATAAATACTCGCCCAACTACTACCGCATCAGCGTAAAGCGAGAAAAGGGTCTCAACGTCAAGCAAAATCCCGAAGCCGTGGCTCATCCAGGATATGTCTCCAACGTCCTCCACGACCAGAAGAAAGTCGGGGATATTGTTCAACTATCTCATCCGGCGGGCGATTTCTTCCTCGACGTGCGAAAGGAGGGCGAGGGCCGTCCTCCCATCGTCCTGCTCTCCGCTGGCGTGGGCCTGACTCCTCTGACATCCATTCTCAATACCTCCGTGGCAAAGGATGGACGTCACATCTCGTGGGTGCATGTCAGCAAAAACCACAAGACCCACGCATTCAATGACCACGTCAAGAACATGGCCGAACTGCATCCAGTAATCAACAAACGGGTCTTCCACAGCAGGCCGGTCAATGGAGAGGAGCAAGGAGTGCATTATGATCATATGGGCCGGTTGGATTTGTCGAAGCTGGACGCTGAGAAGGATTTGAAGTTGAACGACAAAACGGCCACTTATTATATCTGCGGGCCCGAACAATTTATGGTCGAGCTGGAGCAGGCTCTGCGGGATAAAGGAGTGGATGCAAGCAGGATCAACATGGAACTCTTCGGCACAGGTGGCGTGCCTCAATAATCGAGGGTTGAGATAGAGATCATAGACCGCCAGTTCTGGTTAGCGAAATAGATTGAGAGTGTGCGGGCCGGAAGTCCCGTTCCATCTGGTCTTGCACAGCGAAGGCAACTGACTAGGAGAGAAGAATCGAAGCTCGAAAGATGCCATGCAAAGTGCTCCGGACGGGTATGAAAAGGGGTCGCTGGATCATGCGACTTTTTGTGAATGCGGGGATTACATGACGCCGCTGGAGGAACGGGGCAACGCTAGTCGGTTTCGGGCTAGCTCCCTGCGCCAAGCGAGGTTTCCATCTCGCGTCGGAAATCAACAGAGTTTCGTTGACCTCACCTGCCTCTCTCTTCATCTCCTCTGCCGACCCGTGCGTGCAGTCGACGTACATCCAGTTCTCCGGGTCTTCGAAACCGTTGGCTTCTCTGCCTCAGGCCTGGCCACAGCATGTCAACGCCACGCGCCAACTCGTGGGCCTGAGTCGTTGTTTCGCGGGCCACTGCAGCGCGTGCACAAATGTCAAAGCATGTCTTAGGTTGGTGGCGGCCACTTGTATCGGTCCAAGCACCTCCAGCGTCGACGCAAATGGATGTTCTTGCACCTCTTTTCAACGAGATCACCAAGGGACATGCCTGTCTCTCCACAGTCTCCGGACTCCTGACTTCTATCCGACTGGACCTTCGCGCCAACAGCATCCGTCGACCATAGCCTTTTTAACGAGATTGAGTCTAGCCCCAAGCACCCATGTCTCCATGTCACTGGGGGAGGTCGACATTTTCTATTTATTTCCACCGTCCCCGTACGACCTATCTTCTCGTCGACTCTTGGATATCTATATACACACGATCGTTCGTTCTGTCGGGTGTGTTTCCACCATTACATTCGTTGATTTCTCTTCAAGTCTCTCGTTATCCTTCAGTTGAAAACATAGTGCAGTATAGTCTATAATTCTTGTACCTCCAGCAAACATGCAGTTGACAACTCTCCTCCTGGCGTCCATTGCCACTTTGACAGCAGCTCAGACAGCCACTTCGTCCGCTGCCCCGTCGACCACCAGCTCAAGCTGTGCTGCTCAAAAGTAGGTAGCTCCTGTCCCATCCACAAGAGCATCCAGTACTGATCCCAGCCCCCAGCATCCTCGACGCCTGCCTGTCCACAATCCAAGGCCAAGTGAACTCGTGCCTCTCGACCGACTACGGCTGCCTCTGCAACCAATACCAAAACCTGCTCACCTGCTACAACAACTGCCCTGCCGACCCGGGCGTCTCGACCGTCCAGCAACAGCGTGAACAATACTGCGCTGCCGCGTCTGCATACCCATCAAGCACAAGCACTCCTGTTGTGACTGGCTCCACCATTTCAACCGTTCCTTTGACCGACCCCACTGCAACTACCACTTCCGAGACTGCCGTACAGTCTGGCTTCGCGACAGGCTCTGGCACTGATTCCTCGCCCAGTTCAAGTGCCACCGACAGCTCGGACTCGGGCAATGGTGCTTCTGGTCTTTCAGTCGGAGGAAGCCTTCTCGCTATGGCTCTCGCCGGGTTGGGATACGTCTTGTAAGGAGGGGGACGTTTGAGTAATACCTACGGGCTTGACTTGATTATTGTGTGGCATACGCGTTGGATAGGAACAAAAGCATAGGATACAGCGTCCAGCCTGCATAGCGCCTGGAGCTGGAACGGACAATACTAATACCACATTCGAGAGATATTTGCGAAGGACATCTCTTCACCTATTGCGTTGTGATCATCTCTTGGCCGCGTGGGGTCCTGTCTTCGTGTTGTCTTCGTTCGCCGAGCTTCGTTTCTTCCCTCTTGGTGCTGGAGCTGGAGCTGACTTCGCTGGATTCTGACCGTCCTTGACTTTTACCGTCCGTTTCTTTCCCTGTTTTGCCGCGATCTGCTGCTGCGGAGTGTGATTGGTATCCGTTTCCACGTCCTCTCTCCCTTTCGGTACATTGGAAGTGCTCGCTTCCTTGTGTTCGTCATCTGCAGTTGATCCGGGCTCGGCCTTCGCCTCGAAAGACTTCTCAAAAATCCCCCTTTCTTCATCGTCAAGCAAGTCCATATGTCCAAGCACGTATGCCACTTTTTCCAACTCCACTGCCTTACAATTCAACCTCATCAATACCGATGTTACTGCCTCGAGTAACAGCTGGTACTCCTTCAAGCTATACTTGAGTTTCCCGGCGTCAGGAAAGAACCATGCAAACATCTCGTCTTGAAAGAACGGAATCAGATTCGGTGCAAATACGCTGAGGATCAACGTGCCAGTGGCGGGTCCTATGCCGGTGAGTTTACAAACGTGGTCCAGGGCGTTATTCACTTTGGTTCGGTCCAAAGGCTGCGAGAGATCAGGCGTAGCGGGGAGGTCTAGCTCTTTGAGAGCCAGGGAAGTTTGGGTCTGGATTGCTGAGGCGTCGTTCTTGCGCACCATGGCGGGGAGGAAGGGGCGGGAGTGGCCGTGGGTGCTAGATGAAGGAGTCAGATACAGATACCGTCACATCAACACGTAGCTAAGTTGGAAATTTTGAGAGTCACTGTGGTCAAGAACGCTGTCCTGCAAATAACGACGAGCGTTTGACTCTGACGGAGTGTGTTTCGCGCCGGGGCAAGACGTCCTCAGCAGCCTTTTCAACAGCCGACACCATCATAGCACATGCGGATCCGAGGTTTCTCGCTACCACCCAGGAGAGAGACCATATTCTCTCACCACAACACCATCCAAGGGAAGACATGCGAAAAGACACTCACATCTTCCATTGCACCAGCCTCTCAACCTCCTCCTTGCCCAGTCCCCGCGCGGCGCCACCAGCAGCTCCGGCTTGGGGCTTGCCATCTCGCGCCTTGGCCTGACCGACGTTCGCCTTCTTCTGAGCAACAGCAGCGGGTAACTCCTCGAACCTCCATCTATCGCGCTTTAGTGCTTCTGCAACTTTATTGCGATCGTTCTTCAGCTTGGCTTTGTATACATTCTCCACCAGCGATGGGTAGAGCTCCAGGGCCGTTTGGAATGATGAAGGTGACAGAACGGCAGGAGTAGGGGGGGATGGACGGGTCATGTTGAGAACATCCCTCAGGCACCCAGACCACACAGTATGAGAATAGAAATATCGCACCGACGACACTCGATGGAAATTACTTGCCTGCGTCAAACACCTAGGGCAAGCTGCAGGAAAGTACTCTGGACTGATTAGGGCGAGGCGCGTCGTCGTCAGCAATCTCAAATACGAGAAAGTTCTTGGCGGACGCGACACGCCTCGAGCGCCTTCTTTCAAATCACTCCATGCGCAAGGCTCGTTCATCTGTGCATCGAACTCGACGACCTGTTGGATATTCGTGCGATCTAGCCACGAGAGCCTGCCAGAAGTCTAGACACGTCAATGTCCTCGCTCTCTAACGAATTTCGTTGTTCCGAGTGAAAACTGGAAAACGGGTCAATTCAGGTCGCCACCACGCGACTCCTTAAGCTATTGAGCGCCATGCCGTAGCAGATTCGGACTCTGCAAATTCCCCTACACGAAGGTAAATCCCTTATACACGAACACACGGGACATCTCTCTGGATGGCGGGGTGGGCGTATTCTCGTTCACAAGGGGCCGGCAAGGTCTACTGAGTACATCCCGTGCCCATTCTCATCCCTCTCTTTCCCAACTTCACTGCCGGCGATTATACGTTGGTAAAGCAGTGCTCTACCAGAGGCTCTCTTTGCAGACATGAGCACATATGCCGCAGCACTGACCGCTGAGTGGTCCATTTCTCGTTGTCCTGGGTGTGGGTGTGGCGGTGGTAAATGGGGGAAAGCAGAGTCTGGGCTGCTTTTGCAGTCTGCTTGCTCGTTAGATTTACGACTGGCGGCATTCTCGTGCCTTTCACCTACGGACCGCTGCGGATCTATCTCTTATCACCTCTCCCTCCAAACTTGAGCGCCATGTTGTGCAGAACACCTGCGGCGCATGGACAAGCACTGACGACATCATCTACTGCGACAAGCCGTGGACGACCTACTTCGATTACGGAAACTGGCCGCTCGGCGGGTGAAACTCAAATCAAACGTGCTGGTGCGTATGCCCCGTCACCAAGCCAGAAGGATGATGCTACTGTAACCGGGCCAGTCCATCCGACTTCCCTATAGTCAACACATTGCTTGTGTATGACGGTGGCGCCACAAGAGGCTTTACAACCTGAGGCACGACTGTGGGTCATGGTGTTGTGTGCAATGGAGAGGTGATATCCTGTTAGGCTAATAAGAAGTACGTGATGATGACAGACAGACCGAGACGGCAAAGTAGATGTGGAACATTTGCCCTACACTGCACACACATGAGCAGCAAATCGGTCCAGAGTCCAGATCCTGCTTACATGTTCTTGATTGCTAACAGTGCCGGAGTCGAGAAGATAATGGCCCCGGTGAGAAAGGAGAACCACGGCCAGGCTTTACTCCTCGGCCCGCAATGTCGTTGGGAAGTTATCGGCCGCCCACACGATGGCCGGCGCGTCCACCCTCTGCAAATGATTCAGCACTTCAGCAGCTGAAGCAGTGATGGAGACACATCCGGAAGAAGGCAACGAATCAGAACAACACTAGTTCTACAGGAATCAATCCGTATTGCTCCTGTTCAACACGACCGATTTCCAGACTGTAGGCAAATCTCGTCTATCCTAGAGCCTGGTTCCGCTGCCTCGATTCAGCCTCACCAGCCCTTTCTGAGCAAATGTCGCCAGCAGGACGCCAGATTTCGACCAAATTCTCTGGACCGCCACACCCCTTTTCATTTCCTGCCCAAGGGCTTTCTAGATCGACCAACATCCACTCGTCCGCACGAAAGGCCGTGGGGCTGTGGAAGTAAACGGTGTGACTGAGCGAGACCAGCATCTGAACCCGACCACCGGCTTGGAGAATACCACGCCCTGAGTTCTCCATGACACGCCCGGCCACATCGTCTGCTTCACATTCATTTATCTATACCCTGCTCGATCGGTAAGCGCTTCTGGTGAGGAAATAATTATCAGCAGCGTGGAGATCCACCGTCGAGAGATCTCGTACTCTTGAGGATACTGTATATGCTTCCAGGGCTATGGCAGTCATTACCCGATAAGAAATACTTCTTGGCGAGACCATCCACGAGAGAGCGCAGCCCCAAGACACTCGGAGTCCACTTGTATATCCCGGATGGATATAGACAGCCTCGGCACCGATACCAAATATGGCAATAATATCGGCAATAATGACTGTTTCAGGCAGCTGGCTCCGCCCCGGTCTCAGATCCGAGGAGGGACGATTAGAACGCCGTGATCTTCCAATACCTCCCTTCAAATATGTCCAGAGTTTGTGGCGTGTCTTCACCCGAGCCCGAGGCAGATACGACGAACACAGGCAGCGTTTGAGACTAATCATGATGAATAGGGATTGATAAGGAATACGATATTCAATTTCTTCAGCATTCAGGACAGGATAGGTCAAGCTGGGACCTTGTTGCAATTTCCCAAAGATCCGACAAAATACAGTATTATATCAGTTGATCCCGTATGGAAAGGCGCTACGACTGTGGCTCAGAGCCATGGGACGACCATGAGATTGGGAAGAGACACCGACAGCAGCAGCAGCAGCCTTTCCAGCCATTCTCTAGAGGGCATCTCGTCACCGCCCTTCGACTTTCGTTGCCACTCCTGCTCTCTCAATCTTGTTTGCCATGTAGCTATCGTTTCCTCGTGCCTCTTGCTACGACGTCACCTCTGCGAGCGCCTGAGCAAGATAGCCATGTTAAGCCATGCTACTACCCCTTGACTGCCGCCACTCGGCCCAGGCAGACGACCAGACGCCTTTGTGGAAGAACTGGGAGAGACTGTCTTGGGTATAGCAGGGCGATCTGCTCACCTCCGGACCACTATCGAGAGCTACAGAGAGGTCGGTGACTGGGACGGTGTCTCCCGGGCCAGGCGATCAAAGCGCGGAGCGGAGGGGATAGTATCTGCAGAGGATTCCTCTGGGGTCCTCGAGACCTCCGAGCGCCAACCGTCCAGCCTCCTCCATTTTGACGGTAAACCTGCAAGACGCAATCAGGATATGGATTCTCGTCTTCCGATTCCCTGGCAATGAGAGCAGCTTACCTGCAATCCACTTCGGATTTGTGACACGCACTGCAACGAGATTTTGTTCACCGCGTCGCACTTGATCTTTCGACGGCGGCACGTATCGCACGAATGCATCTGTCGCTGCGGCCCAGTCTTGCCAACGATGATAGTCGGGTCATCCATCCTTTTCCGTGCAGAACTGGGAGCAGCTGAGCACAGATATCGATTCGGAGAATGCTGAAGGTGGTGTTGTCTGTGAAACTCTCCTGCCCCCACTCGGTCATGTATTACTCCATGCTCCTGATCAAGAGAGCATCAATCATCCGAGACCGACGGAGTAGGTCCAGCACCAGCCTTCGAGTCATGTCGGCCATCTAGACTCCTTACCATAACGCCTTCCGCCCCAGCTCGGAACCCCGGCGGCGAGATAGAAATGCGGACTATGTCAAATCCCCTACGTGGGCACACTGTGCTGAGCTCCTGCTTCTAAAATAGATTAGAAAAATTAGCCAACACTGAAGCTGTAGGAAGAACCATCTCTCACATCTGGATTCATTAACGCCCTCCCAGTGACGCATGACTCTAGCCGCGTGAGTATGTGACGAAGCTCTGGGGCGCGGGGATCTCTCCTTTGGTCATACTCGTTCTCGTACTTTTCATTGCACCTGCGAATGCTAGGTCGTCAGGGCTCGGGCCTCTTTCGGGCACACAAAAGGCTGAATGTGAACGAGTCCCTGCAGGGTTGGTTTGTCAGTTTTAGTATTAGAGGGAGGGAACTGTGCTGTGAGTTCATTGAGGGACTGGAGTTCTGGGTCTGTCAATTCCTACTGTAGAAGGTACGAATACATTGAATTGTCTTGGTCGAAGTGCTGCCCTGCGTCTATGGTTGCTCCTCTGTCCACCACGAGCAGTCCGACTCAAATCCACATGCTGTTCCTTTTTGCTTTCGACTGACCGGGAGCCTGTTGTCGAAAGTTAGATGCCTCTCCTGCCCGTCCTATGTAATAACGACAAGCCACCCCAGGGTCATAGCATCGCAATACCTATCAATACCGCCTGGCTCCACATCGCAACTCAGAATTGATTATCCGGTTGTGGCCGAAGATATATCCAGCCCGTTCTCCGCCCGCGTCCGTAAGTAAAGCTCTTGTGTATCTCAGAGACGCCGGCTTCCTATGCCTTCAAGGTCTTCTTCATCTGCTTCATCGTGGGTTCCTTGCCATCGATCTTTCCGCTGATCCTCGCCATCATCTCCTCTCTCTGCATCAAATGTCCTACTCGCTCCAAGAGACCAAGCAGACCCTTCACACTGTTGCCCCATTCATCCAACACCTCATCTGGTCCGCGCTTGACTTCAAAGTTTACCACCCGTGCCGGTCTGTCGATTCGTGCGTAGACGGTCTTCTTGGTGACCAGGTCGGAGATGTACTTCTCGGTCTCTTCGTCCGACAGGTCCAGAAGCTCGGTAAGGCGAGGGAATGTAATGCGGGTATAGTACTTGGCCACGACTCGCACGTTATGTTCTATGACACGATGTCGAAGGGCTTCGTAGCGGGTAAGCGCCTTCGGATCGCTTGGGTCGGCAGTCTTGGAGAAGATGTCCGTCGAGCAGAGGTGGTCACCATACTGTTGCTCAACTATGGGCCAGCGCATAAGCTCCGGGATAGTGAACTGCTTCAGAAGTGCAGCATCTCTAGGCACTTGCGAATTGCGAGTGTCTTGGTGGATACGGTGTAGGAGGTCGGACTGTTCGTTGTCGTACGGGGCGAGGAGAACAAAGTATATGACTCGTTGAAGCACAGCGCGGAGTTGGTCGGGGTTGTTCTCGACAGACTCGGTGTCGAGGACTTGCCGGTAGTGCTTACAGACTTCGAGGTATTTGTCTTCGTGCTTTGCCAGCGTGATCTGTTGTTCGTAATACCGCAACTTGAGGTCTGTCACGTCGTCTTCCTTCTCCGGCTCGGGCTCGTCTGCCGACTTCTTCTTGTCTTTCTCCTCTTGTTCCTTCTTCTCCTTTTCGATCTGTCCGGGCGTCTTCTTGGGTTTCCGAGCGAAATATCTGGTGCTGATCTTGCGGCTGAGGATCGCTGCTTGGGTCCAATCGTTGTTCTGTATGCACAACGACACCTGTTCTAGAATGAATTCGGTCTTCTCTCTTCTCGTCATCGACCCGAATGTCTCGACCTGGAGTTCGCACAGGATGTCGCATGCCGACTTGATATCGCCTTGTTCTTTCTTGATGTTAGAGAGTATCCGCGTGATTCTAGCTCGCTCGACCTCGACGAAGATCTGGTTCATCATCAGCATTCTGGCTCGCATGTACACCTCCGCACCTGCATACCTTGCCCTCAGTCACCGTCCTGAGCGCTTCGATGACGCTGAGCTTCGTCTCCAGATTCGGTGTGTCATCCAGGAACCCCATGACCACCTGCACCATGTTTGTGATGGCTTGTTTGAGCTGGCCATGCTTTTTGGACAGCAGCAGGACTTGTTCGCCCAACAAGCTCCAATCCCCGGCCTCTTTACACAGTGTGACGATTGAAGTTAAGCATCTCGATGTTGTGGCAAGGTCTGATGCCTGAAATACAATCAGTAAAGCGGAGGGGAGTGTTAGGGGTACACTGATGGCGCACTTGTCTGGCTTGTTTCTCGAGTGAGAGGATTCGGTCGATACCCTTCTGGATATCTTTCTGCATGACGGTCAGCTCAGATTTCGTCTTAGTAACCCATCTTATTGACCTTTGCTATTGCCTCTGCTTCTGGAAGGACCTTGTCTGCTTCCTTGCTGAAGTCCTTCTCGGGCTTGAATAGTGCGCCGTCCGACATGGTGGCGGTATGCGAGGGTCGACGAGGAACTAGACGCTAGCAGTGTCTGAACAGAGACCACAGAACCGGATACACGAGGAGAGGGAAATCTAAAAGGCGGGGTTGACGTGTTGATATGTTGTCGTCGGAGCAGTTTACATGGACTCAACCTGAAAGTCGCTCCGGGCTTTGAAGCCTTGACGCGTCCTTGGCGCCTGCCTTCCGCAGCCTTGCAGCGCCGCGAATGACGCTACTGGAGCCCCGAAGCTCTAGGCTTCATTTTCACGCATCCAACGATTATTCGACTCCTCGTGACAGACGGTCATGTTTAGCAACCAAAACAATGTTCATCAATCTACCTTATCCGAGCTAAGAGCTTTCCAAATTCATCCAAATGACCTTCTTTGCGACAATTCCCGACTGCCTTCTGGCCCTTTCATGCCAGTCATAATGTCTATCTGATTTCCCCCATCAAAATCTACACGTTGCCCAGGAAGCCCTGTGACTCCAACATCAAGACAATCTGATGAACAATATTTCTAACAGACGTCTTCTCGCAATCCACAGTCAAGTCCGCATCCGTGGGCGCTTCATACGGGTCGTTGACACCGGTGAAATTTCGGATCGAGTTCCTTCTTGCGCGGGCGTAGACGCCACGTTTGTCCGTCTTCTCACTGAACTCCAGGCTCGTCGCAACGTGTACCAGGAAGAAGCTGCCATATCGCTCAACGGTTTGTCGTGCATCTTGACGCGCCTCATCAAAGGGCGCGATAGGCGCGGCAATGACCGCTGCCCCAGCCTTAGTCAATTCGGCCGCAACAAAGGCAATACGCGCAATGTTTGTGTCTCGGTCTTCTCGGGTAAAGCCAAGCTCTGCCGATAGCTCTGAGCGTACAGTCTCACCCAGGAGAAGGGTGACTGGGCGACCACCTTGCTCGTTGAAGGTGACTTGTAGAGCACGTGCAATGGCGTCCTTGCCCGAGTTGGTATACCCAGTAAGGAATATGGTGAAACCCTGCTGTGCGCGAGGAGGGTTGGACTCTCGTAGCACTTTGACAACCTCAGGGTAAGAGAACCATTCTGGAATGGGGGCGCCAACTTTCAGTCGTCTTCGAAGTTCCGTGCCGGAAATGTCAAGTGTCTTAACTCCTTCGGGGACCTGGTCCTTTGGACGGTACTCGTCCGTGTCAGGCAGGTAGGTCATCATTTGGAATTCGACCACCTCGATGCCCAACTCATCCTTGTACTTTTCCACCGCGTGCTGGGCGTCATAGGGACCATAGAAATCCTTTCCGGCACTGTTCTTCCCAGGACCTGCGTGGTCTCTGCCAATAATGAAGTGGGTTGCACCGTGGTTCTTTCGGATGATCGCGTGCCAAATGGCTTCGCGAGGGCCACCCATTCGCATGGCAAGTCCCAGCAGGCCAAGGACAGCCATGCCGTTGGGGTATCTGGGCATGAGGGCCTCATAGACACGGACACGAGTAAAGTGGTCAATGTCGCCGGGCTTTGTTAGACCCACGACAGGGTGAATGAGGACGTTGGCTTGACGTGCGCGAGCGGCGCGGACAGTCAACTCCCGATGCGCTCTGTGCATGGGATTTCTGGTCTGGAAGGCAACCACACGGCTCCAGCCCAACTTGTCGAAATGCACACGCAGTTCCGCAGGAGTGTAGCGCAGAGCCACATAGTCGTAATGGTTGAGCTTGTTCACAGCTTGGATCTTGCCGCCAACGTAGAATTCTTTGGTCGCAGTATTCAGGTATCTGATGGCCGGGTGTTCTGGATCTCCCCCAAAGACTTCTTGGGCCTCCTTTTTCTTATCCGGTCTGTACACATCGTCCACAGTAATGATGGCAAGGTTGCGGTCGTCTCGGAAGTCCCGCAGAGTGACTCGAGAGCCTGCCTTGATCTTGAGGCGCTCAACGATCTGTCCCGTGACGTCCAAGCAGATGGGCATGCTGAATAGAGCCCCATCTGCAAGTCGGAGCTTCTCCACGACACCGTTGTAGTCCTTCTCGTTCATGAATCCCTCGAGCGGGGAGAAACCACCGTTCATGATCAGTTCGAGATCGCATAATTGGCGTTCGGTGAGGATAATGGCAGGTAATTTCTCGGCCTCAGCTGAAAGCTCAGCATTGCGAGGTGCATCTCGGGCAAGGAGATCCTTCAGGACGCCGCCGTGGGGTGGATTGGCCATGGTTGAGACGGATGCGAGGGGACAACACAGACTGCGTCAATCGGCAATGCTCGAGTCAAAGGAGCAACAAATGGGAGAAATAAAGGAAACTAAGTAGCTAATATCTGCCCGGACGAGCGTCTTACAGGAGTATATAAAGTAGTGTCTTCTTTGTATGTTGACACAAACGAGGCCAAGGTCAATAGTCAGAACTATTCTGCATGTCGCAATCCCCGCGTGGCGGCGTGTCCGCACTCAAAATTTTACAGCCCTGCATTGTCGAACCGTGAGAACTTACTTGTTAGCTTGGCCGACTTCCGAGCCCTGTCTTGATCGATAGTGGTTGGTTGGGGCAGATCTTCGCCGCCCCTGGAGGCCTCGCTCAAGATCTCCGGTGCCTGGCAGTGGTGCACGCCCGGTGTCTTTTCGCAGGGAAACATGGCTCTTTTCGAAAAGGAGGCAGCCAGAGGCGTTATTGTGGAAAGCTCAGGCCGGATACTGTGCGCTTTTTGCTCTCGGCGTCCGCTGACCAGCATGCCGATTGCCGTAGCAAGTTCAACAGCATGAGCGAGTGGCTACCGACTGGCGGCCACAATTTCAAGGAGGCTGATTGTGAGAGGGAGAGCTTGCCCAAGTATGGGGGCTGGATGCAAGTACCATGCGCAAAGATGCTCGAATACGACAACAGCATCAGCCAACCCGGCGGCACAGCACTGTATGACAAAGGGGGAAGAAAGGGCGGTCTGAAATCTGCGGTCGTGATTGATAGGTCTAAGTGAGGACACTGAGGGGGCACGAGCATGGCACGCCCGAAGATAAGAGGCCTGCCAAGCTTCCTGCCCGCTCTATCGAGTCTAAGGCCTGTACGCCGACCACCCACACCACGCTTTCTCGTTCTTCGATAACAACCATAATTTATCACCTGCCCCTTCATGCTGCATTTAAAATGCAATGGCTCGTATCACTTCGTTTTGTCCTTGCTCTCTAAGGCTTCCATGTCAATGCACGCTGCTGTAGAATCCCGAACGCCGACGCTATGCTCCAAATTGAGATCTGCTCAAATGCCCTCGGGTCATAACTGGCCCTCAAGGCTGACCTTTTCGAGAGCGCGTCCTAAAGCTTCTCGTTCTCTTTGCTTTTCCTGCTCCATCAAGAACTGCGCGTACTTCGATCGAGGGTTGTGAATGCCACATTCGGTCTTTTGTTGACCTTTCCAACGACCAGCCCGCTCGTCTTCACCGACCTTGACAGGTTGCGTCGAGTGCCAGTCACCGACACTCTTGTAGCCTTTGTCCAGCAGGGCGTTGTATGGTACGTTGTTTTCGTCAATGTATTGCTTTATCTGCTCGAACGTCCAGTTGGCGAGGGGGTTGATCTTGAGCAGCCCGGCCTCGTCGACCTCGATAATGTCGAGCGAGCCTCTAGCCCCGCCCTGACTCCGTCTCCTGCCGGTAAGGACGGCGTAGGCGTTGAGCTCACGGTAAGCCCTCTGTGCTGGTTCCACTTTGACGAGATAGTCATATCTGTTGTCGTCGGTCTCCCATAATTTGTCGCCGTACTTCTCCTTGAACTCCTCTGCTGTCTCGACTCCTGCCGGCTTGAAGGTGTGGATGTTCACCAGAGGATATCTCGCTTGTACCCTTTCCACCAACTCCAACGTTTCGGGGAAATGATGCAAGGTGTCGAGGAAGACAAGATCCACCATCTGAGGCCGAGGGACCTTGAGCTTCGACAACATATCGAGGGACACTAGGCCAGTCAGGCCGAAAGCGGTGGTCTGGTATAGATTGGGAATGGTGGTGATGGCCCATCTCAGGATTTCCTGAGGCTCGAGAAACTGAAGCTGGCGATTGAGGAAGCGAAGATGAGGCTTGGTGAAGTACAACTCGGGCATATCACTCTCACTGTTGGCGGCAGAGGCATATCCAGAGTCGGCCCCCTCCAATGAGGGGCTGCTGCGGCCGCTCCCACACGGTGAATCTGCTCTCACGGACATGGCGGTACGATTTGTGGCGAAGGAATTTAGAAAGAACAGAGATGCTTGGTGCAGAGACGCGAGGAAGCTGGAGAGGGAACGCATTTGAGGAGTGATCAAACCCAACGACCTGGCGAAACTGACGAGCAACATAGGAGATGATGAAACTGCTGGAAACCCACCTTTACAAATCAACCATTCCGTATCATTGTCGAGCACGCAATTCAGCGGTGGAGTGAACTAGGAGTCGAGAGCCTCGCCCGCCGCGGGCAAAAATTCGCAGAGAGTGCTCAGATCCCTCGTCTCCCTACGAGTGCCTCATCACTTGGTCGATGGCGTGATCGAGAGGCAAACAGCCTTCCCTATGTTCATTGGATGCCGGCCTTCCTCGACGACTGATATCTATTGTCATTTGCTCGCCTTCTCACTCCGATAGCCGTAGAAAATCGGGAATCGGAGAAAATATGCATTACTACATGCGTGCGAGCTGGACTCACTTGGGGATCCATTTTTTCACCCGGACTGGCTCGGCGGCATGTTCGGAGGGCGCTCCAACCACACACAAGCCCCGAATTGCAAGTTACGTGACTGCTGCTTGTGAGCACATCATCTGGCCAAGAGAGTCAACGTATGAATAGTGCCAATACGGAGCGCTGCAGTGATGTCGCGAGAGGGAGCTCCGTTGACGAAAGCCTCGCTATATGTAGCCAGATCTGCCAGATTTACAAATATAGAGCGCGTGATCCTGCAGCTGAAAACCACATCACGGGGTTTTGCCGAGTTCCAGAAACCTCTCTCATTTGTGCGCCAAGGTGTATGGCGACATCCGAGCCAAGTTATCACGTGCAGTTGGTCACGTGAGAGGATATTTCAGCAGCACCTGCGTGCACTCTATTAGCTCGTACGAGTTACGATTGACTGTCTTCTTGTACTCGTACCTACGAGGACTGCGAGGGGTACCGATGACATCACAATTTGGCAAAGTTATCTCGGCAACCGTTGCCCAAAAGAACAACCAGGTATTCAGACTTGTTCCTGCATTGGGCCGAGATGCGATGACGTCGTCCTGCAGTCGCCGATCTTTTCCTTTCCTTCCTCTCATCTCTCCCTTGCTGCTCGACGACACCGTCCGCGACCAGTTCTATACGGCTGTATGCAATGCTTTCGTTGTGACCATCTTGTTTAGCCATGGCGTCGCCTACTCGACCGCGCAAGCCGAGCCTGGCTAAAGAATCTCTGACTAGTAGCAGTTATCTCGACGACCACCTAGAGTACAAGGCGCGCCAGACAGGCCCGTCGACGAGTATCGACGGAGTGCTTGAGCAGCCCGCCCGGGTCCCTCGAAATGCCATGTCAAACCTGTCGCTGTCGAGCGCTTCCAGGAGGTCGATCAGTGCGATTCCTCCGTCGCCCATTGTAGCTCAAGAGAGCGGAGCTGTGCACACAATCTCTCACACCAATTGCATTCCTGAAGCAGGGGATCCTGCAAGGCTAGTTGCAACCATTTTCTACAACTCGGCCGCCCCTCGACATCCGCATCTTCATCCAGATCAATCCCCTTCCGCCAAGCCTACAGATTTCATTCCAGCGCCCGAGATCGCTGAAGGTTCTGCGCCCACGACGAGCATTCAAGAATATCCACTGGAGCCCCCCGCGCCTGAACCGGAACCTCTCGATCACTTGTACGGCGCCTACATCTCTCAACTATGCTTGACCCATTTCCTTTCAACTCTCGATAGCCTTCTCATTCACAATGAGCCAGACGAGAGGCGCCTCACGTCGTCTCACCGTTGTCTAAGCCCCGATCCATTCAAGCCTCGGGTCATGGAAGTTACCTTTACGCCTCCCCCCAATCCACAATATCTCCCGTTTGAGCTCATTCCCAAACACGAATCTATCTACAAATTCGAACGAGAGTGGAATTGCGAGATTATCCTGCAGCCCGACACAGTATATCGGCGGCACAGGCGACTCTGTGTCTTCGACATGGACTCAACACTAATCCAGCAGGAAGTCATTGATGAGGTTGCCGCCTTCGTCGGAGTCAAGAAAGAGGTCGCCGCCATAACAGAACGAGCGATGAATGGTGAACTGGACTTTGCAGCCTCGCTCAAAGCAAGAGTAGCCCTTCTGAAGGGCGTGCCCGCCGACGTATTCGAGCGGCTGAAGCCCAAAATCGTCATCACGCCGGGTGCGAAAGAACTCTGCAGATGTCTGAAGCGACTCGGCTTCACACTTGCCGTCTTGAGTGGCGGATTCCAACCTCTGGCAGACTGGCTTGCCGGTCAACTCGGCCTCGACCATGCATTTGCCAATCATCTTGTATCAGATGACAAGACCAACACCCTTACAGGCGAGCTGGATCCCGCATTCCCGATTGTCGACTCGGCGCATAAGCAGAGCTTGTTGATCAGCTTAGCCAAGGGGAAGAACATTCCGCTTGCACAGACGATGGCCGTCGGAGATGGAGCGAATGATATTCCCATGCTGAAAACCGCTGGGCTAGGTGTAGCTTGGAAGGCAAAGTCAAAAGTCCAGATGGAGGCGCCTGCGAGACTGAACATTGGCGAGAGTATGCTAGACTTGGTCTATCTGCTGGGATTGACCAAAGAGGAAATCGATCAGCTGATGAGGGACTAACGACGAATGGTCAACAGTCAGGCCTGATACAATATTCATGTGGAATCGGTTGAGCGAACAAACCCTAGCGGATCCATTTCAGTCTTCAGTCAGCAAGAGCAGCGCCAGCACACGAGACAGTAATGTGCTAGTACGCAACAATCAGATAGGACGAAGGCGCGAGAAAACAAGGGGTACTCCAGCAAAGTGAGTATTCGTCCTGCCTATGGAAGGAAGTATATACACTTTTGAAGTCCACGCATCAGAGCATGAAAGTAACGAAGCAATACGACGTAATGATGACTCCTTTTCTCCCTACCCTTCGATCTGAATACTGGATCAGAATGGTCGCCCAGCTCCAGGGCGGAAGGGCCGTGAGGGTATGGTGGGCCTTAAGCCTTGAGCCTTGAGCTTGGAGCCGAACTTTTACGAGCTCGTGTATGCAGTGTATCTACCTAGGTATGCTAGGCTACGCGACGTAATTCTGGAGGAGCAGGGAGTACCTCGTCCGAGCAGAGCAGAACAGAGCAGAGCAATGCTCCCATGCAGGAGATGATGGAGAGCGAACGGACACCAAGGATGTGCTTGGATCATCCAAATTGCCTACTCTCCTCTTTTTTGTGCATGTACATACATACATGCATGGCAGTGAGGACAGATATGAGCCCAAGAAAAGAGGTCACCATTCGCACACACGTCATGTATCATGTATAGATACCAGGGCAATGGACCGCCGTGCCCATCCACGTACATACCCACTTCGGCGTATCATACAACAAAGAGAATCAATCAATAGGTCGTGCGGCCAACTTCGGCCACCTCTTGAATCGCTTTTCCAAGATGTGTTCACCCAACGTGCGCTGATATCCAATGCCTGGTAAGCATCAACTCGCCAACACATCCGCAGTACACAGGGATATACCAGTAATCAAAAATACGCTCACGTTCAAGGACGCCGTTGGAAATGCATAATTTGTGGAGCTTGGAGGCCACGTTGCGTGGGATTGCGCCGACTTGCTATCCTCGGGTCATCTTGAGCCTGACCCTTTGTCACCACCGATCACTTCCCCATCTGCCATGGTTATGCTGAACTTGTCGAAATCTGCCGTGAGCAAGAGGTTGCCCAAGCCAACATCCACCTTCGCCGACGTGGTGTTGCCCGACATTTGTGAGGTGAAGAAGGACTCAAGGCGCTGTTGTGCATTGACCACGACGCTCACAGCTTGTGATTCCTGCAAGACGTAGAGAACCACGACCTTGGCGAATTCTAGTTCCTCGTCGGTCACAGTTGCTGAAGGCTGGGCTGCACTCGTGGCGGCAGAAGTGCTCTGTGGCGCCGACTCAGTTGCGGAAGCGGTAGGGCTGGTCGTGCCACTGACGCTGGTAACGGCGGAGACACCAGTAACGACAGGTGTGCTTGGATCTATCGCGCCGATGGTTGGAGAGCTCTGCGCGAACACGATACCGTTGGATGTTGTCGTTCCGGCTGACTCGCCCTCTTGCCGCCTCTCAAGGTGTTCTCTCGAGCAATCTGCTTCTGCGCGAGCCGTAATCTGTGGTGGGCGAGGGTGGATATTGATAACCGGTGGCTGTGGCTCGAAGCCCGGTACCATGACGAAGCGCTTTGCCTTTGTCCCCTGATTCAGGGCGCTTGAATTGAAGTCAACGAGAGAGTTCTCACTAGTGCATGAAAGATTGTTAAAGGAGAATACTGATAATATGGTCGACACGTTGAGAGGGATGTCGAATCGTGTTTGGGCATCCGTGAGAGATGGAAGGATTGAAGATCCGATCGTTGCGTTCTTATACTCCGTGTTGCCGTCCTTCAAGGTGATGGTCATACAGTCGTCTGCGTTGCCAGAGGTTTCGCACTGGCTCCCGGTGAAGCCATTCGAGCATACGCAGACACAAGAATTGTTGCTGACAATGCTGGTGCCACCATTTCGACAAGGATGGTTCGAAGCGCAGTCGCTGAGCTCGTTGCTGTTCTTGTGTTGTTTTGGTACAAGTATTAGAAAGATCGGTATTAATACAGCGGCAGCGACAAGGATGATGATGGTGATAATGACAACGATGAAAACAGGTAGTGATAAGCCGCAGCACTTCCGCCGTTGCTTCGCAGGTCGACCTCTAGAAAGGTCCGTTGTTGAGGCGTAGGCCTCACTTTTTTCGCCCAAAGGCCAAGCAGTGTCTCTTTTGGTGGGAGTACCACCTATTGCGGGAGCAGGAAAAGCTGACAACATGTCCGACATGGTCGAGTGGCGATTTGTGGCACCGCCCAACCCTAACTTTTCACCACTTCCAAACATATCCAACATACCCAACCTGCTCGCGGTCTTGCCTCTATCCAGATTGGCAGCCAGTTTCGTGGCCCGCTTGATCAGATCTGCTAGACTGGTTGTGCTACCGCGCGCTTCTGCATCCCTAACAGCGTCCATGTCGAGTTTGGGCGGTCGTCGACTGGCGGGGATCTTATTGCTCATCGAGGGTTGCTCGATGCCTAGACCCAGCAGAGGGTTCGTGGATCTCTGAGAATGGGCAGAGCTCGGCGCCTGGCCCAGCATATTTGCGGACGCGATCGTGTTGGGGGACTTTGGGGTTTGCAGAAATTCTCTGTCTGCAGAGGGCGACGTCGGAGGTGATGTATCGAAGGGCATCCTAATGGGGGTGTGGCTGCGTGATACAGGTGTTCCTGAACGCGAACCAATATGAGGCACACCGCCCATGCCAGCAGACACAGCCGCGCTGAGCGCTTCCATTGTTGCTTTTCTGCTGATCTGGGTTGGCGGTGCTGGGAAATCCTCCGGTATATTTGGCTCCAGCTGGCTCTCTCTGTTTCTTATGGTTGTGATAGCAGGCTTTGCGCGTTTGCCCAGACTTGCCTGCCGTACTATCTGCTGTGTTGGGTCGGGCGAGTAGGTTACGTCTGATTCCGGGCTGCGTGGTTCTGAGTCAAATCGCTCCTCGAGACCTAGAGCCTCACTCTCAGCATAGACCGACCCTGAATATCTCCTCGAAGTCGGTGTGGGAAAGCCCCGTGATTTGGAGCCGGGTGTGGTCCCCGGCGTGAAATCATTGACGACTGACGACATGTAGGAATCATGTCCGTTATATCTCCGCCCCGGCGACTGCTGCCAGGGCTCCTGCCTGGATCTGCTGGAGCTAGTTGGGGGTATTGGAGGCACAGCAGGAAACCTGAAATCTTGTACTAGCATCCCATTCCCACTAGTTCTCTGCTGTGGTATTGGGCGTGCCGGGGTGCCAAATCTCACTGGAGGAGGCGCAACTCCCACGCCAGCAGGGACTTGCCGGGCGCTGAGCTTGACATTCGGGGGTACTCTGATTGACGGATGCGGAGGGAATTGCTGATACTGCGACGGTTGCGCGTAATTAGGCTTAGAGTAGTGGAAGCGGTTCTCAGCTGACTGCGACGTCTTCGGTCGGGATGGATCCATGGTGGGTATTGCAGAGATGTGCGTTTGTACGAGTCGGTCCGGGCTGAGTTGAGGCGGATCTTAGCCACTCTGTTGTTCTTGGACAGTATTGACAAACGCCCGAGGCTCTAGCACGTCGTATGCATGTCCGTGACTCGTGTTTCAAGTAAGGAAATAGGCGTTCGTGAGGTACAGGTGTCAGTGTTACTGGAGAAGGATAAAACCTAGAAACTGTGGCGCCTGGTCAGCAGAGATCTGAAGGGGTTCCGTTCTAATGCGTTCTTCCCGTGATCATTCCGTCCACGTCCTGGAGCTCGAGCAATGTAGACAATGAGACGGCGTACCTTAGGCTCTAGGCCCACTGCTGTTGTTGCGACACCCACAGGGTCTATTCAGCTGTGGGGGTTTTCAGGTGTCGCTAAGTGGAAACGGACGTCAGAACTGGCTGACGTGGACTGTCGTTCGATCGTGGTAGGGCTGGGGGCAATGGCTGAGTACGACGAGGAAAGTCGCAAACTTGTTGCGTATATCTATCGCGAGAGACAAAGTGCGGGCGTCGAGTCCGTGAAGTGTCGAAAGAACGGGGCTGCGGTCCAGCAAACGAAGTAACGGTGTTAATGAGTGTGAATTGTCGTGTGTAAGGGCGACAGAGGTTCAATTGCGCAGCAATGAAGGTCGATAACGAGTGCTGAGTTTCTATCCAACTGGATTCACCGAATCAGGGCCCCAGGCTTGAGAGGCAGTCAACGAGAAGGGGAGGAAGAAACTGGACGAGGGAGCGGAAGCACGACCACAGGACGGCAGAACGATAAGCAATGGAAACGAAGGTAAAGGCTGAAAGTGGGTGTAACTCAGAGTGAAGTGTGAGAGAAGTCGTGTCAGGAGTTGAGGCCGATACCAGCCAATGCATGAATCGGGACTGGCCTCGATACTGCACAGCCCATGCCGTGGGATCGTGATTCTCAGGCCATTCTGGTCTGGCCCTAGCATCGCCAGGCACAGGCACCTCATTGGCCTCCTCAACCAGAAACCAGCACCAGAAGAGGTGCTTAAACACGCTCGCCTGCAGGTCCTGGGCTTTGAATCACGGCCATTCCCCACCCTAAGCACGGCTAACGGGGGCTCTGAAACACAAGCTTCCATGCGGCCTGCTTGCGACGCACACCAAGACCCTTGCTTGACTGCCCTCCTGCGCTCATTTCTGCGAACCTGCCCTCTCGAATTGCGATCCAGTCACGACATCCCGTGCATACAACGGTTTCGAAATCATGGTGTGATCCCAGCTGTTGCAGCGACGAATCGTGAATTCCATCAAACGATAAATTATGTTGACAGGGCCCTTCGGCTGATGATCTCCCATCCTTCCGATAAGGCTCTCGCACAGACTGGTGGAATGCCCTCTTCGAGCCATCAAGGCTTTGTTACCCCAGACTGGCCGGACCATTCTCGTGCCCGAGCGGCCAGATGGCGGCCCCAGTCCGGCTGACAGGAGGTCCAAGCAGAGACACGGACGGTCCGTTGTTGTGCTTGTTATGAGTACACATTATGCATTTCGCCTGTCCCTACCTCGTACTAGGCTTGTACATGTTCCTTCTTTAATCGCCGTTACTGTCTGCGGGTCACGTTGGCGAAGTGCGCACCCAGCCTGCACAAGGTCCGACACGAGTGGCGTGGCAGGCTGGAGTCCGTCACTTGGGTGCTTGCAGTCTTGTCTCTAGCGAGGGAGCCATCCTCATTTTCGGCGAGTTCGGCTTTGAAAGTGGATTTTGCTTGGTACTGTGCCGGTTAGCGGCCTTGCGATTATCGCGCCATATCAACTCCACCAGACACCACTTTATCTCTTTCATCAAGATCAACCCAATCTCATCGCGATGATCTCACATCCTAAACCCTGTTCTTCAAAAACTTATTCCAACAGGTTGATTTCAAATGCTGGTCAAATTCCTGCTAAGTAGATGAGTTCATTTCCAGGGACGCGTGCCCTTCAGGACGAGTCTCTCAAGATATAGATAGGTACACAAGACCACGTCAATACGATCCAGTCACGCCATGGTGGGTTGGTTATCTTCAAAGAGAAAACATGGATTATGCTACGTAGGACACCCGTCAACTCCAGCGGCAATTGCACGAAGACATTTCCCTAGTCATCTTTGGTCCGCCCGGAAAGTCCAACCATCCGTTGTTACCATCCTCGAGACTCAACGTGTTGCTTATCGCCCATCATCGACGACCTCTCGATCCCACGTCTGAACGACTGTATATCTTGTTTCCGACCTGGCTCTTGGCCTGTGTCCAGGAACGTCCAACATACCACTGGGCTTGCAAGGTCGACCACGGCCGTAATCGTTTTGGAAATAGTACATGGACACAATCTTCTCTCTGGTACTTGAGTCAATGCCCAAGTCCCACCGGTCCGAAGCCCACACTGGCACCATGCTCCAAGCGTTCGCTCCGGGGCCGAGACCCATCCTGACGGTCGTCGCCCACCCAACCCGTTGCCCAGCCTCAGGTCTTTGGCTTTGCCATTTTGGGTCAATCATCCAGTACACTGTCTTGCTTCCTCCCATCCTGCTGCTTCGCAGTTCGCAAGCTAGAATCAGACGAGAAATGCATAAGCTCATGCGCGCCATACTAACTGATATATTCGTCGCATGGTACCGCGACTTACTGAAGAGTGCTCCTTCAACTCTGTTGCCATAGAAGGATTCTTCGCTCCCTGGCTTTTTCACTGTGGATACCAGATCAGGCTTGATGTCCCTTCTGTGGTGCTTGGGAGTGCCATCGGAGAAGAACAGGACCATTGATCTCCTAGGGCCTGATGAGCAGATATAAGTGTATTCTCCGCTGGGGTCGCTCATGGTGAATAGTGGTTGACTGAATCTAAATGTTTCCGAATGTGTAAGGCTCCCGTTCAGTTAGCATTACAAGTAGGGAAAGCCTCATTCTTATAGACACGACTGCTGTCTTCGGTTGCGCCTTCATTAACAGGACCTGACATTGGCTGGAAAAGTGGCTGACCTGCACCAGGAAGGTGTGGCCAGATCCAACTAGGCATGGATCAGATCCATGGACCGTACGGCTCATCAGGTCTCGCTTAGATTGCAACTGCAATGCGCTTAGGATTTAGCACGACCGTATCTGCCTTTGCAAAGGAGATTCTGCTATCCAAAATGCTTTCAGCTCCGCCATTGCATCGGCAGAGCAAGCAGTCGTGCTTCTTTTGGGAAAGGAAGTTCTGGAATGGGAAGGTCAAACCGCAGATGCAGGGGCCGGAGCCTCAGGAAGGTCGAGATTTGAAAGTTCAATCCGACATTTTGGAGGATAATGCACAGCAGAAGGCCACTCACCTCTTCAGGCGGTTATCGAGCTGCGGCCACGCCTACCCAGGCTGTGCTGCCTGGCATTGGAGAGAGGGATCAGGATCAGTCTTTGCAAGCTTGCCAAGCAGAGTGAATACGAGAGTTAAGCTCAGCTCGTGGTCTCGACCTTCGAAGACCCAAGCTGCATATGGTCACCACCGGACGAACCCAGGATTCGAGCAGTGCTTGCCAGGATGAGGCATCGAAATTGGAGCTCCCTCGACCACCGGTGAGCATTCGAGTCCTGATAGAGACGAGAAACAGTCAACTTCTCGGGTACAATTGTGAGCGGGGAAGTGCTTTTCACGTCAAATACAGTATCACCTCGTCGGTACACTGCAAGTTTATTTGTTCCTCAGCTTGATGTGGCTCGCCTGAATATACTTGGCTCTGGGTTGGAAAGAGTCGTTACTGGCAGGAGGCGTGAACGACCTGCATATGCACCAACAATACCCCGCCTGGCACGCGACCAAGTCAGAGAGAACGTTCAATTTCTTTTCAGCTGTGGCGGTCTCCCATGGTGGTATTCCCAATTCGCCCTTGGCATGCGAGCTAGGTTTACAAGACTCGTTCCCGAGCCCAGACAGTGTGCATTCGTCATACTAATACTCGATGATGTCGTTGAACTAGTGATAGCCAGTATCTTCTCAGGCCTGAGCCAGCATTCAAGGAGATCTACCTGGCAAGCCCGCTTTGGAATCGACGATATAGAGAGATCAAGCTGCCACACCTGACCTCGGAACCTTGCAGGATGCGAGGAATGGGCCCCGCCCGTGCGACGAGCAAGAAGCCAGGCTGATCACAGATCACACAGGAGAACGACCATGGGAATTTTAGCGGAATGTCGAGTCTTTGTGCTCCCTCGCCTTCAGCAGGGCAAGGTATGGCGGTACTCTGCAGAGTCTCCCCCGTACAACCTTCACAACTTCCTCTGTGTGCCATATGGAGCGGTCATCGGGACCTGCCTCCCGCTGGCTGCTCCTGTGCTTCTAAAATAGCTGATGCTTGCAGTGACAGTGGGAATAAGTCTGGATCAAACACTCCTTCCTCAGGTCAACATGGAAGACGGGAATGTCTGATATGCTTTGCTTTCAGCTCGATATTGGCTCCTTGCAATTTCGGTCGAGCGCCTCCCCCGTGCTCAACGGTACTTTCTCTGCGAACAATTTCTGACATACAGATCTCATCCAAGGTGTCGACAGCGCCTGCTCATCCATCTGACCCTGAACAGCAGCTGCCAATGTCATACTGTTTCCTTGAGCATGGCTTTCCACCTCGACTTCCCGTCGTGGCAGGAGCCGCTGAACTCTGGTTGAACTGTTCTCATCCAAGCCTCGCCTGGACTTCTTCATCACTACATTGTCTGCCTCTCGTTGCAGATGTCCGCTCGTTGTTGTTTTCTACTCTCGTTTACCCGAATCAACATTGAGCGATACTGCATCTTTTCCACCCTGGCTGCTTCTTTAGCATGGATCATTCCCCTGGGTCGCTGCCATCAAGCGACTCATCCGGCAAATCGACGCACTCCGGTTACCCACCCGGTACTCCAAAGCGTGAGTGATCTCGAGACCCGTGCTTCTCGGAGTTGATGTTTCGGTCATATACTCATCGCTCTGCATCTGTAGCACCAATCGAACCTCCCCGCCGACGGTCCTCTTTGTTCTTTTCCAAAGTCCTCCACCACTCGCACTCTCCGAAGACGCCTGTCGGCGATGATGCAGAACCTCCCGCAGATCAGAAAAGTGGGACAAAGGGAGCGTTGCCCAGCACGACTCGGAAAAGAATGTCTTCACCACTGTCGAAGTCCATTGTTATGCCCGGTCATGTTGCACAAATGCAGAGGCTATTCCAGAATGCAAAGGCTTCGTTGCGCCTAGATGTCCGTTTCGCATCTTCTCCGGTCGGCTCCATCGACTCGAGACTACCTACTAGTCCTGAAGAAGGCAAAAATGATACTGGCGAGACAGATCTACTTGTTGGAGTCAGAAAAGAGCAGACAGAAACACCATCGAGGAATTGGAGGTACTCAAGAGCTCCAGGTTTCCTTGCTGGACTTGATATAGACGTGAGAGAACCTTTCCCAGAAGGCTCACCACAACTTCCCGAACTGCCCACATTGAATGTTGAACACGACAACGGATTTGTCGCAGAACCACCGAGCAGCGGATTCACCTCTCCTCTCGAACAAACCAGCTTCAATCTACAGGTGACAGACATGTCCGTCTTGTCATCACCGACTGTGCCTGAAGGCTGTGGGGATGCGTCTGAGGCACACGAAAGTCCACCTCCAGGAGAGGATATGTCGGCGAGTGATTTGGAGCAGCCGATGACCAAGCTCCGCGTGGATGACGAGAATGAGATGGATGTTGACTCCGCCGACGAATCACCCATCATCACCCATCTCAAACGGAAGTCCGTAGACGTGGAGGATAAGTACAAAGATGCTTCATCTGGGTCGGAGGAGGGGATCGTCTTGTCTCCTTCAGCCAGAGCTGCAGCCAATTCTGCAAAGCTGAAGCGAGGACTGTTTTCCGACCTCTTTCCTAAGCCACCAACACACAAAGGCAGTAGCGATGGCACCATGTCCTCGTCAAGCGACTCACAGATCCCTGGCAAACGGTGTCCAGATCCTCTATTGCACGAGGGTGGACCAGCGGTGCGGTGTCCTGATCCAACAGCTCATTTCGCATCTCACATGCCGAACATTGCCGGTTACCAGGCTCTCACTCCTGGTCCCCACGCATACCCAGGCCAGCTCACTGCTCGAAGTGCATTCGGGCATCCTGCTGTACACTTCAACCGTGCCACAGCGACAGGAAGTCCGATGCCTCTTCTGAAAACCAAACAACCCCCAGCTTTGACAGTGGCAGGGAGGAGGCAAGGTTTATGGTATCCTCCTACCGAGTTCTCGACCCGCCCTCGGCCTCAACACCGACATCATCATCAACACCTAAATTCAACGTACATCTCTACTGCCTCCGAACACTTCCAACCAGGGTGGTACTACGCTAAGGACAGCCCGCAATCATCACCAAGGCCCCGGCCCGCAATGTACTCTTTCTCAACGGCAGCAGCGAAAGTCGTTGGGCATGACCCGGCGCCAGACTCCATGATCCGTGACTCGTACAGGACAGACACTTTGACGCCACTGGCTAAGCCGCCTAGTCGGTTCAGAAAAAACGGTATGAGTGCCATTGCGAGTGCCCGAGGTGCAAACAAACATCACGGTGGTGCATCGTTTCTATCGAGACCTCCCCAACGTCGCATGCAATCTGTGAGAGCACGGCTGCCAGACAGTCTACAATTCAGAAGCAGTCCACCAAGGTCTTTGGTGGACCCTGCCCAGGTGTCGCAGCCTAGGAAGAGGTCGCGCGACCTTGTGTCACCGACCACTGAGATCCTTGAGGATGAGACGGCCAGGAGGGTGGCGGTAGATCCTCGGTTGAGACTGGAGGAAGGAGACGAGATCATGGAAGTAGACGAAGAAACACGCGCTGCCGTTCGAATGAGTCTCTTCGGCGCTGCGACTCCAGAGACTGGCAGCGAGGTCGGAAGCGGGCTGAAAGAGCTGAGTCCCAACGTCATGCTGTGCAGAAAAGGGATTGGACGATCTGGCAGCCGAAAGAAACGACGTCCCAGCTATTGGGATGGAGATCTTGAGGAAGTGGTTCGGAGTCCGGCGGCAAGGCATGTTGTTTCATCACCAATCAAGAAGGATGATGTGAGATCCTTGCAGGCGGATGTCGAGTTCCATGAGGACTATGCCGACAAAGAAAACCACATTCAGCCGACTGATAGTGAACTTGAAGGCATCTCCAGGCTGGCAGAGGGGCCAACGGTTCTGCAAGCCACCGGGATGGAAATTCAAGACATGTGTGGCGACAACCAATACCACTGATATGATACCCGCACGAGCGATGCTTGGTGAGGAGCTGGCCTGTCCGAGAGCGGGAAAATTTGTCTACTTATACGCATGATACTTGCGTGAGACATACATATACAGTCCTGTAGTCGCTTGTTCGTCCCATACCGTTGTTGGATGTGCTTCTGTACTTCAATTTCAGTACAGACTGATATTCCAGCTGGGCTGATAACACCTCGGGAAGGAAACATCCCCCATTCAGCTCAGTCCAGTTTCAGAACCCTGCATCGTGGCTGAGGTGGCAGACCCGCTGATGAAGCGGACAATAAAGTCGACGGAGTCTTGGTCGCCGAAGCCTTGGATCTTGACGGTGACAAACTCAAGACTGAAAAAGACCTCTCTGGCTCATGATCTTGTAGGGAAAAGTTGTTCTTCATGGCTTCCTCGTCTTGACCGTCGGCTTCGCCGCTAATGTTGTCCTTGGACTCGTCGAAGATACCCAGCTCACGTCGAACAATCCAGATCTCTTCCTCTACACGTCTCAAAGACAATGTAGTATTTATGAGTTCTGGTATTACGGAGGACACGGCCGAGGTGAAGTGGTCC
Organism: Phialophora tarda; assembly: GCA_016109495.1. NCBI lineage: Eukaryota > Fungi > Ascomycota > Eurotiomycetes > Chaetothyriales > Herpotrichiellaceae > Phialophora > Phialophora tarda. The sequence continues at coordinate 1,441,766 of JADWPL010000009.1, forward strand.
TGACATGTCCGTAGCGCTGGAGGTATCAAGATGCCGTACCATCTAAGAGGGTCTTTCGTGGGTGGTAGCAAAACTTCGATCGACAGGTGTTGAGCATACGGAGACAGGCCGCCGTCAATACCATCTTCGGACGCTTGTTGCTGCGGCTCTGGGTTGCTAGAGTCCTGCTCGCGGCAATCAGTAGCGGAGACGTCCGGTGGCTGTTGCTTGTGTTTCACCTCAGATGGATCTTCCTTGTCTGAGTGCTGTATCCTCTGCGTCGCAGCTTTTGACTCGACCTCTTGACCACTTCGGCCCCTGTCAGCCCGGTCTCGTCGTTTGAAACCGACCACCCTCCTTGCTTTCATCCTATCGTCATATCCCTCCTGCCCAAACCTCCTCCCCGCGCCCAACGTGGAGTCCGCATGCCGATTTGCTTGCGCGAGCGCAAAAAAACCGGATGAGAAGTCTTTGCCGAGCTGGGCCCGGAGTGTGGTGTACTTGTCCAGGAGGGAGAGGTACTCGATAAGGAGGACGTCGAGGCGGGAAGAGAAGGCCTCTCCACCGTCGGCGACGGTTGGGGCTTTAGAGGTCAAGTCTGGCGAGCTGTCACGCGAATGTGGCGGCGATGGAAGTTTGGAGGCCATGCTGCTGTCTTTCTGAGCATCTCACGCTCAGATCCTTAGTTTGCAGTCTTTGTCTTGAGGTGGTAGACGTAGCCTCGCAGAGCGAGGAGCTCGGTCGTTTCGGACGTTCCTGGCCGAGCATTGACGCAATCTACAAACTGCGCAAAAGTGTGGAAACCGATTATGAGACCGGCCAACTCTTCTTGCTCTCATGAATGTAAATTTCTGCCATCTCGCGAAAGACTCCTTATTTCAACGACACAAGTGTTTGTCCGTGGGATTTCGTCCTTCTGAGACTGTCGCCTGAGGCTTACGACCGAAGCGCCGTGCCTCTGCAAATTCCCTTAGCCCATCTGACCTCGAGTCTTGCTCCGCTCTCTGCCTACCAGCCTACCTTCAAGAAAGACAGCGCGCTCGCAGTGTCATAAGCTGCCTTTGTCCCTCGAACGCCTCCGCACTCCTGCCCAACCTCCCATCAATCCTCATGGCCTCCGCACTGGCCACCACGGCCGAGACATCGGCGTACAGTGTCCGGTCTCTATATCGCGCGCTATTACGGCAAGGAAATCAATTCGCAAACTACAACTTCCGAATGTATGCGAGGAGAAGAACAAGGGATGCATTTCACGAACATCAGAAGGAGTCGGATCCTCGAAGGATACAGGAACTTGTGCAGAATGGCTTGAAGGAATTACAGATGTTGAAGGTGAGTTCTACTCCTGCGGAATGGTGGCCTAAAGGACTATTGGAGAGGAGGATATCTGCTTGCTCATGGGCATTTGGGACCTGTTTGCTGGTTGCGCCTTTTCACGGACAAGGACTGACTGTAGGTCCTGCAGAGACAAACCGTGGTATCACAATTCTACCAGCTCGACAGACTCGTGGTGGAAGGAGGCAAATCGGTATGTGCTTTCTTCTTCTTCCCTGCCTTCCAATCACGCCCTTCTTAGCACTCTCGACTGACAAGTTCTTGCAGGGTCGTGAAAGCGGCGATCATGGCGGAATCGTACGACAGAAGGACACTGGGTATGTTGATTCTATGTTACTACCTGTCTGATCTTGCTGGCTGACCTATTTCCAGATGGGACTGACCCTTCTGTCTCTCCCTACCTCCCTCCGCCTTCTTGTACAGTGCTGTAGATGGATGGGTTTTGTCGTCGAGGCCTATGCCGTCCTGTGTGATACCATAGTTATACCACTCTGCCTCTTCACCTGCATGTTCTCACTGTATGCTCCTCTTGCTGTCCAGAGACTGTAGCTGTAATCATTGTTCCCATCCTAGCTCTCATCGCTGTCCCCGTCATCTCCGTGTGTTGTGGCGGCCCCATACCAAAGCTCCTCGTCGGTCTCATAGTTCTTCCACCTCCGATGCAAGTCAAGCACTATTAGCGCCGGCTCAACCCGCCGCTAGTCCACCTAGCGCCTCGCTGTCCGCTTGGCCATGCTCTTTTTGATTAAACCTCATCTTGCTCTCTTGTTGTTCTTCATTTCAATCTCTCACTCAACCACCACGACTCAACATCCATCTTTCTTTGTAAGTATCATCCTGGCGCATGTTGCGCCTGCTGTATATCATTGTCTGACGTTGTGGAACAAGTTATCACCATTGAGACGCGTTACAGCGACGGTGTTGGAGAGGGAGAAATTCGGGAGTGATCATGGCGCCGGTGAGTGGTTTTGTCAATTCTGAAGTCATGTCGCCTGTCGCAAACACACCACATCGATTTACTGCCCGACCCTGCCAAGACCAACGAGGGGAACAACGAGGGGGTTGTTGTTATTGTTCTCTGTCGACTGTCATCATCGTCGACCTCTCTCTCTTTTCTCTTCAGCGACCACCGACACCATGTCTTCTAAGGAGAGGGAGTGCGTTGCCTGCAACAAGGCATACAAAGACAATACCTCGGTGTATCGTCACTTTAGGGATCACCACCGTCAGCTCACTGGGGGTCTATCGCACAGCGTCAGCTGGGTGAGATGGGTTGGGGCTGGTCCTCCTCCCTCTAGCCTGGACGGCTGTGTTTGGCGGCCTTCGGTGCCTCCTGCCGGTGCTCTCCCTGCGCCTCTCCCTCTCCTCCCTCTCCCTCCTCCTGTCCCTGCGCCTCTGCCTGTCCTCCCTCCTCCCTCCCTCTCCCTCCCTCCTCTCTCTCTCCCCCTCCCTCCCCTCTCTCCCTCCCTCCCTCCTCCCCTCTATCCCTCTCCTCCCCCTTTCTATCCTCCTCCCCCCTCCTCTCCCCTTCCTGCTCCCTCTCCGCCTCCTCCCCCTCCAACCCGCCATGTTGGAGGTGCCGTTGGCTCACGGCGTCCTCTTCGGCAGCTTCGCTCTTCGCGCACCACGCGCAACCAGGAACACACGCCGAGAAATCGGGCGGGTTTTCCAGACTTTGACCCAACCGAGGGTCTCCCAGTGCGCCGATGGGAGCGGCAGACCGTCCGGATCAACCAGGACGCGTCTGCCGATGCAGGCGAGTCAAATGCCCAGGCAGATGACAAGGACAGCGACTTCCCGTGGCCCGAGCAGCAGCTTCCTTCTTTCTTCTCGCAGCTCCCACCGCACAACCAGGTACGCTATCTACCCCAAAACACTCATTCTACAGCTTATTGACCTGTTGAAATAGGAGTTGCTCCGCCGCGCACGAATGGGAAACGTCAACGCAAAGCTCTCAGTCTGGGACCCAAAGACAAACTCATACATCCCCGGCATTGAACTCGAGCGCCGCGAAGCCGCCAGAAAAGCGGCTCTGAACAAGCCCAAACACCCCGCCACCCTCAATCCCGACGAAACACAGCCCCTCGAAGACGACGACGACAAGCAAGACGACGACCCAGACGATCTCCTCGACGCAGAGGGACTCCCAGAAAAACGTCGCAAGACAGCATCCAGCTCGTCTGAACGCGTCATCGAGTTCAAAAAATGGGTCCAAGTTCCCCTCGCCGTGGCCGAGAAGATGCCGGAGCCGAAGTATCTCGCAGACCGCCGACCAGGCATGGAATCTCTCTACAAAGGCGCCTACAAGGCTACGAACGGATTTGGTACACTAGGAGACATGGTCGCCTCGGCCATGAGTGGTGGTGCCACAGGGTATGATCTCGGCGATGCGACCGGTGCGCTAGCACCTGGCAGTGGATCTGGCACTTTGAATGGTGGAGCAGACGGTGCAAACGTCGATGGAGCAGCTACGCCTGCGCGCAAGAACATCCCGCCTCGACGCAAGAAGAAGGGTGGACCAGGGCGTCGCCCGAAGAACTGGAAGCCACCTACCGATCCCAACGCCCCGCCCACGACCGAAGCTACCACCGCTGAGAACGCCGCTGACGCGACGAATGGAGACGGAAGAGACACCACCATGGAAGATACGCCGGCTGCATCTGGAGAACGTATCGACTCTACCAACCAAGGACCCGCTGTGCAGGGCGAGGCAAACAACCAAGACGGAGAAGGAGACGGCGAAGGTGACGGCTCAGGATCCGACAGCGAAGGGGAAGGCAGTGAGGAAGGCGAGATTGCTCCTGCTAATGAACCAGTCCAAGAAGACTCGGCTGGGAATGTTGTACCCGAAACTGTGACGGAGACGGCCGTTGCTGAGCCAGAACGTGCTCCAGAAAAGGGAGAAGAGAAGCAGAGTGATGAAGGTGCCGTTGTCGCTGATGTTGAGATGCCCGAAGCGCTCACTGAGAAGGAGATCGAGAAAGAGGCCGAGAACGAGGCCGAGAAGACAGAAGATGCCGCGAGCATGGAATTGGACGTGCTTGGTGCCTTCGAGGCTGCCGTCGATAGGGAAGCAGGCGAGAGCTCTTGATTACGAGAGAAACAAAACAATCGACGGCGATCACGGCGATCACGTTACTGATACTGCCAGAAACAGAGTTGACGACGATGTTGAATCATGACATGATTCCGGAGCGGCGGCAGAGAACAGCAGAGAAATTACCATGATACCCTCTCTGTGCACAATGGAACTGTTTTTATGGATACATTGACGGAATTAGCTGCTTTCCCCCAGCACTTCAACTCCCATTCCTCATTGATTCATGTTTGCATTGAAGCAGTTGCCAATTTCTGGCGACGGTTGGAGCTTTCGTCTACTTTACACTCGCACATTGCCTCCCTTTGCTGAGTTCTGCGCTCGTTGTGTGGCGACTGACTTAGTCAAATGGGTTGGTTCGAGTGCCCCAGTATGTGAGGAACAAGCTGAGGCCGACAGTCTCGAAGACGCGGGTGAGGACGCCAACAGCGACAGTGTCAAGAGGTCGCTGCTCAACGACAACCTGAGATACCAACTACAAAGGACCATTAGTATCAAGTGAAACCTTCCCTGGGTCTGTAATGTAAGACCTACCGATGGAGAGTATGTAGCAGCAAAGATCAGACCACCCAAGTATGCGGCTCCCTTGTAGGACAGAGTGCCAGTAGCGTTGATCAGGGCAGCAACACCATATGTTTGGATGGCAGAACCGGCAATCGAAGAGCCCCAGCTAGCAGCCGCAGTTGCGGTCTCCTTAGACTTGAAGAATTCCTCCTTGCTGTCCGCGGCCTTAGCACGATGGTAAGTGTCACCGAAGAGAGGGGCCAGGACGGCGGCGGAGGCGGCTTGGTTGAAGACGATGCCGAGGGCAATCGCGGAGGGCTTAACAGGTGGGAGGTCTGGAGACGATGGATATTGTTAGCTTGATTTTTGAACGAATTGATGATCTCTCGTCGAAGAGACGAGGTTGGGTTGAGCTGTCGGGAGTGACGTATTGCTATTGTGACCGCAGGCAGGGCAACGTACAGTGTAGTGTGGCCATTGTGATGGTAGGAGTGTGTGTTTGTGTGAGTGTGAGAGGTTCGGTTGAGTCTTGCGAGAGTCGAAGATTGTATGTAAGTAGTCACTTTGTGTCTGAACGGAAGGAGGAAGAGATGAAGTCGAGGTCAAGCTTATAAGAAGGAGCCTGTGACGTGCAGGAAGGACTGGGTGACTTGAAACTGGCAGCTGTGGCGCAAGAACTGACCAGCAACAAGAGCTGTCCCACTGGTCCAACTGCGCAAAACAATGACGACACGTTGAGATCGCTACGGTAACTTTTAGTATTTACAGGTATCTGACAAGCTGTTGCCGAGCTTCTGCCACGGTTTTCGGGCTGTAATGACCACCTCAGTGTGTTGCTTTCCCGATGATGTCAGTGCCGAGGATCGTTCCTGAGCACCTGACGTTAATCTTGCTGAAGTATGTTCTCCGAGTTTCCAATGATCGGGGCTTGATCGCTTGCCGAAATATCCTCTTCATGCGCTCCGGCTCTCGACTTTGTAGCTTTACCCCAGTACTCGAGTGTACTTGCAGTCAAAGGATATCTTCTGCTCAGGGACAACTTTTTCCTTGAATGTATCAAGCCAGGAACAGTCACCTAACTAAGACTTACCCCGGATTCCCAGTCCGCTAAGCTGTTGTCCAATCACTTCAATGCCTGGTATCAGTGCTCGACACGTTATCGGCAGCCTTGCCGCACAATAGAGCCTCTTCCCAACTGTCTTGCGCTTTTAGTTACCTCCTCTGCGATTGTTGCAAGCTCAATTGTTTGGCCGAAATCACGCTCCTACAACCACTAGCAAGACCACAAGGAACCTTTAATTTTGACTTCTTACACAGGAGCTTTAGTGACTCGATCACAGCCATCATCATGCGCAGCTGAATTTTCTACTGTCCCATAGACCCATCGACTCCAGACAGGAATCCCGCATTCTGGTGCAACAACCATGCCGGCATCCCGGTCAAATTCGCCTGAGAACGATGTTTTCGCTATTGATACCGCTCTCGTCCCCGAGCGCGACAACAAAAAGCCCTCCACCACAATCATCACGTTCGGCAATCTCCTCCCGCCAGACAAACCTCTCCTGCTTCATGAAGATCTTCAAGAAGGATGCGGTGGTCAACTCTGGCCTGCTGGCATGGTGCTGTCTAAGTACATGCTCACATACCATTCCTCAGGCTCTCTGGGAGGCAAGTCACTTGTCGAGATCGGTGCAGGCGGAGGACTTGTGGGACTGGCCGTCGCGTTGGGTTGTGAGCTCGACGATACTCAGAAGATCTATATTACGGACCAAATACCCATGCTTGCCTTGATGAGAAAGAACATCGCCTTGAACAAGCTCGAAGACAGGGTGGCTGCTGAGGTATATGACTGGGGCACTGCGCCTCCTCCGTCCATTCTTCCATATAGCTCAGGACATCCGGACGTTGTCTTAGCAGCAGATTGTGTCTACTTCGAGCCTGCATTTCCATTACTCCTACAGACCCTCGGTGACCTTATTGGGCCCTCAACGACGTGCTACTTCTGCTTCAAGAAGAGACGGAAAGCCGATATGAGATTCGTCCGCGACATGATGAAGAAGTTCCACGTAGATTATGTGGACTACGACGGCAAGGAGTGTGACCAGAGGGAGGGAATATTCCTGTTCTCCGTAACGAGGAAATTGTAAAAGACACGAAGCAATGACTGAAAATTCCCACTGAATTTTGAATATAAGACTTTGATTTACATTCTGGTATCTGATACATCATCTCATCATAATGGTACATTCGGCGGTCCGCTTAAATCGCCAGGAGGATCGGTATTCAACATCTGATCCTCCAGGCCTCGGTGCATAGAGCCTGTCCCAAACAATGGCGCCATACTCGTCAATCTTTCTCGGCTTTTCCAGGCAGATCGCAGCGACTCGGACCAGTCTCTCCTGGCTCCACGAAGCCTGGACCCTAGCTTCTGCCGGGGCCCCAGGCGATTCCGGCGACTAGTAGTACCGACGACTCCCCCTACCGTCTGTCCCATGCATACGTCTCGTGCCGGCGGCCTTCCGGCCTGGCCGTCGAGTAAAACTCCCCTTTAGCTTGAGCATGGCACCGGAGACTTTGTCGCTCACGCTGGCCTTGCGGCGTGGAGTGGTGGTTGCTGTCGCTGGTGTGCGACGTGTGCCGCCAACACGGCGTCTCCGTGTTGGAGCGGCCGTGGTGGTTCTTGGTGTTCTGGTCTTAGGGCCGAAGAGGCGCTGCCTGAGAGTGGGCTTTGTGCCCATCGCACGAGATCTTGTTGCCGGTCTTGTCGCCGGAGCTGCTGGTTGTTCCACGGTTGTAACCGTAGTGGTGACGGTAGCTCCGCCAGCCTGATGACGAGCTCGTGATCTACCGAAAGGCATGGTGGATATTGAGTGTTCTTGTTGTGATTTTGATATGAGATGTTTCGAGGTCTGGGCTCTTAGAGATTTGAGTATGGTTTATCTTTTCTTTGATAGGGAAAGAGAAATGGAATCTGGACCCGACCTGGAGTGGACTTTGACCCTTTTATCAATCACCTTCCATCGAAAGCGGATGCGCCCTGTTTCTTTCCCCGCATGACCGGCGACGTCACTCTTCGTGGTCAACAGCACTGGGCACACTGGTGCTAGCCAGCAGGGTTGGGAGAATACCAGCTTCTTTGCATGGCATTTCGACGATCCCAATGCAAATGGGAAGCAGGTTTCCAAGTTCCAGCCTTCGCTTGAGCAGTTGGAGTGGGATCGCCAACGGTTGGCCAATCACCTCCCCTGTCGGCAGCCACACCGTAAGGGGTCTGATGACGCAGGGCGACATCACCCGTGTCCTGCTCATCTCGATTTTGCCAACTTCTGGGATGATGCCAGCATCGAGCGCTGTGATCATTGGGTGCCACAGAGGTTCCCCATCTCGATGCATGCGCAGGGCTTTGAAGAAACATCGTGCCTGTGGCGGTGCAGGCGCGTTATCTAGGATTTTGACTTCCAAGCTACGTAGCTCCGCAACCAGCGGAGCCAGGCAAGCCAGGTGAAGGACCGCGCACGGAGGCAGTAGGAGTCGGTGGATGATACAGCTGGTAGGGCATTAATACCGCTGAGGGGCAAGCTGCAGTAGTGGCTAAGGTCTGTGATCTCTCGAAACTTACTTGTAAGTGGATAGTTCCCGGGGTACTATTGATAGATAACTCTAGATACGAAGGAGGCAGACTGGTTTGCTGAATGCTGGAGTGTAATGAGTTAGAAAGTTTTCCGACGCAGCGTTTGGGATTCATGTCGAGCCTACAACACCTTCCCCTAGCGCGCGCACAAATTCTAGATTGACGAAGAGCAGGTAGGCGGGTTACTACATCACAAAGACTGACATTAATGAGAGAGGAAAAAACAAAAACTCTATCACCACCTCTACTCGGAGAGAGGTTGTGATAAGAGTCCTCGCTGATGTTTCATTCTTTGATGGGCTATATTCGGAGGTGGCAAGCCATCCGATCTACTCCCATCTCACGGTCAGGACCGCCGATTTGACTTGTCAAGTATGCAAACATTATGTTATTTCTGGCCTGTGTTATCCACCACTTGTTTCTCTTGTCGGTCGAGGAGGAGGGAAATCGAGAAGGATCGGTTTTCGGAGCGACGACGGCGGGAGTTGAACGGAGGACTTTGTCGCACAATTCGTCTAGGACTCGCCTTCTAGCCCGGTGCTAGTTTGACCTGAGCCCCAGAGGATATTGTGATGGAATTATGTCGACTTCAATATATATGGCATGGCATCCAATGGGAATAAATGATTGGTTGGTGCCACCATATTGTCGGACCTCCAGTGAAGGTGCCAGGGTTTTCGGGCGGTCAAGGCTGAGCAGCAACGAAGCACGCACCGTTCCACAGCTCCCCGTTGGACGCACACAATGTCTACGTAGCTACAATTAAACGGTCACTGACTACCTGTCTACAGACTTCTGAAAATTGTGACTTGCGAAGGCGAACCTTCCAAGTGCGAAACTGGAATGAGTGGAATATATGGACATGTTTTAAGGGCGGAAGTTGTGCGGCTACAAACCGAAGGAATTGACTCTACAGGTACTACAGCTACTTGCAATTAGGGTATGCACGATTCGTGGAGGAACAAGGAGATTTTGCAATGTTGAGAGACGCCGGAGTCAGACGCCGTTGCTTGGATTGCTCCTTCCTGTTCGGTGATGTTATGGTGTTTGGGGGAAGTGGTAAGACATCTGAAGGCCAAATGATGAATACTTTTCCACCACATTTGTTTCAATTCTTTCTCGACGCACATTCGCCTTACTTCAACCGCTTTTCCAAGGCGGGCACTTTCGTAACAGGGCAATCAGTATCAACACATGGTCTCGATCCACGATGCAGCAAACCACTGACAAGCGTACCACCGTCTCTGCCAAATCACTCTTTTCTATTCCTCACAAGCCATTGGCACCAGCGGCTGCCAGAACCCCGGTCGACCGTCAACCCATTGTCCCGCTCCGGGTTACCAAGCCGCGAAAATATAGTCATTCAGACCAGTGTGACTCGACCCGTGTCCACGGGAATAGGCAGAATGAAAAGCAACGTGATCCCCGCGTTGCTCTGGCAGACAAGTTTACAGGTGGGTCATTCACAGGCCGTCCATGGGAGTCGCTAACCTTTACAAGAAAGCCTCGACCGTTATCGAGAGAACCTCCATGAGCAGTTCACAACTGACTTGGGCGAGACCGAGAAAAAGTTGTCCAGCAATCTTGAAGAACTCGCGCTCGACGTCGAGGCTCATTGTCATAAACTGAGCGAGATCGAAGAGCCCCTGGAGAAACCATTCACCGCAGAAGCATTGACAAACGTCCGAAGCGACAGAAAGGTTGCAGGGGCTATCAGGGAAGAAGTCCTGCTGAAAGAGAGCATCTCAGAGTTTCGCAAACTGCATGAAGAGAAGGGACAGATCCTACGCCAGCTCTGGGGAGAATGGGAAGACGTACAGTTCGAGATCATGAGTCTTGCTGTAGAGCTCTACGGCAAAGACTCGCTGCACGTTGTCCAAATGGAAACAGGGCTCATGAAACCGGGCCAGCGAGAGAGACTCCATGACACGTTCAAGGTTGCCAAAACCGCTTATGATGAAACGTGCCAGGACCATGCAGAATTCCAACAGGGTCTGAAGGGATTCGATGAGGAAACGGGTCAAATCTCCAACAAGGCCAGAAAGGTTGCTAAGGAAATACACGAGGTATGTATTTCCCCGTGTCTCGATACCGACTTTGTCTGTAACCACCTGTTCAAGTCATATGTCCAGAAAAAGGCCGAGAATATGAAGCAAATTACCACTCTTCTCCAGCAATTCACGGAAGACTGAGGATCATGCTCAGGGCGGAGGCTTGGCCTTCCATTCCACACGGAGGACGGTCCGTGTTTTGAGGTTCCGTGTTTAGGTGCCCGTGTTGGAATGATGAGGTGCAAGCTGCGTAGCCGCGATGTCACGTCGTCGGTGCCATCATTCCTGCACCAGCTGACCTCCCCAGCTTCTCACAATGGACTGCCGAAAGGGTGCGAACTCATATCATTCGAAGTGCGGAACCAGACGCGCCTACCCTGCGCCTCCTCTTTTCTCGACGTCAATATCCGCGAATATCCGTCACAAGCTGGGCTATGACGGCGAGCCGGATCTCGGAAGAAGCTGCATTTTTCGGGCGGAGCCTTGTTTATTTTCCAACGCCACCAATCTGGATGTTCAACTGGAGCTCTCACAGTGTCTTTATCTGTGGCGCCAAACAGCAAAACTTGCAGTATGGGAAAATTTCGAATGAAAATCTTGCACTCGAGTCTTGTTCGGACGACGTGTGATCGGGTGTTTACTCCCTGCAGCCTCCCTTCACCTTGAAAGTGGGCACCCCGATAAGGCCTTGTCACGAAAAGGCGTACAGTAGGGTCCAAACGGAAATAAGTCAAGGATGCTGGTCGCGCCAATGGACCAAGTAGATTCCCCCATTCCACGCGGCAGTATGCAAGGCTTGTCCCACTATCAAAGTTTGTGAAATGTACCCATGTTTTCATTAATGCTCCGAGCCGGTCAAGTCATGTCTTCTAGAAGTATATGAGTCACGGAGGCGGCTCGTTGCCCTCCATTCCCCCATTCCGCTTTGTTTCCTGTCCTGATTTTCCTGGTTGGGCGATCGTGATCCTCATTTGTTATTCAATCCATACCTCTGTTTTATCATTCGAATACCATGGCACCAGCAGCAGTTTCACCTGTGTCTCCCCCGTCACCCACACTGGACAATACGTCCAAGCTAACCAAAGCGGGGACAGCCACAATACTCGAGAAGACGGTCTCCAATGGACCGAAAGTGGCAGACCTTGACGCCTCGAAACTCGCATTCACCCTAAACCTCAATCCGAAGCCCGTCCCTGCTCCCAACTCGCCAGAAGTATGGAGCCAAAACTACACGACAGACCACATGCTCACCGTTCGGTGGACGGAGAAGGAGGGCTGGGAAGCTCCTGAGATCCGACCCTACGGCCCGCTCTCGATCATGCCAACAGCATCCGTCCTGCACTACGCGACCGAATGCTTCGAGGGCATGAAGGCCTACCGTGGCCACGATGGCAAAGCCCGACTCTTCCGACCAGATCGTAACGCAAGACGTTTCCTCCAATCAGCCACCCGTATCTCCCTCCCGGGTTTCTCGCCAGAGGAGTTCCTCAAACTGTTGAAGAAGTTCGTGGGCGTCGAGGCGTCCAAATGGATCGCCGAGCCTGGCAGCTTTATCTACATCCGGCCGACCATGATTGCAACGGCGCCGGCCCTGGGTGTGCAGAGACCGAAGGAGGCGCTAATGTATATCATGATGGTGATGTTCCCGAGTCTCGACGACCCGTCGTGCAAGCCTCCCATGCCTGCTCCTAGTGCTGCCGCTGCTGCTCCTTTGAGCAATGGCGTCGCTGAACCGAAGCCCTCGACCCCGCCCAAGGGCATGCGCCTTCTCGCCTCCAAGCACGATATGATCCGCGCGTGGCCCGGCGGGTTCGGTAACGCCAAGGTCGGTGCGAACTACGGACCTTCACTCGTCGCGCAGGGCGAGGCGCGTGCGAGGGGTTATGATCAGATCCTATGGCTTTTCGGCGAGGAATGCTTCGTCACGGAAGCGGGCGGGAGCAACTTCTTCGTACTGTGGGAGAACAAGACCACGGGGCGGAGGGAGATGGTCACGGCGCCTCTTGGGGATGGCGTCATCCTCGAAGGCGTGACTCGCGCGTCGGTCCTCGATCTCGTTCGCTCGGGGAGATTGGGTGAGGATGTGGACGTTACGGAGAGGAAGTTCACCATGCAGGAAGTCATTGACGCCCAGATTGAGGGTCGTCTCATCGAGGCGTTCGGTGCCGGCACGGCGTTCTTCATTGCCCCGGTGCAGGATATCCACTTCAGGGGACTGGATCTTGTTCTCCCGCTCGGACAAACGGAGAGCAAGCACGGAGACGAGTTTGCCATGAAGGTGAAGCGAATGTTGAAGGATATCATGTACGGACGCTTGGAAGATGAGTGGGGGGTCGTCGTGGAGGAGACCAAGGAGAGAACATACGATGCATGAAGAGTTTTTGTTTCCTGCCGACGATGAGGGCATTTTCTCGCTTCTCCTGAGAGCATTGGGTGCGGAGTCTCACGACGTTTTTGTAGAGATGAAAGACAGGAACGGCATGGCGCAGGTGCATAGGCGGAGAGTCTGATGGTTTCTTCATTTTTGTACATATTCTTAGGCCGAAGCAAGCATGGTGGAACAACGCATGAACATACACGTCATTGGATTCGAGCAGTGGGAGAAAAGAAAGAAATTTTGCCAACCTGGAGGCTCTGATTCATCCGTAGTAATAGTGGTACAACAGCTGCTCATCGGACTATCGGGCCTGGGATCACGATGTCTCCCCCTTCGCGTCCTTACTCCGTCCGCCTGTACTCTGCTCTGTTTCAGCTCTTACCTCTCCAGCCTTCTGTCCCTCAACATCGCCACCTTCCTTGTCGCCTCCGGCTTCGGTGTGCTCGACCTCGTCGCCATCCTCCGTTACGAGGACCTTCTTCTCCGCAAGCAGCTCAGCTAGACTGCCGTCCTTGTGCATGTTGATCAGGATGTCGCAGCCGCCGATGAATTCCTTGTCGACGTATAGCTGTGGGATCGTCGGCCAGTCGGAGTATTCTTTGATTCCTACAGATGAACCTCGTCAGTAAAAGGGCAGGATCAAATGATGCTGCCACTCCGGCTGCCAGCGCTTGTACATACCACTCCTCAGATCCTGGTCCTCCAATACGTTGAAGGCCGTGAATTTGGCGGGGTCCACGCCCTGTAGACCCAATATCTGGATGCTCGTTCTTGAGAAGCCGCATTGTGGTGTCTCGGGTGTGCCTTTCATGAAGAGAACGACTGGTGCCGAGGCGACGGCTTTGTCGATTGCGGTGCGGACTTCTTGCGAGAGCAGGCGAGTTTGCGACAGTTGGGACGTTATTCGCGGGAGGATGGTGCTGTGGGTGGCGGAGGGGGAGAGGGACGCGAGAGCGCCGCGGAGCGCCTGTGCAGGTCACTGTCAGTATTTCGGCGGGATCGCCAGCTGATGGGGGATCATACGGGTAGTCTTAATGTTCGCTGGAGCATGGCTGGTGTTTTGTGTGTCTTTTGCTGAAGAGAGAACAAAAGCTCGAGTCATTCTCTGCGGCGTTGGAGAAAAGTGGTCGAAGAGGGAATGATGTCAAATGTTGACAAATTGTCAATCGGTGTGTCGTCGCATCGGGTTCTCCAAAATCACGGCCGTCCTCTACCTGTACCTCGTACAGTACAGGACATACTCCCTGACAAATCGCCAGGGATTGATGAAGAGAATAAACAAATATCTCTGGATGCCAGAAAAACGCCTGTAGGTTTCCGACACTCGACTTGACTTGACATAACGCAGGCTGTCCTGTCTACTCGTACGGTAATACCATGACAACGAACCCGACCTCAAGCGGCGAGCGCTTTTCCGCTGCCGCATTCGAGGACGACGGGAAACACCACATCCTCCTCGGCGCAAGCGGCTCGGTCGCGGCGATCAAGATACCTCTGATCGCTCAGGCGCTTGGCTCCCACGCAAATGTATCCATCCGCATCGTCCTCACCGAGGCGGCGGGGCAATTCTTGCAAGGCCAGTCCGCGGAACAGCCGAAGCTATCCTCTCTGATCAACCTTCCGAATGTCGACGGGATATACAGCGACGAAGATGAATGGTCCAAGCCGTGGGTCCGGGGCGACAAGATCCTACACATTGAACTGAGGCGTTGGGCGCACGTCCTGCTCGTCGCTCCCTTGTCGGCCAACAGCCTCGCCAAAATGGTCAACGGCATGAGCGACGGTTTGCTTCTGAACGTCATTCGCGCGTGGGACACCACCGGCCTGGTCGACATGCGGAAGAAGAGGATCTTCGTCGCTCCGGCGATGAACACTGCCATGTGGAGGCACCCTATCACGAGAAAGCAGATCAGAGTGCTGGATGAAGATTGGGGGGAGGGCGAGGACGGATGGGTCACAATCCTGCGACCGACAGAGAAAGAGTTGGCGTGTGGGGATACGGGCGATGGCGCGATGATGGACTGGAATCAAATCGCTGAGCGTGTGGACGAATATCTGAAGTTAGTGGGACGGAAAGCCGAAGTGAATGGAGTTTGATTTTGTACAACGGACAATGAACAGTGGCTTATTTATGAAAGAATCGAGGCCGGTCTCGACTCCTCTTGCGACCTGCGGTAGAGGTAGTCGCCCAACAAGCCCAAGGAGATGGTCCCGCCTGTGATCCAGGCTCCTTTTTTAAACCACCACCAGCAGTCCTTTACGTCCTTCAAATTCACCCGCCGGACCATGGTCGCCAGGGCCAGTGCTCCGCCCCCACAGCTACCGATGAAGAAGATGGGACCCGCTCCGGCGAAATATCCCGCAGTCGCGAGGAGGGAGATCTGCGCCGCGGAGAAGACGGACAGAGCAGCCTTGGAGTTGTGCTCGTGCGCCTGAGCTATCGACTTGATGCCCGCTTTGGCGTCGTCTTTGATGTCCATGTAGGCGTATATCATGTCGTAGTTGAGTGTCCAGGCTACGCAGCTGGCGTAGAGTGCCGCCGCGGCGGCGAGAGCGGCGGTATTTGACAAGAGATCGATGCCCAGAGCCGGGAACCCCATGATCGCGCCCCAGGAGAACGTGAGGCCGAGGACGAATTGAGGATAATGCGTCACCCGCTTTGCAAGGGGATACACCGCGACGAACAGGAGGCTAGGCACTCCGTAGTAGAGACAGGGGAGCGGAAATTGTAATAGCAGCGTCAAGCCCGTGAGGAGCTGTGCCCCTAGATATACAATCGCGCTTTCGACGGTGATGGCTTTTCGAGCAATAGGTCGTAGCTTGGTGCGTTCGACGTAGGGATCCAGGTTGCGGTCCCAGAGGTCATTGATGGTACAGCCGGCACCCCGCATTATCAGGGCGCCGGTAAAGAAGAGTGCTGTGGTTGAGGCAACTTGGAGGGGTGATGCCATGGCCATCGGAGCCGCCAGGAAGGTGGAGAACATGCAGGGAAGGAAGAGGTAGTACGTCCCTGCCGGCTTGTCTAGGCGGATGAGTTCGGCGTAGGGAATCCATGACGAGGGTAGTTTCGAGATGATTCCTGTTGTAGGGGGTTTGTAGACCTGGGGGAGGTCTTGAGTTAGTGGCGCGGGTGTAGCTGAAGTAGACTGATGTCTGTTATGGTTGGAGAGGCGTCTGCATGCTGGGACGCGTTCTCGGTCGAGCACTGCCAACACGTGAACCTCTTTCCCGGGCTGAAACCATGTCGGTCGACGGGCGGGAGTTTGAGTTAGAGATTGTAAAGCCTTGTAGGTCGCCCTGGGATGTAAAGACCTCGATGTGCATAACATGTTTGGTTCAGCGTACCGGATAGTCGGAAGCCAGTCAAACTTCGGCAGCTGTTCAGGAATGCATTTACAGCTTCATATATGGTGTGCTGGGCTGCCACAGGGGGTTTTCTGCTCTCAAGCTCATCGACAATGCGTTCAGTGTACCATGAGCCAAATCTGAGATGCTGCCTCGCTGCCTTCCACGATCGCGCACTAGAAGGCCATTTGCTTCCCCGTAGTCGGCGGGAACGTTGGTGCCGCCGCCGAACTTTAGCGACTCCAGAAAGATCGAAGGCGCGTTCGCAAGGGCGATCTCGCAGCCTGGTCGATTCTTCCCTGATCACGGAATAGTTGCCCTTCACTCTACCCTCATCCCTCCCTCATGACGCGCTCGCGCACTTGTAACTTGCGCGCAAAGGTCTTGCAACGGACTGTCAACCTCGACTCACCTCGGCTTCCTCATATCGTCCCACCGTCTTGGAGTAGGATGTGCATGATCTCGACAATCAACACAAGGAAGAGGAGGTTGTTCGTCTGAGTTGGCTCACCCTGTTTCACACTGCTCCTCGCGCGACATGCCTTCTACGCGGCCATGCGCGGCCTTCGAGCCAATTGCGCCCGACTTCGACCTCAAGGGCCTGGTCGAGTCACAGCCGAACTTTGAATGGGTGGTACGCATACACTGCGATATGATTGACCACCAAGGCCTCGAGAGCTTCGAAAAGCTGGTCCTGATTCATGTCATCCTTGGCGGGAAGCCGCTTGTCGTCGAGGGCTACGAAGGGCGCCTTGACCGGTGGACCTTTGCGCTCCAGTGGCTCCGTGACAACTGCGGCTCAAAGGGTATGTCCTTCTTGTATGCTACAATGACGCGTCTGTACTGAAAATTGATTCCAGTCGAGAACGCGCGAGATCTCACCAAGAAGACCAACGTCCCTCTATCCATCGGTCACTATCTGAACAACATGGCACTGTTGACGAATCAATGGACACCTCGAAACTACAAGGATCCTGAACGTCAGCGGATGTACCTTAAAGATATCGACTGCCCACAACTATGGAGAGACAAATTGGCAGAGATTCTTCCGCCTGGCCTCTTCTATCTCAACGAATCGACCGGCGACGTTGGTGGGTTCGGCGCCGTGGATGAGAACGACTCGGTCAGACCAGTCATGAAGAAGGGCAGAGGCATTGCCAAAGCTGGTGATTTGATGAGTAGCTTGCCCAATGAAATGCGCGCCGAAAATCTCATGTGCTATGTGGGCCACGAAGGCACTTACACTCCCGCCCATCGAGAGATGTGCGCAAGTCTCGGTCAAAACATTATGGTGGAAGCTTCCACTGGTCTCGTCGAAGATGGAAAACCCACCATGCCTGGTTCATCAATCTGGTTCATGACGGAAAGTAAAGAGCGAGACGTCGTCTCCGAGTATTGGCTTTCGCGGCTTGGCCATGATATTGAAATTGAGAATCACTTCGCCCAGGTCAACGCTTGGAAGAATGCCCCCTTCAAGGTTTATATTGTCGAGCAAAAGCCGGGCGACTTTATCTTAATCCCACCACTGGCTCCGCATCAAGTTTGGAACCGAGGAACCCGAACCATGAAGGTCGCTTGGAATAGAACCACTGTCGAAACACTCGAAATGGCACTTCATGAAGCGCTTCCTCGGGCCAGAATGGTCTGCCGCGATGAACAGTACAAGAACAAGGCCATCATCTACTACACCATGCAGAAATACTCCAAGCTTCTCCGCCACGCGGAAAAGACGAGTCAGAAATCAGTGGGAAACAAGCACAGGTCATCTGGCGATGCGAAGGTCCGACAGTTGGAGAAAGATTTCCGCAGACTTCAATTCCTGTTCACGGAGATATTGGTATCTGAGAGCTTTTTGCCCGATAAGCCTGAAAAGAAGGTGGAATTTATTCCTTACGACAGCAACATTACCTGCTCGTACTGTCGCTGCAATATCTTCAACAGATTCCTGACCTGCCCCAACTGCGTCGAGCGACTGGCAAATGGAGATGAAGACACGTACGACATCTGCATGGATTGTTATGCCATGGGCAGAAGTTGCGCGTGTATCTCAAAGCTTAGGTGGGTCGAACAGTGGTCATGGGGAGAGTTGACACAGAAACATGAGCAATGGCGACACCAAATCCTGCAATATGAAGGCAAAGTTACCGAGAAATCACCCATGTCTCTGAAGTCCGAACTGGATCGACTCGGCAACATCAGAACCCTGGCGCAGGTTTGTCAGCTCGAATTGGCGAGGAGGCCATTCCGCGATATCGCACGCCCACCATCCCCTGTCAAGGGCGACGAGCGCGAAGAGATTGAAGTGATAGGCGCAGATGGAAGCGTCAAGATCAAGAAAAAGGTTAAGCGTACAGACAAGTTCCTCAGAGAGCATGGTCGTTGTCACACCGACTTGCACTGGGAACCAAAGTGGAAGCAAGCTGCATGTACCCAGTGTGACAAGCGCTACTGTTATGGCACGCTGTTCCGGAGGTTCGACATGATGCCACAAGCTATCCTTGCTGATCCAAACTGGACTTGCCCTAGCTGCCAGCAAATATGCAGCTGCCGCCCCTGCAGACAGAAGCCCGGCTACGAATACAAGCCTTATGCGCCCTCGGGTACCATGCTTGGTCACAACACAAAAGCAGTTGCGGACCCGCGGTCGGTGGAGAGTCTCGTCGACTTCAGCGTGTCCAATATCGGCTGGATCCAGAAGGCCGATGACGACCGTGGTGACCAATCCCGCCGACTTAAGAAGCGGCGGAAAGAGGCAGAGGCGGCAAAAGCCAATGAGCCTGAATTGGGCGAACACTATGTTGACGATGATGGGGCAATGACCGGTGGTGTGGAAGCAGGTATTTTGCGGCTTGCAGAACAGGAAGGCTTTGCGATCGACCCATCATTGACTACTGTTGGTGTCCTTCTAGACACGCCTGCAGGAGACGAGGATGATTTCGACGAAAATCCGGAAACCGCAAGACGGCTAGGCGAGTTGACCCCTGCAGACTCTCCTGCCGCGCTGCCTGAAGGCGGTGTCATTAGAGACATCGAGCATGCTTACGATCGGACCGAGGCGATCACATATGACTACCCAGACCCTTCAACCGGCCTCCCCGTTTCCGGTCCCGTCGAGGAATCACAATCCGCACTGCCCCCAGGTTATGCGCCAGCCAGACCTGAAGAGAGTAGAGAAATTGAGATGACTGGACAGAAGCGTAAACGAGCCAGGATCGATGACGGTGACAGACCTTACGGCTATAAGAAACCGAACGCAGAGAAGCACAAGCAAAGAAAATCACTGATTGTGAAGCTGTCCCTCCCGATAGAGAAACTGACCGAGATGGAAAAGATGGCTGATCTCGCAAGGCGCGCGTTGAATGGAACCCTTCAAGTGCCAGCACCTGTCATCAGCTCAGATTTGCAGGCGCTCAATGCCGCAGACGGCAACCCTCAGGCAATACCCAAGAAAGTCCGACGAGGACCGGAGCACATCGAGGTGGAACGGGACGAGGAGTTCATGCCCGGAAGATACCGCGACCGCAGAAAACGTGCACAAGCCGGAGCTCCTTTGCTGCCACCTGATACAGAGATAACTCGAAGACAGACGCGCAAGCATCAGACCCGGTATCAAGAGCCTTCGGAGGACGAGTTCAACGAAATGCTCGGGCCGAATGACAGGCGGAATGCAAAAGGCACGACGGCTGTGAAGCCAACGCCGAGCCATGTTGTCAGGTTGGACGATGCTGAGCTGAACTTCGACTCTCCAGAAGAAGATTCGGGGGAAGATGGCCCTACCTCCAGCCCACCTGTGGAGATTGGACACGGAAGGCCGCGTCTGGCCCCGAGAGCGGCTATGGAAGCTTCCAAACCGGCCGTGAAGAGCGGTGTCAATCGTGCAGTCAGCAGAGACGTCACAGCAGAGGAAAGTGAGAGGTCATCATCGATCACTTCTCCAGCAGTGGCGCCCAGGGAAGCCAAGCTATCCGAGCCAACCTCGACAGCTCCAGCGAAGACTTCTGCTGAGTCGATTGCCGAGGCGCAAGCGAATCGGAGAGCGAAGATGGCTTTGATCGAGTCAATGGAGTACGGCAGTGACGACCTCGAATACGCATGGTCGCAAGACTCTTTCTCGGATGAGCCCGTGTCAAATGGTAAAGGGGCCACTCTACCTCAACCAGCACCGAACAAGCACTCCGTCACAGAGACCGACATATCGACCAGCAGCTCTCCAGGCGTTGGATTGGTGAATAAACCTGCCATCGTCAGCACTGTGAAGGCGTCAGCTGCGGATTGGGTCGACAGTGATGACTCGGATGATGATATGCCAACTCGGGGGGGCTGGGCTTCAATCAATGGCGGAGTTGCAAGCGCGAGTCGGATGGTCGCAATGAAGATCAGTGACAAAAGCGCTAGCGGACCCGTCAAAAGAGGCAGGGGCCGGCCGCCAAAAAATCGCAAGTGATTCCACGAAAGAGCCAGAATCAGCGACAGATGAAGCGGGCTGCGAAGTATTGTTGACGAAAGAGTGGGAGTAGTTAGGCTGGGACGATTTCAAGGTGCGCATGCGAGCGTTGTTTGGGTCTACGGCTCTTGGATCTCCGGTAGGGGAGCTACTCGACAGCAAATTGCTGTGGACGATGATTCACTTGAAGATGGACCACCAAGTCGTGTGCAAGCCTGGGTTATGCATGACGGGACATGAATAGAAGCTGCTGTTTTGTAAATGAGTGTAGATCCTAAATGCAAACACTAGTAACTGTTTCGACATGGTGATTGCTTTCATCGCTTTGTCCTCACCCCGACAGACAATATATATGAGCAGGCACGACATATCATCGTCGAATCAATACGTGGTCTTCGGTGATCATGTTGAGATCAACGGGTCATCCGCAAGGCTGAATTCCAGTGGCCCTCGGAGTTCGCGGATATTTTAGTCCGGGCGGCGCGAGGCTGAAGAATGACATCGCCGCGCCCGAATTCTGTCAGGCCGACACAATTTCACGCGCCTCTCGCATTTTCATTTACTAAGTTTCGTCCTCACCTCTTGTTCTTCGACTATAGCAGCCATGAAGAGCATGCGTTCAGTGCAGCGCCCTGCCAGTCTGCGGCGCCTTTTCGCAATGCGTCCCGCAGCGCACCAGTCTCGAGCTCCTCTCCAGCAGTCTTTCCGCACCAGACCAGTGCTACAGCGAACAGCGCAGACAACCTTCCCCTCCTCACGCATGATTCATACCCAGCGAGCGACTACCTCCTCACCCTCTCAAATTTCCCGCTCTTCTAGACTTCAAGCCCCTCGAAGACCCACCGGTCGTCGATACAACTCTTCTGCATCCACCCCAGACGCGGAGCCTACATCTCTGAGGGACCGCCTGAAGAAAATGTCCCGCGAGTACGGCTGGACCGCCGTGGGCGTATACTTGGCGCTTTCGGCGTTGGACTTCCCGTTCTGTTTCCTCGCTGTGCGGTTGATCGGCACGGATACGATCGGGCATTACGAGCATGTTATCGTCGAGGGGGCGAAGAATCTGCTGAAATGGCCGATCCGGGAGGCGGCGGGTGACGTGGTTGAAGAGGTGGAGGTCGTGGATGGCAAGAGAGTCTTGGACGAGAAGAGCGAGGATGAGGTGCTCAATGATCATGGGTACCGGGAGGCCGAGAGGGCGAATCGCGGGGATAATGCGAGTGAGTATCTCTTTCTCTCCGTCTCAGTGATTTGGGCGTGGATTCCTACCGAAGCACGCGACACGAGCTAACACGAGACACTTCGTAGGTCTGTGGACACAGCTTGCTCTTGCGTACGCGGTGCATAAGTCGTTTATCTTCATTCGGGTGCCGTTGACGGCGGCAATCTTGCCAAAGGTGGTCAAGACGCTGAGGTCTTGGGGGTACAATATTGGGAAGATGCCGAGTAGGAAGGCGGTCACGGCTGGCACGGGGGTGAATACTAAGGGGTCGAAGGTGAAGCCGAGCGATTGAGCGAACGGTGGGCGTCTGAGAGAGATCACTCGGTCCCAGTCAGCTCATCCTCTAGGCGCTAGATCACATCAAATCCGCACATCCGTGTCCGCACAGGGGGTACCCTAGATGGACGACTACATTGCATCGACGATGTGCGGGACAATCAGTGTGTACATTGCTTGTCGGCAACAACACCAAAGCCCCATCCCAACTCTAGCATGCCTGCCTTAGGAAGAGCCATCTTCATTCATGGGCATAGCATAGACTTTGATAATGTACAACACGTTTTCTTCTTGCTCGATCAATCCAACCTCTGGCCCTCCAAGGGATCTCTCGTGCCCTCCTTCTCCAACAACTGCACCTCTGTCCCGTCGTCGCCTCGTAAACTCCACTCCAAGGTCTCGAAGAAGCCGCCCCTCCTCTTGACGGCCACGAACTTCGTCTCCGCCACGCCCTTTGTGCCCTTCACCCGGAACCTGATATTGATGACGCCTTGCATGGGGCTCAACTCCCCACTGATCCACGGCACCTTGCTGGCGAAGTAGATCTCATCGCCCAGCAGGTCGCGGGCGTGGACGTTGGTGCGCAACGCGTACAGAATGCTGTTGACGGTGCTGGACGTGGATTTCTCGTAGTTGAAGATCGCTAGGCTGGACAGTGTGATGAGGAGGACGAAGATCGGGAGCGTCTTCAGCCAGACCGAGATCCCGGCGGGCAGATCTGGTAATGCGCGGTCCGGTCGGCGGGAGAGTAAGGGGCCAGAGCCTTCGCGGGGAGGAGGCACCAGAGGGCGGATGATGCGGTTGGGATCAGCATCGGTAGATGTCGAGGTCGAGGTCGAGGATGGGCGCGAGAGCGGTCTCCGGATCAGAAACGAAGGTATGGGTGCTTCCCGGGGGTACAATTGGGCGCCGCGTAGGATGGAATGGCGCAGGGAGATCGGGAGGCTGTGAAGCTGTTTGAGCGCCATGGGCGCAGTGACGAGTTTCTTGCCGTTCATTGCGGCGGGCTTGGGGGGCGGTCGTGGGCGAGGAAGCTCACGTTTCTCGAAAGTCAGAAGATGTCCAGACTGTGGTTGGATGTGGATGTGGTGCTACGCCGTGTGCGGCTAAAACCGTGCAAATCATGATGCGACCTAGGATCGTGCAAGGAATGATCGTGGTTTGCTTGGGCTCGGTCGCTGGAACTGATTCTTAGCCTATTATGGCTAGTGCAGTTAGGTATACAGTACGATACCGATGTTCCAAGCATACCACCAGCATGGGCTCGCGTCTTCTGAGTGCGGCTGGCCGCACATGCGACTTGCGAGAATGCTGTCAATTGCTATGTGTACAGATAGTACTTGTAAGTACACGATTGACGCACGCACGTTGACAAGCGAGATATACCGTATGTAAATGACTTCTAATAATGGGTTTGACTGTCGGATGAAGCCCCGTTCACGTCGTTGCAGGTCGACCGACATTTCCATCATGTTGGCCTCCTTTCCGGCTACTAATCCGTGCCTGACTACTGGTTGTATTCCAATACATTGCCCATGGTTGTGAGCTCTGTGGCTCTTGCCAGATCCATTCCACTTTACTCGTAATCAGCACGATACCAAGAGCGAACGCACTGATCGCGCGCTAGACTTGGACAGGTCCGATCGCGTCGAATCAGAACGGCCTTTCGGGTTTGCCAGCGCGGGGCTGCCATCGGATTTGGCGAAACCTTCAATGCGCATCCTTGTTCCTCGTACTCGTACCGCTATAACCCAGAAACTCGTAGGCCTTGACCTGCTCAACAGACCAGGTCTTTCCTTCTTGCTTACACATGCACTTTGTGCGTACTATTGGTAGGTGAAGCATGGCCAAGTTGGCAGTATCCAAGTCTGACGATCGCCGAAGGACTGTGTGCCGTTTCGAGAGAGTTGACAAAATCACCGTCGTCTCGAAACCGCCTACGCTCTGCTTGCACCACTTCCTACTTTTCGAATTCCAGGCAACTCGACGCTCAAGAGCCCGACCGACGCGCCGTCTTCGAGTCTTTCTTCACTTTTCAACCCTCCGTCCATCGACTCCCCGTCCTCTTCTACGGATGGCTGGAAGCTGCTAGAAGCAATGTCACTAAACACCGTCCATCCTCACTCAAACGGTCAGCTGGTACTACCCTGTCTTTGGATTCGGCTAGGCTCAAAGAACCGAGTTAGAAGATGGCCCTTTCCTGCCCGCTTCAGAATCGCGAGAAAACGGGCCCTTGCCAGTCAACGTTGGCTTCGACCGAGACAACTGCACCCTCCCCGCCGCGTTTCCGTCCGAGCTGGTGTAGTCGATCATGGCACTCTGACACAGACACACTGAATAGTTTCCGGCTGACGACTTCCGTGTGCGACCATGCTCTTGCCCCATCGTGTTCAACCAGGTCACCATTGCACCACATCTTTATTTATGGAGAGGTTCTTCTACACATTTCGAACGTCGAAATTGCGCGAGTGTGTCCGTAAGATCCTCATCGACAACCGCTGGGCCGAACAGCTCGTTGGCGCCGTACAGAAGTCCCCTGAGATTGGGCAACGGCGTCCTTACGAAGGCAGTATGTTCACACCGGGGGAGTCGATCGAATTCTACCCGTCCAGGACCAACTATCAGACCTACATCTATGTACCGCTATCCTTCACTCAAGTTTAGTATGTTCGCAACAACATTCACCCTCACGTCGGCCTTGAGATGACTGTGGAGGTCGACTTTCGGGTTAGTCCACGCACCTCTAGGCGCCATGGGCCCCGATGATGATGAATTGCCCGTGCCGCCGCCGCCGATGTCTAGAGCTTCTTGACCAACCTAGGACGGCAGCATTGGCACATCTTGGAGGATGTCGAAGACGAAACGCTTGACACCTCGACACCTGGCCCCGTTCTGGACGACAATCTGCCCGGAGGAGAGCCCAATACCAAAGTCGGGATCAAGCCTCGATTGGCTTAATGATTTCTCGACCGGGATTCTCCTGACCGCCATTGTCCATTGAATGTCTTCGAGATTCCCCTAGCCGAGGCCGATGTGGTTGGCTCACAAAGGGCCCTCAGGCAACTTACCCGCTACGGATCATGGAAATTCGAGGTTGCCGACGACGACGGCATTTGTCCAAGATGTGAGATTTGAAGAAGCTTGAGGTTGAGCTAACAACACTGTGGAGTGACAGTGAGCCTCTATAGAGATACATGTGGCTCACGTCGAAGATACATCGCCTCGGACCTGCGAATTCAGTCGACCCGATTAACGGATATTGAATCCTCGGTGAGGAAATACATCCTGGCGTTGACACTGCTGGTCGAGTTGTCTATCCGAGCGCCACGTTTCGCCTGGACAAAGCGTATCTCATCGACGAGACATCGTATTGTTTTCTCGGGTCAATGTTGTCATGTTCGACTTGGTAGGCCGTTGTGCGGCTCTCTTTGCAGCTCTTCAGGAAAGTCGAATCTGCTACGTGGATATTTACTAACGGCTTTCGCGACGGCGCTTAGTTCAACCCCGCAATCTCATCTTGCATTAGGCCTAGGCGAATGCTAAATTTTACAACCCTGCTAGTGCAGATTCGGCCTGTTTGGCGAAGCAAATGCTGGATGGATTGGCAGATTATAGTTGCCGATGCATGCGTGATCCAGGGAGAGAGACGTGAAGGTCTCGTCGAGATAAGTACAAGTACATACTTAGTACGTATCTCGCGCTGACGCATGTTTGATTGTCATATCAACTCTCAACACCTCGACAACTTCCGCTTCCTCGACCCATGATGGGGGCTCAACGCGGCTCGTTGCAGCGCAGTCTGTTGTTGGAGGAGTGACTGAACGTCGGCGACTCTCCTTCCTACTAATGCTTCAACCTCCAGGGTCAGACAAATGAGGAAAGCCGTCTTCGCCAAGACAAATCTTTTAGTCGGCGCTACAGCACTTACGATAACGACCCTTTGCTACAACTAGTACCGTTATGTGAGATATACCAGCCTGAAGGCGCTGAGAGAGGACTGTCGGGCCATTGCTGTGGGTTTCCGACATATTACCATGCCAGTCTGAGTGTGTACTAACCACCATGCGATCTGGACAGAACACTGCCACTTCTCTTGGGCCACTGCAACCTCCGCCTTTCCACCGGCACTGTACATTACGCATGACGGCGGTCAATCCGAGGACTACGACGAAATCGTCCGCCAGTGTTTGCTGTCTGGCACAGACCGCGCATTCCCACGCCTGTGGCAATTCTTATTGTTCGGCAACACCATGGTACCCGACTGGACGCTCCTTCTGTACGTTGCAGTCCTTCTACGAGCGCATGCTGGGAGGTTTCTTGCCCCTACCATCCTCGACGTCAAAACTTGAACCTTCGGATCTGCACACTGGATGTCTGTATGGATGTTTTGTTACTTCGCGATCGGCCTTACTGGCTTTTGGCTCAAGCTCAGCCAAAAGTCCGGGCGATTCCTACAATGGTCCTCCTATGGGTCGGGACAAGCGGCCATGAGAGTGCCCCAAGAAGCTGAAGCAATCCTACTTCTTTACGAATTTGAAGCTGATGTCTCGATCAGTGGTCGGTCTATCGCTCACTTGTAAGTTTCTTCTCGACGATTTGGCAGGTCAGACCACTCTGACAAGGAAACGTACAACGACCACAATGCCGCGGCCAAAAAGACTCCTCCGAAGTCAGCCGGCATCTTGTTCGTGGATGGCGGCTTCTTGAATGTGTCCGACTGATCCCCGTGGCGCTGCTCCACAGCTGGCAAGTGCTGCCCCTCGAAATAACACAGACGCTTGTGCGGTTCTACCTCAACGACAGGACGACTGCTCTCATGGACAAGAAAAGCCCCTCCCGTCCACGTCGGTTTCTCTATCTGATCTTGTCGACAATGTTGATGACGACCCTGGCTGTGGGAGACGGAGGCCTGGCGCAACGACAGGAATTGTCTCCTGGGGAGATCGACTTCCTGTGGACCAGAAAGTTGACATTGGATTACCGCAAATCGAGTCTTTCACGGCAGAAGTCGGCTCCGTTTTGATGGGAGAAGAGAATCTTGGCATCGCGTTCAAGAGCGCCTATTTTCGTCGTATGCGCCAGGATCCCGTGGTCGGCATCGACACCCTGCCCGAAACTTGGTCCCGCCTTGATGACTTTGTGCAGCAAACCGCGGGCGGCGATGGTGAAGATCGCGCATGGCTTCAGGACGAACTATGAAGTATTGCTATGAATATACCCGGTAGGTCGAGTGCGTAGTAGGGTTACCTAATAAGTAAAGTACACTAAGCCTAAAGAAGGTAAATTTGTAGTGCTATTTTATTATAATCTTAAACTTCCTAGAGAATTAGCATAACTATATAGGTCTGTATATACTCTCTTATATATGGTTTACTATAAATTTAATATAGTACAGTATAGCTTGCGTAAGGGAGGGCTGGCTCGGTGCTGGGCCCGGGCTGGTACCGAGCTGGTCCTGGGCTGGTATCGAGCCAGCACCGAGCCAGCACCAGGCCAGCACCGAGCTTGGTGCCTATAAGTATCTCACTCTGTCCCCTATACTGTAATAGGGGTGCTATAATTGAGCTAGCTTAAGCCAGCCTAGGCTAGCTTAGTCTAGCTTAATTAGGTTTTATAGAAAAAAGGTCTTAAGTTAAACTTTAAGTTTAACTTTAAATTACTAGTATAGTACTATATTTATATCTTATTTTCTCCTTATATTTATACTTTTTTTTAGCTTTTTATTTTAAATTTATAAGCTAATTTTAATATACTACACTTTTATACTTAAATATATAGTACTATAAAATATATAGTAAAATATATTAGTATACTATATACTATATATTATTTTATATATTTTTATTTTAAATATTAGATTTAAGTAACTAAGTATAGTACTATACTAATACTATACTAATACTATACTAATACTACTATACTAATACTATACTAATACTATACTTACTTAAGTATATACTAATATATATAGCTTCTAATACTATACTAAGTATTAGTATAATACTAATTTATATTTAGACTATATATAAGAGGTAGGCAGTTCTATATACTATAGTACTAAGTATACTATATTAATATAGTCCTAATTCAGATTTAAACTACTAGAGATAAGTAGTAGTGCTTAGTATAAGTACTTATATAGTATCCTATTATTAGGAATACCTATACTAAGCCGCTAAGAGTCTTATATATATATATTAACTAGACACTTACACGAGAGAAGCTTCCTTCTCTCATACTTTAAGTCCTTTACACTGGATAGTACTACTGTATATATTAAGGGTAACCTATAAAGTAGTTGTCGAATACTACTTGTATTCCTATTATTCCGCTCTGACCATCCTAATAGGCCATCCATAATATATGTATACTTTCCTATCTCTATCTAGCCGAGCGCCGACTGAGGAGAAGTGTCTCCTATCCCGTAATATCCTCACGGTGTATCTCTACAACACTAGTTCATATATATTTTCAAAAATGGCAAAAAAGAACTGCCTCCGTTGAGAGTCGAACTCAAGACCTCGGCATCACTGTACGATGATACTAGTCTTAACTGTACGTTAGCATTTGAAGTGCTCTTGGAATTTTGATGCCCAACTTACGCCGCGCTCTACCAACTGAGCTACAAAGGCATTCAAATCTCACTGCGTGGAATGAATTCCCTGGGATTTGTTGGCGGACTTTCTGCCATTAACGTATATGATAATTTGGTTTTTCTTGTTCTGCTTGTTTGTGTGGACTAGGTAAATGCCAAGCAACTAGGATGCTTGGCCTCGTTCGGGCCAATGGGATTTGCGTAGCTCTCAACGACCTCCGCCCATGCCACTTGTACAGTGTGTCCTTTCGCCGACATTATGCGATATCATCACTCCGTGGAACGGGCACCGAAATGCCGCACGCAGCCGGACAGATGGAGAAGGCCCCTCGCGAACCTTTTGACCAACAGATCTGAATGCCCACCTACGGTACGAAAGAAGCGAAGTCCGCAGAACTACAATACATAGTACAGTACAGTGTATCGCAAGGCCCAAAGCGCTTCGTGATAAGCGGGAAAAATCAAGCCACGGACTCCCAGCGCCAATACCACTCCCTATTAGAGGAAGGACGTGCAATCATTCAAGTTGTTTCTCAGACGACGCCCGGGGAGAAAGCCGACGACTCGGAATGGTCAGTTACTATGTACTTGAGGTAATTTTATAGGTGATGGGATATTGGTTCGACCACGACGATATTCCTTGGAACCTCGCGCGAACCTCGAATGAACTTCGACATTGGCGACATGCGGGCTGATAGTTCTTCGATGGCCCGGATGCATAGGTTGGAAACCCCCAAGGAGGTGGCCACATCTTCTCAAATACTTGTACCACTATTGATATTACATGGTGGCTCATAGCCTAGTCGAAGAAAAAAAATTGTACTTGCAGCCCTTCTCTTGGTCTCTTACAGTAGTACATAGTACTTGTATTCATTATTCAGGTGGCAGACGGCGAGAAGCAACCTTGCTGTTGCGTTGCTACATACCACCGGCCATCACAAACGCATTCCGGCTCATTTTCAAATTCCAGTGCGGTCTATCCAGAAGATTCCGCAGGCCAAGTACCTCAAATGGGCCCAGCGACAAAATTCGAGCATTCCAGATAGTGAGTAACTATCACCCCCCACAAGTCAATACCAACATTTTGACACAACTTTGCTTCTCTTGTGTTTCTCCGGCTAGTATTCCTGCTTCGGTCTGATCCTTCTCTCTCATGGGGAAGCGACATGTTTTGTAGCGTATGCTCAATCAAGCCGAACATTCGACCATGTGAGTTCTCTACCACTGCAGCAGGACTTACTTGCTCTCTTTGCTTCGGACGGGACTGCTTTCCCCATATCCCCGACAGCACCGGCCCAATTCAGTCATGGTGGCCTTCCGCTTCGGCATGGGACCTCCTTCTTGCCAGGCCGAAATCCACAGCCCTACACCAGTACCTCAACGTTGAACTTCTAGTTCAGTTTGTTGGGTTTCTTAAACAAACGTGGTTCGTGAAAATTACTGGGGGAGATTTATGGTATTCATGCTCGCTCAATACGCTAGCTTACGCTACATACACTTTTCGTCTGTCACCCTGCTGCCTCTGGGACCTTCTCCGCCAACATTTGCCAGCTTCACAGCACCTAAACGCTGCTTGGGCCAAAAATGCTTATGTGCCTTTCTTCCCCTCAATGGCAGTCTCCCATGCTGACTCTAGACCACGCCAATACCGCTTCTTGTTACCAATGCTTCTCCAACACAGCCAATACCCCCAATGTCCCACTGTTGTCGTCTGGTAAACTGCTGTCAATACGTTCGGACCGACTTGTAGGTCAAAGAAGGATTGACCATTCCATCCCGCATAGGTGATGTTGATCGCTTCTGCCGGTGAGTGATTATCTAATCACTGTGCACCAACTACAATGCGTATGGGTTCATGGATCGAATAGTCAAGCATCTACAGACATGTTAGTGAAATCCCGACTGAGCGATGAGGGGTCCCAACTTACGGTGGACTCTTTGTGAGGTCTGTTTTCAAGATGACCGGCACACGAGTCATTTCAGTCACGTCCTGGATGTAGTCGCCACCTTCCTCTCTCAACTTGAAATAGCTGAGATACTTCTCTTTGTCGGTCAGGTTGTTCTCTGGGATATTGCCACCCGCTTTGGCAATTCTCGAGTCCGATTGGGTCCTGGCCGGTCCGTTGGTTGAACTTCCGTTGCGGCCGGGAGATGGTGGCAAACTCTGAGTAGATCGGTCAGCTTGGTTGGTCAGAGACACTCCGGAAGCCATCTCTGTGATCTCAGACGCGCTGTCATCGTCGTCGAACAGAGCATCAACATCATCGGTCGACATGGTATTGCTGTCAGTCTGTTTGCGTTGTGACTCGTATCGTTCTTTGGCGCGCTCTCTGGCCGATTCGGTTGCACTGTTCGTACCCCCCCTGGTGCTTGCCGAGGTACGAGGTCTCTCGTCTTCAGGAATGTAAGCAGACGATGGGACGCCCTTTTCCCAATAGAGCTCGAGCACTCTTTCATCCTTGCGGAACTCGGCCTTCTTCAGTGGAAGCTGATCGCAGTGAACGCGTTTCTCGAAGCCGTACTCTGGAATGAGGATATCGAAGGCAGACTCGTATACACAGATGACGATACCCTCGCTAATCAGATCGCCGCCGACCTCCTTGCTCTTCTTGTCCATGAGTCGACAGGATTCGATGTGGACACTCTGTTCTTGTGCGGCATGAGCGGAGTCTTTCTTGTTGTTGCATTGCTCCGCAGTCTTGGCCAAGCTTTCCAAGTCTTCGTTGAAGTCAATGGCACCATTGGAGAGCGCAGCCTCCAACTGGCGGTGGACAACAATGTCGGCATATCGTCGCGAAGGGTTGGTGAAGTGGGTATACAGAGGCAAGTTCAAAGCGAAATGCTGGCGATGGTCATCTCCGATTTGGTTGCCGATGTAATACTTGGCACGCTGAAGGGTCTTGACCAAGAGAGTCTCCATACCCTTGCGTAGATCGGCGTCCTCCACCTTGAAGAGACTGTTCTGCAGAGTGCCACTGCTGGAGCTGTCGACGTCGTAGCCGGCCTTAGTCATGCGGTCCACAAATGTCAGAAGCCGGCGTGGGTTGGGAGGGGATTGTCGTCTCAGGAAAGCCTTGTCGGGCATGGCTGCAAAAATCTTCTGGGCGACGAAGAAGTTCGCCTTGGCGGCAAGCTCTTCCATGATCTCATGAGCAGCAGAAGTGTTGAAGATGTTCTGTTCGACTGGGACGTTCTCGTCGTCGAGCTGATAAAGCAGTCGGAGCGGAGCAATGTTCGCGGAGCGGTTCCCGAAGCGAGCTTCTCGGAATTTGTTCGCCATCTTGTGCAAAGTCTTGATGTCGCCGACGGTAGCACCTTGTAGTCCTGCTTGCTCACCGCCCCTAATAACGGCATCGATTGTCTTGTACGACAGTTTGCCTGAGCTCTGAATGATCGACTTTCGGATGATGGGTTCTCCCTCGACCTGGCCAGTTTCGCTGTTGACCTTGAAGATGACGCTCACTGTCAGACGGCCTTCCCCTGGAAGAAGGGAGCAGACCTCAGCACACAGCTTGGCCGGCAGCATGTTAACAGCTCTGGTCATCAAATAAACGCCAGTTCCGCGCTTTTTGGCCTCTCGGTCCACCAACGAGTTTGCTTTGACAAAGTGTGCCACATCAGTAACGTGAATACCAAGCTCCACCAACCCATTGTCAAGTTGTTTGATATGAAGAGCATCATCGAGCTCATTGGTCCCATTGGGGTCGATTGTGAAGGTTCGCTCATTTCGCAAGTCAAGACGAGAACTCAGGCTTTCCTCACTCTCGGTCTTCAAGGACCAGTCATCCCATCCGACACTCTTCAGGACAGCATCGGAGAATTCGTCAGACCCGAAGTTGTTGTCTCGTAGTAATGCGTCAGTCTCGACGCGGAGATCACCCATCTCCCCTAGCTGCTCGACCAGTGTGCCAAAGGGATGCAAAGAAGTGATCGGCCAGCGCTTAATGCAGGCCACAAAGATTCTGTTGGCGTAATCCATGTGCTTGTCGACAAAGTCCCGAGGTGCCTGTTCCGTGGGAATGGCAATCAAGGGCACACGCTTGTCGGTAGGCTTGAACCAGACAATCTTGGGTTTATCCTGCATGCGAGATTCCGATCGTGAATGTCCGCCATCACGTTGCTGTCTCTCGGCCTCTTGCTTCTCTTTGGTGGCCTGACTGCTTGGGCGCAAAAGACCGAGGGTTCCAG
Source organism: Phialophora tarda (assembly GCA_016109495.1). NCBI lineage: Eukaryota > Fungi > Ascomycota > Eurotiomycetes > Chaetothyriales > Herpotrichiellaceae > Phialophora > Phialophora tarda. The sequence continues at coordinate 1,474,810 of JADWPL010000009.1, forward strand.
AGAACATTTGCCCGGCGACACGTTCAATAACTGCGACGACGTGGCCGGCATAGAGTGGCTTTTGCTCGTCGCTGATTTCCTCTTCCTCCATGAGAAGCAGACTCTGCCCTTCGACCTCAACATCGTCATTCTTCTTCTGCGTCGGACGTTGACGAAGACTGCCGCGTCGACGAATGCTACCATCAGGTGCAATGGACGTGGTATCGGTAGTCGAGGAGGTATCGCTCTTGCCATTCTGACCAGGACCGGATGAGCGGGTATCGGTGATGTCCTTGCGCTTCTTCTTTTCTTCCTTTTCACGCTTCTGACCCCAGACTTCATCCACGTCAAGCAGCTCGATGGCAACCAAGTCACCCTCAAGAGCTCGGTTTCGGTCTTTACTGCCGCAGATGAAGATATCAGCGTCAAGGTCACTCGTGGTGACATAGGCGTCGGAACGATTCTTTTTGTTCACTCGAAGAATGCCGGCAACCAGCTGGCCATCATTGAGCAGCGCAGGGAGTGTAGCTTGGGGGAGATAGGGAGTAAACAGAGTCTTTCTCTGCTGTTGTTGCTGCTGTTGCAAACCCATGGGAGGCGCATGCTGGCTGGCCTGGAGACCACCAAGCTGGGCACCCTGCAATGCCTGGAGCTGAGCAATCTGCAGTGCGTTCAGCTGCTGGCCGGCAGGCATAAAGCCTGGCATCATCATCTGGCCTTGTTGTAATTGGACCAGTTGAGGCTGGCCCGGATATTGGAAGCCGCTCATGGACCCCATAGACTGATTGATCGACCCACGGCCGCGGTGACCTGGCTGGAACCCCATTCCCTGAGGTTGACTGAATTGGCCCATTTGCTGTTGTGACTGGTCATTGGATTGCTGGTTGTTCTGCTGACGCCAATTTCCTTCGAAGTTTCGAGATCCTTGTCTCGTATGGCTGCTCTGGCTTCCACGGCGTTGGAGATCGGACTGGTTACCAGCACCAGCTTCACCTTGAGGTGGGAATTGGAAAGCGCTGTTGCCACGACCAGCCGCACCTCCACCACGAACACCTCCAGCGGCCATACTCTGGCTGCGACTGTGACCCACGTTGCGAGCATTGCCAGCGCGCCCTATACCCAGCCCTCCGGCAGTGACGGGCGTGGTAAGCCTATCGTCGGATGGAGTCGCCGCCACAGGGCTTTCCACAGTGCCGCCAGCACCGGGTATAGGGAACTGAAAGCCGGCCGCCGTCCTCTTCTTCTCTGCGAGCTCGGCAGCCTTCTTAGCTTCGGGAAGTGCAAGTGAGTGACGTCTTGTGTGGCCACCTTGTGCAGAGCCTCCTCTTCCACCTCCACGTACACTGGTGTTTTCACGATTCTGTCCGAGAGCCTGCTGGTTGTAGTCGCCGTAGGCAGTGCCCGCAGCACCCGCAGAAGGTGCCGGAGGAGGGCCCATGGCCATACCCGGTAAGGCAGACTGGTTCCGTCGATGAGCAGCAGGCTGAGTTGGGGCATTGCCTTGCATTCCCATCTGCTGCTGCATCTGAGGAAACTGAAAGTTGGGGTTGTTGTTTGGAGAAAGAGCGGAAAGATTGGGTTGCCCTTGGACAGGGGAATAGGTAGGCATGCCTTGCAGAGGTTGCTGGATCATGCCCATGTTCACATACTGCTGATGAGTCGCAGCAATCTGTTGCTGTTGTTGTTGAAGCAATTCAATTTGTTGCTGAAGAGCCAGCTGTTCCATCATGAGCGGGGTGAGCTCAGATGGGCTTCGTCGATGGGCGATATGAAGTCTGCGCCCTGCAGGGCCTGGCACCCCAGATTGACCTGGTTGTGCCATCTTGAAATGTGTTCAGGATCGAACTGTCTTTCCTAGCTCTTTTTCCGCTCGAGCCGATGAGCCTTGAGAGGAGTGGGAGAGGGGTGAAGGACAATGCTCTGGGTTGTTCAAGAAAGCCCGAGCACCAAGGAAGGGAAGAATACCAAGCTGTAAAGAAAAGTCAGTACAGACTGGGTTAAATCCGATATCGATTTCTTCAGATTGGTGATGAAGCCGGGGATGCATGGAGAGGAACGGTCGTTGATGCCGCTTGCTCAAGCGCAGCGCAGAGAGATGATCAGACTCACCAGAAATTTGCCAAGTAATCTGTATGTGGTAAAGCTGTTATCGATGCTTTTCAACCTGGCTTACGTTGTGTGACGCTCGAACGTTGGGCAAATGATGGTTACGAAGCTGGATGAATTGGGTATTCTGTTGACAAGAGATTTGGATCCTGCGGCCGAGGTGGAGTGACCGGGCAGTGTCAGTTTCAGTGACGAGACTAAGTGAGACGGTAGCGTAGAGCTGATTGCCGTCGCAATGGCAATGATGAGAGCTCAGGTGCAAGCAGGAATCGCCAATCGTGACTGCGAATACGGTGCAACGGAATCTGGTCGCAGGCAGGCTCAGCCCGACGTAAGATTCTTTTTGGGCGAGGGAAGGACAGGAAACGGAACTCGACGGGGATGGCACCCGCAGTGGCAGAGGGCAGGAGCACACGAGGGAGTGACTCGGCTGATTTCAAGGATTGTCTGGCCAAGGTTGAAGCGATGAGAGCAAAGACAGAATGGAGGGAGAAGATGATGAGCAAGAGGACGTCGGGAGGAGGGGAGACGGAGATGGAGATGGAGATGGGAACGTGTCTGTAAAAGGTCTTGGTATTCTTCTACTAGTGTGAGAGAAGTGTGAGGCGCAACCAAAGGCTCCCAGTAAGGCTATTGCTGGCAGTTGCTTCATGCTCACTCGCTTACGCGGTCGAGGGCAGGCTATCTGGACACATCTATCTGCCCTATTACCGATGGCGGTTGTGTTTCTGATCACCTTTGGCCCCTCTTTTATCTGTAGAGAAGACCAGACCCTCGGGGTCCTTGCCCATTTGATCCTTCTTCTTGGTCGGGGTAAGCAGCGTCCTCGTGTTCTATGCGAGGAGGACCAAAATGAGAGAGTCATCCCATTCCTCTCTAACCATGTGCATTGCCAGCCATTTCAGACGCCGATATGCCGCCAGGTGAAAGCATAAACCGCTGTGATTCAAGTTGCACAGCCGGCGCAAACGGTTGATGCCAAGACTGGTTGCGGCGTCACAGCCGGTGCCCGCCCGCACCTACAGGGGCTCTCCAGGCCGAGTTTAGGCTTCCTTGGACGCACATCACCCGGCGACCCAGGCGAGACCTTCCCCACCGCGCTGCTGGAACTGAAACACCCCTGCCATTCGCGGTCGTCTGAGACTCGAACTCTTCTTTGTTAACTCCCAAACAGTCGTTCCATCCGATGGACTTTCAGCACTCCCAATTTTTGCCGCGATTGCCATCAGCCAATCCCGCCGCTTCGTTTCGGCTCTCCAGATCTCTCGGCGCCATCGACGCTCCGGCAAAGTCGCGCATCCAAGGTAGAATTGCTGGGCTCAGGACTGCCTACAACAGCCTCGCCTGAACAGTGCTCATTCACTTTTCTTCCGCGACAAGTTATTCCTCGACGTGTCTCACACTGAGAACAGTCACTACCGTCGACCCTTGTGGCCCAGAGTCTGGCTTTCCTGGTGCGATTCCGACTATTTTCAATCTTTCGTCCAAGTGTGAACACGGATGATTCTGTCACTACAAACACCTTTATCTTCTCCGAAAGCCATTGGTTAGCTTGAGCACCTCAGACATCACACCAGCTTACCTCTCATTACCAAACTGGTTTCGACATTCTTCACTGCACGCGTCGAGGGTGGTCAGCCCAAGCCTTGGTCACGTGCCATCAACATGGCCAAACTCCATACTTCGCCATTTTCAGCCAGGAATAGTCCCAGAGCTCGGAGGAATGACGACAGTCCCTCGCGGCAGTTACAATGGGAACTTGAGCGGGCATTGGGCCAACTCCAACTACACGAAATCGAGAGTTCCAAGCTTCATGCTTATCAGAAGCGCCGGCAGCAGGACGAGCTCGACGCCCGAGAAGCGGCCCAGGCTCATGTTCATCGGCTGGAGCTCGATGCCGCCAGTGCCCAGCATGAAGTTGTACGAAAGCAGGCCGAAGCTGTCCTCCAAGCCTACATCAAGAAGGAGGAAGAAGAACGGCGAAAGCGTGAGGAAGAGGAGAGAAAACGGTTAGAGGAGGAAGAAAGACGAAGGAAGGCAGAGGAGGAGGCTCGCAAGAGAGCCGAGGAGGAGCGAAGAATCCGAAAGGAAGAAGAAGAGCGTCGTGAGCGTGAGGAACGTGCTCGACAAGAAGCGGAACGCCGCGCAAAGGAGAAGGCCGACGCAGAAGAAAAGGAGCGGATAGAAAGAGACGCTGCACTGCGAAAGCAGCAAGAGGAGCAAGCAAAGGCTGAAGAGCAAGCTGAAAAGGAAGCTGCTCTCAGGAAATTGCAAGAAGAAACCGTCGCTAAGGCAGCATCTACAAGCCAGCCGGCGATAAAACCAACCACCTCCCGCCCAACTCAAGCCCCCCCTTCAGATATCGAGCAGCGACATCGGGAATACCTGGCTCTTCACAAGAAGTTGAAGACGTTCCGATCAGAGTTCTGGACGTCGACCAGGAAAGATCCAGCCTTGAAACCACACGTTGGTGACATGCGACGGGCGATTCGAACAAGTGTAGGGCAGTTGACCGACGACAAGGCCGCCAACCGAGTAGGAGTAAGTAATACGATTCCCACTCTGGTGCAGGGGGTCGTCTCCAGACTGACATCCATTACAGCACGACCGAGTCAAGACAACTCTGCTTCGAGCACTTAAGGAGCTACCATCGCCTCCAGCACGTGTCAGCGACTTCTTGCCGGCACATCTCAACCTTGGCGATGATGGCGCGACCACAGTCCCATCATTGCTTCTGTATCTTCTCTCGATTTTCAGCAAAGCCGTCATAGCCGCCTTCGTCGGTGAATGCGCTGTCAACGCTAAGGCGGCTGAACCGATCGGCACCCTCGTCGCACAGATTTTTTCTATGCCCGACCTCCAGTTCGCGCGAAACGCACCTGCGAATAGTTCCTCCCGACCCGTTCCAAGCCAATCGCTGATCCCGATCCTTATGTGCAAATTCCACGCCGCCGCTCCCATTCTCTTCGGCATATCTGGCTCTGAATCCACCACAGCAGGCAGACTCCGACTTGGCTGGCGTCTCGATAGGATCGACGATTCCACCGATTCGAAGCGCGCCTTTACGACTCAGAATAAACACTACGACCGTCTTACGGGTCTCGGTGTAGGCTACGCCTCTATCGCGCTACGAAACTTCTCAAGGGCAAGATTCCAGAACCCGTGGCCACCTGTGCATTTCTGGTCCAGTCTGGCGCATATCATCAACACTCCCCCACAAGAAGTCCAGACAAGTCATCTTATCCTGTTGAAGAACATGTTGGAGAATAATTCAATCGACCGCTTTGTGCTGTTCTTTGGGGCTGTCGGCATTGCGGCGTTGAGGCAGGCAGTGCTGGAGTTTCCAAGGACGTTGCCCCACGAACTGCAGGAGAAGCAAGTGACCAAGTCATTGCAACTGATGGTGGAGGCATGGAAGAAAGAGAATCACTTCTCACTTACATAGGCTGCATGCGCTCTCGGCAGTATTGGAACGGCGGACAAATACTAGGCTTTCGGAACGCGAGAATTGCCCTTGGGTCACCGTTGGGCCACTGAGCATTGGTGCATGATGTTTTCGCACCGCTAGGCATGGTTCCGGTCTGACAGCACTCGGATTTTTTGATATCGACGTATTGCTACCAGTAACGAAACCCATTACCGTCGCAGATGGCAAAAAAGATGATCAGGGGGTTACGGCTCAGGCCAGGCGACGGTTCAACCCACTCCTTAGAGAGGATCAATAGAGACAAGGATTCTTCTCAAACCACCAACACCCACCATGGCTTCAGCTCAGGTCTGCGCTTTGATCTCCTTGAAGCGAAATCAGAATTCATTGGCAGTGCTTCTCATTGGACACCGTGGATCTTCATGGGCTAATTAATATGTTCGAGCACTCGGCACAGTGATCGCTGGTCAACGACATATAAGAACATCGGCCAGCTATTCTACTTTATTCTGCACGCGCGTGATACGCGAGGTTCTGACTGTTGGATATCTCCTTGCTCTTTCCTCTCCTCGGTGCTAATCCCATGGAAGATGGGTGCGGACTCCGCGCGGTTCTCTGCTTCTGCTGCTTGGCTGCCGCTCAGCCTTCGGATTTCCCAACTTGGCGCATATGAAGCTGAAAGCCTACACCACATGCGGACGAACAGCTGAGCACCGTGGTCTTGACGCAGCCGCTGGAAGTGCCATGGTTATGTGACATATATTAACAGGAGCAGAGCCATCGTCGCAGGGTTCGACTCCAGCTATTACAGCAGAGTGAGTGTCCAAGGTATTCATTACGTTGACCTGACTTGCGCTTCAGAACACAGCCTGAACTGGACTGACATGGACCGTTCCTGCTTCCAGGACCTCCGTGAACGAATCGAAGTCCTCCTTTCTTGACTCAACATCCGATTGACAAGCAAGCCCAGTCGCACTGCAAAATGAGTCGAAAAGTCCATCTAGTCCGCCACGCCGAGGGCCTCCATAATCTTCGCAACGACCCAACAATCCCGGACGCCCCGTTGAGCGAACGCGGGCTCGATCTCGCGGAAGACCTAGGCCGGCGCTTTATTCACGACAACTCGGATAGCGTGGGAGCCGTGCTGGTCTCGCCGCTACGTCGAGCCATCCAGACTTCCCTCGCGGTGTTACCTCGCGTCCTCAGCGCGGCGCACTACACCGCCAACTCAGGCAAGGGGGTCAGAACCGGCGGAGTGGCCCTGGTCTTGGACCCTGACCTGCAGGAAATCAGCCCCCAGGCGTGCAATGTCGGATCGCCGCCAAACCTGTTGCTGCTTGAGTTCCCTGAGTTGGATGCCCAGATCCGCGGATTGCCGTCTCGGTGGTTCGAGAAGACGGGGCCGTGGTCGCCTGCTCGCGCGGCCGTCGCGCAGCGGAAAATCAGGATCCTGCAACGGCTGTGGGATGTTTCCGAGCAGTTGCGGGCCAATACTGACGGAAGGGAGGATATCATCGTGGTGACGCATGAAGGGGTGATGATGGAACTTGTCCCAGATGCGCGTGTGCCGCTGGGCGCCTACAAAACGTTTACCCTGGTCAGAACGGGAACAGACGTCGTGCTACAATGAGGGAAGGGGCGTGCTGATACGAAGAGAAGAATGCCAATCGAGTCGGAACGAATGCGAGCGCGCAGCAGGCAGGTCATTCTACCAGTTGTTGATCAGCGAGGAATCGTGGGTAATGTGGAGGACCCGGTGGCGGCAGAGGAGAAGCAATGGACGAGAAATGCACCCACTGCGGCGCTGTTCGTCTCTTCCACGTGCCTCCCTCTAACTTACAGACCGCGTCTTCCATATTTACTTAAGTACATCACTAACCGGCCATGCAATTCAGGGCGAGCACATTGCCTGCCCCTCCTTTCTTTCCGACCCCGTCTGGTCGGTCATCATCCGCTCCTAGTCCTTAGCCGCGGCCACTTCAATATGGTCGAGAACCACGCCATCACTCTTTTCGACCAGTCCCCGGCCATCGGAGGTCATATGCAGAACGACTTCATCGCCGAACAACGCTCCCATCTCCTCGACCGGCAGGCCTCGAGTTTCGGGGACGTAGGCCCAAACGACGACCTCGCAAACAATGCAAAAGGCCATGAAGATCAAATACATCCTCCAGGTTCTGTTCGAGCCTACTGTCAGCCGGGTTTCCAACACAGGTGAAGGAAGGTAATTAGCAGCGCTTACATGTTCCGAAAAGCCAGCGGGCCCGGGGTCGAAAAGGTGATAAACCCAACGAAATAGGCGAACATGCTCAACCCGATGCCCTTTGCTCGAATCGTGGTTGGGAAGATCTCGGAGCACCACACGAAGGACGGGGCGTCGATGAACTGGAACAGCACGATGAACAGGAAGATGAAGCCGACTGCTGCGCCGAGGCCCGCTTGGTTCGTGCTCCCGAGATACGCTCTCTGCAGAAGAGCCTCCGCTAGGAGGTTGAGGGCAAGAGCAGGGAAGCCAATCACTAGAGGTTGGAAAAGCTGGGGTGAGCATGGGTTCTAGCTTGGAAGCTGAGCGAGCAGACTTACGGAAGAGCCGCCTCCGGCCGAACATGTCCATGGTGAAACAGGCGACGAAGGCCGCGATGGTCCCGACCACCGAGTAGATGGCTGTTAAGATCAAAGTGAGAGAGTCAGTTCTCTATCACTTTGCGTCTGGGTTTCCTTGTCTTGGAGCAGACTAATCACCTACCGTACACGAGTAATGGCTTGACGCCGCTCAGGCCGAGCGTCCCGAATATGACGACCAGGTAATTCGCGATGCCGTTGACCTATCGACGAACGTCAATCCAGAGTTGCTATACGGTTCGCCGGCCGACTCACTCCGGTCGCCTGGGATGCAAACCTAGCACACGTCAGCCCGGGTGAACACCAGCACCGTATAGTGACAAGATAGCTTACATGAGGAACAGCACGAGAAGCGAGCGTTTCCGCCAACTGGGCTTGGTGAACATCTGGATGTATCCGGACTTCTGCTCCTTGTCCTTTTCAACCTGTGCTTGGATCTGCATGAATTCCGCCTGGGCCGCAGAGTCTTCCGGGTCGGTCGGGTCACGATGGAGGCGCCGGATGACCTGTAGGGCCGTTTCGTGGCGGCCGATCCAGCACAGGTATCGTGGCGATTCTGTTCTCCTGGGTTAACATGACCAGGGCAACACGACATAGTCCCTCACAGGAAGGTGCTAGTTACTGACCGGGCACGAACCAGATTCCGACAAGCAGACCCAGTGGCCCGAGGCACGCCAACGCCAGCGGCAGACGCCATTGCAGGGTCTCGTTTTCTGCGAAATATGTCCCCACTGAAACCCACGCAACACTGGAGGACTCGTCAGTTGAAATACACACCACATGGCAGATGGCAGACCCGGGGCCAGAGACATACTCTAGGTATCCGAGCCCGAATCCCATGACCGTCATGCCCGTCATGAGTCCGCGACAATGCGCCGGTGACACCTCAGTCAGGTACAAGGGGACCAAGCAGATCTGCATCCCGAGGCCAAATCCATGCAATATCCTGATGGTGATGAGCATGGCCAGATATGGAGATCCGGCAGCCCAACCGGCACCGATCAACGAAAACAGTGCAGATGCCGCGAGGGCTTTCTTGCGGCCCACCCAGTCGGCGAGCCAGGCCTGGGCTATGGCCCCAAACGCAGCCCCGGCGGCAAAGAGGGCATTGACCGCGCCTAGGATGCTAGAAGGTAAAGAGGTCGTCAGCATGGATGCTTTGTTCGTTGGGGGGGGATCTCGTGCTCACTTTGCAGTATACTTGCTCGTGGCTTTTCATATGTAATAGGTCAGCCTCGACCCCTGAAACAAACTTCGAAAGTCACTCGTCGCTCACGGTGAAGGTCGAAGTCCTTGTAAAACCCCGGTTGTCCTATGCTGGTGATGAAGACGCCGAACCCATAACCATATCCAAACGTGCCGATGGCAACGATCATCCCGATCCAGATGTTGTAGGTGGTAAGTTTCGCCATCTTTGCAGTGTGCCAGTCGGTGGTAGCAACTGGAGTTCGAGACTATGTCGTCCTCCTGGCGATGTCCTTGTCATCCTGCCCCTTGATATATTATGTATGCCTGGGACGTCCTCGTGCATCTAAGCGCACAATAGCCGTGTCGCCGAGGCAGGTTTCACCGGTATCGGTTCTGAAATCAGGTCCCATCCAAAGTCCAGACGTTTTACACGATCCGCCATGGAGGAATCCGCCCCGTGGGGAAGCAAAGACGGGAGAGTGCTAATACAAAAACAGGGGGCTTCAGGAGCTCCGCAGCCTAGCGACAGCATCAAGCGAGACGATCAAGTCAAGGGGCATACCGGTATGGACAGACCTACCAGCATCCTTTTACGTCTGCTGTTCCTCAGGTCCCAGATTCTGACAAAATCCAGTGGCGCTCTCTAGCGATCGACTAGCGGCGTGGTGCAATATTTCATGATTGGCTGCTCCGTGTATCACCCTAGCTGGGTTCGCCTGAATGTATGTACATAGCTAGGAGCCAACCCGGAGAGATATACCAGACGCATGCATTACGTATCACCAGATGGATCACAAGAACAAATATCCCCATTTCACCGAAAACTCGGTCCCCATCCTCCAAGACTCCGGCTCCCACGTTGCTCGCCGCAACGCCGGCCGCAGGAGGAGGCTAGCCATGCCGAACAAATCCCCAACGAACTCGTCCAGGTCGACCAACCCGTTGAGCAGGATGAGATTGTCTCGAAGCCGCGGGAAGGGGAACCGGTCGATCCACCGCCTATGCGCCATCGCGAGCTGCAGGGGTGTCGGCCGCAGCGGTTCCGGCAGAGAGAGGTATTCCCGCGGCGAGGCTGCCTCGTCGTTGGCGTCCGGACACCCCGTGCCTTGCATGAGCCCGTGCTGGACCAGAGCCGAGTAGATGGGCCAGGCTGGCCAGCACAGGAAATAGTGGTCCGTGGGCGTATTCATGGCGGGCGAAAACACGGAGGATGGTGATGGTCGCATCGCTTCGATCCGCATCACGGGGAGGCGAGGAGCGAGCGAGCGAGCGTCTCCACGCGGCGACGATGGCCGCACTTCGAGTCCGGCGATGGGGCCCTCCGAGGGGACGGTCTGAATACTCGTGCTAGCATCGCTGGAAGACTCGGACGGGGTGGCAATGCTGCCAGCGCTGGTACTGCTCACTTTGCTAGTAGGTGCTCGACCGAGCAGACGGTCTCCTGCAGAGGACGCGACCACCAAGTAAGTATGTAAGTATCAGAAGAGTGTGTCTGTCATAGAGACACCAGCTAAACACTGCCTGTCCGGGGGTGCGATAGTATCATATGAGAGGCAGACCAGACCAGACCAGACCAAAGCCGATCAGAGAAACAGGAAGCCATGGCCAACAAGGGACTTACTTACGTCTCGCCCGCTGCGCCAATCTATCTTGTATGCGCTTCCGGTCCCTCGCGTCCTCGACTCCGAACCAGTTGTCGAACCTGGCTTCGGTCCGTGGTCGTCCTCGCTTGCGCCTCTCAGCCATTCATATGTAAGCGTGAGCGTGAATATGTGATGGTCCTGTATGTATGCTGGGAGGCAGAGGCGACCCTGTCCCTGATCAAACTAGACGTCGAGCACCGCACTGTGATTCCAGCAATGGCTGCTGGTGGAGCCGATGTAAGAATGTACGGCCTAAATTCTGAGAAAATCCTCGACTTTAATAAATGGAAAGACGTGAAGCCGGTCCACCCCTTCCCCCCTCCGCACCTCCACACCCACCCACTACCCCGTACTCGAAACTAACGTACCTAACCCTGACCACCCGAGGAAGAGCCCAAGTTGCTCTGTCCACTCAGCACGAGGGCTCATACAGTGCTGTACCTCGTATACCACTACGTATCCCATGGTCTTCGTAGGCAGACTCCGTACGTTCAGGCGTTAGAGCCGAGGATTCCGGCAATGTCAAGCCTATCACCGGCGCTGGCGGTAGCCGGTCGTGCTGTACGGTGCCTCCTTATTCGGATAGCCTCACGAGGGTGCGCGTGCGCGTGCGTGTGCGCGCATGGGGTTCGTCCACTGTACGCCATTTTGCCCAGTGTGGATGTACTGTATCAGGACCGTAGCGGCTGTGGACTACATACGGTGTATTATCTGGGTCTCTGGGTTACCTGCTTCGGTTGGTCCAGCAGAAGTCGATGCAAACTGACATGGCAGATCTAGTTCCTTGCAGCTGCGCACTGTGGCAACAATACGGTATTTGACATATTCGGTGTCCTCGTCTCGACATGAGTGGCTTGTCCGGTCAAATGTGACTACGTGGAAGTTCCCGGTCTTCCTCATTCACTTGCCCATGGCTGCTTGCCTTTGTTCTGCCTCGCGTTAGTACAATGTCAGAGTCACCCCGGGAGAGGAAGAGAGTGGGATGAGCTTGTTGGAGAAATTGATTCTGACTGTTTCTGATACAAGTACATATATGGTACATATCCGAGGGCCACTTACAGGTTCAAAGTTGTTCCTAAAGGCGACCCAATTCCTCTCAAACAGGACCAACCTGCATTGTTACTGTAACTCTACCTATTCGCCTCGCATCTCAGGGTGTCAACACCCTGTCTATCTCTCTCTCACTCACCATTCTCAACTTTAACAGCAGCCTTACGACAACACCTTCCACTTACCATCGGGGCCCTCACAAACACTGCAGCTCTCGTACTCTTGACTCGAGCACCTCGCTCAGGTCATCGAGTGACACACTCGCCCGGCACCATGGGCAAGTCATATCACTATCGGAATTGGGCAGTAACCATTCAAGCAAGCAGTCAGTATGGAAAGGTCTGTTGCAGCAGTGGTAAGTCACGACAGGGGGGCAAGCAACCTCACCTTCTGTCCGCTTGAGAGCCTCATAACAGATTGGGCAAGGATCGCTGGTCTCGTAGGGGCGGGCGATTGGCGCTGGCTGGACAGTGGAAGGGATCCCGAACAGATCTCGGTATCGTTGGTCCCGGAAGCGGGCAACAATCGCTTTCAGGAGGTATCGGTATCTTGTCCGTTCGTAGCGTGAAGCATATGCCTCCAGGGTCTGTCCGTTGGCGAGATGTGATTCCTCGCGTGCAATTATGTACCTCTCCGTATCGAATAGCCGTTCGTGGATCCGTGAAAGGATGGTCTCGGCGTCAGCGGATATCCGTTCGTGGGCCCCAGTGTGGTCATCCTCTCCCAAAGCAGCGTCGTCCGGCAGCTCTCGCAAAAAGGGAAGCCAGATCCGGTCAAAGTCAATGCGGTTATCTGCCAAAGGCCGGTAAGTATCGACGCCGTCATAAGCCACTGTGCCGGCGAACATGCGGGTTAATTGACTGTTGTAGGCTTTGAGGGCATGCATGAGGTGGGCTAGGTCGATCATATCACGATCGGAAGCAGAAAATCTTCCTTCCGGATCGAACTCCTGCGGTAGGTAAGAAGGAAGGACGATTGTCGACAACGTCAACCAGTCGAGGATGCCGGACTCGTCGCTGGCGGTATTGTTGTCATCATCGCTGTTGCGGTCACCATCGTGGTCACTATAGGTGTCGATGTCGCTGTCGTCCTCGGCGACAGGGTATGGAGGGCTCTCGTTGAGTATCAGGACTCCTCCTGATCGGGTAAATTCAAAGCGAGTGTCGCTGTCCAGGACACGCAGCGAAATTTCCTCAATGCGCCGTGTGTTCCTATCAAGGTAAGCAGAGAACAGCCGCGACAAGGCGGAGCGTGCGGGAATTCCTAGCTGATGGCCGAAGATGACTTCTAGTGAAGGAATACACCATTCCGGGTGGTTGGCTAGAGGGCCTTCGAAGAGGCGTGCCATCGCCTCCAATATCCGACGAGCGTCAGCGTTGCCAACCAGCTCATCCCGCGCAAAATCTAGGACATGTTGGCGGAGCTCTTCAATCGACGGAGCCGAGTCAGTTTCCGCGAAGCCACCAAGCAACTGGCGCCTCACAGCCATAGGGACGAAGCCAAGCGCCGTGTCAAATACTCCAAACGCCCTGTCGAATAATGCATCCGCCTCGGCCCGCTGGGCTTGAGTCATTCCCTGAGGCAGATTGTCGCGAAGTCGCAGAAGCTGTAGCAGTTCATCTCCCGGAGCCTGGCCTCGTTCTGGAACGAGGATCCAAAGAATAGTCTCTTCGAGCTCAACCATGTCGAATGTCTCACCTTGCGAAGAGAGCTGGGGTGCACCAGTAGTGGGATCCATTGTTGTTGTTATCTAAAGCTCCGAGGTTGTCTTGGAGGTATGAATGGGTATTATGATAGAAGGGCAGGAATATCGGGGGGTGGTAGACCTTTATAAAGCTGGTGAGGCTGCTGCAACAACACTCCTACCGCCTCCTCCACAAGCCAGTTTGAGCACTGGAACAAAGGGCCTGGCCACGGCGAGTGCCTTGTCTCCTTTCTCGAACGGGCTCAGTGGGTGTGAAGGACAACCGCTCATTGTCCGTTGAACGCAACAGACACAAAGGAGGATGCAACAACGTTCATTGTCCCATATGCATCTTCTTTGCCTCGAGAAAGCCCACCCAAAGGACAAGCCACAAGCAGGTACTCTTTGTATGCAATGACAATGACGGTTCTTTGTCAAGGAAGACTGGTGTATTGTGTGTCCGAGACCATTTGTCCCCGGTGTAACAAACCACCGATGTGGCATTCGCCGCTGTACCATCATCGACCTCCTGACGGATAATCGTTAACATCGCGGTAGGCTGGAGATAGGACGGCGGAATTAGTTTGTGGAATCGCAATGTGATATTTAGTCACCGCCGGCATTTCTGATTTTGCATCTTTCGATGCTTTACATCAACAGCGTTGGAAGGTCTCTTGTTGGCCTCTAACATTCTGTTTGTTATCGGTATGCCTGGTCCGAGTTTATGGCCGACTCGTCGCCTAGTATTATGCCTTTTGGGCACAGGTTGTTTTGACTGACTCGAGGGTTTTGAGGGTTGCGTGGTTGATGCATCATATGGTTCGTCTGGTGCAAAGCCAGTGGCCTCACCCCTCGATGAGAATAGACTCCAGTCCGCGCCACTTCCTAGATTTACATCCAGCCATTTCGATGAGGCGCGAGGTACAATGTATGTTTGCCATGGAAGAGATCACGGCGGTCTCTCCAGTGGACAAGCAAAAAGTGAACAATGTTTCACGGGTGATAATCTCGAAGTTGTACACAAACATTTGTGACACGCTGGAGGCACATACATACCGCCACTACCTAAGCCTACCTACTTACCCAGTGAACAAAAGAACCGCGTCACCGCCGTCGTGCTTGGCGGCGCGGGCGATCGAGACTGTACATTTCAAATCCGCAAATACCAGGGCTCGACGCAGATGACGTTGCACGTCTCTTCGCTGCAGGCTCCACGTGGCGATCCGTAGTCACATCCTTGACTGCCCAACCGCAAACGCGGCGGCAATGAGGGTGTCGACACTGTGAACGTTTTCTCTCAGACCAAGGGCACCGAGCGCGGAAGCCCTTCATCTGGTAGACGGGTTCAAACGTGGTCGCCTATGCCCTAGAGACATTCGCGGAAACGTAAGGGAAGTGATACTAGTAGTTGACCTCGATGAGGTAACACGTAACGGACCTCAGAGGTTGACGTCTGAGATTCAAGTTCAGTTCAGTTGTAACTGTCTTGTAGGTCGAAGAAGGACTAGCTCCTAACGTGATCAAAAATTCAAAAACTCGCTAAAGCGGCGTTACAAAGGGCGTCCCCCCAGGGCCCGGGCGTGCCGGGCCACCAAGCTCTCCTCTAAAGCAGCGCGGGACCTCAGCCTCAGATGTTGAAATGTTTCCACTGGCATCTCTGTATTGATATTGATTTGTTTTGACGCGTCCCGAGATCTGCACTTTCTTTCTGGACAACATGCGTCCCTCACTCGCCCTGCAGCTTGCAAAGGTGCAATTGACACTGTTTACACGCGCCAATTGCGGACTCTGCGACGTAGCCAAGTCGCGCGTCGTCGAGTTCAACAAAAAACTATCGGAAGCAGTCAAATACTCCGAGGTCGACATCATGGAACAGGGTCAGGAGAAGTGGAAGGATGCTTATGATTTCGATGTACCCGTGCTACACATCGACCGCATTTCGGAAACGGGCAATGTCGGCCTCGACGCCGCCTGCAAACTCATGCACCGCTTTACCGTCGAGGAAGTGGAAAAGGCCGTTCGAAAGGTGGAGGGAATTTCACCCTGAAGTGCGCACCGGGATCATCTGGGATTCTATTTCTTTTCCTGAGTCACCAAATTGGCCGCGCCGTACGCAGCTCCCTTCACTGCCTGAGCTGCAGCATGACCATAAGAGCCCTTTGCCTTTGACAATGACTCGGCCATAAACACTGGGATGGCGGTCATGTCATTCACAACGGAGATCTGGAAGACCTGGTCAGCCCACTCGGCGGAACGGCAGGGATGAAATTGCGACTCACCATCTGGAATCCCTCATCGGCATATCTCCGGGCAAATTCTCCCGAAGGGCAGTATATTCCAGACTTCTTTCCGGCGGCTTGAGCAGCCTTCAGGATCCTCGTAATTGCCCCCTTGAGCTCGGGGCTGAAATCGCCTTGTACCGGGTGTCCGATGTTGTTTCCCAGATCCCAAGGTCCAATGAAGAGCACGTCAATCCCGTCAACCTTTGCGATTTCCTCGACCTGCACCCCAATGTTAGCCCGAGTGTACAAGTATTAGCCAATTGCCCCCAAGCTATTGTACGTACGACGTCCAGAGCCTCCTTCGTCTCGATTTGCACAATGGTCAGGAGGTTCTCATTTGCGTTGTTCATATAGTCAAAGCCCGACAGATCACCCTTGATGTCAAAGGCGCCCATGGAAAATGGACTGCCGAACCCTCTCTTCCCATAAGGCGGGAACTTGGCTGTCTGGACCAATCTCTTCGCGTCTTCAACCGTGTACAGCAAAGGGACGATGATACCGTGTGCACCGGCGTCGAGCGCTCTCTTCACCATCCACCCTTCATTGGCAGGAATGCGGACGATGGGACTGACGCCGACGGAGGCTACCGCGTGGACGGACTCGTGCATCTCGTTGTCTGCAAGGGAAGAGAGTGCAGTTAGCATTGGTCTCCTGTCAAAATGAGAGGACATGCTTCCAGGACGGAAGCCGCCTCCTCATGAGCGCGTACCTGCGATATTTCCGTGCTCGGTGTCTATGCATATCCAATCGAAGCCTGATCGAGCGATCGTCCTTGACAAATGGGTGCCGGGGAGCATCTGCCATGCGCCGAAGGACAGACCAGACCCCGTATTGAGCGCCTTGCGCAAAGTGTTTGCATTCTTCAACGCCGTTGCCATGTTCACAGTAGTGAGGGTCGCGGTCAATACGTCAGGAAAGTTGGTAGGTCGATAGGGCTGCCTCTATGCAAAATCGATCCGAGGTCGTCGCGCTCGAGAACGAAGATCTATGGGATGATTGCAACTGGGAAGCAACGTGGAGGTGGAAAGAGAGGGTGCAAGGAAAACGGAGTATGACCAGCCTTTACTTCGAAGGGCGCACCTTCTCGTATCTCTACAAGCGCGTCTGGGACTTCCACGGCCTGAAATCCGTACAGAGTGCGCCGTTTGTCGGCCTCCCACTTCCCAAATGTCAATGGCGCGGGGTAAAGCCTGCCGATGACGCTGGCTCAGGGAGAGGAAAATGTGGCCGAGGGATATTTGTTGGAGTGAGTCTTCGGTGGGAGCTGGACCGAGAATGCTTCCCCACGGTCTCTCAGTACGGTCCACAACTGCGCCTGCGGTTTTCTACGGCGGTCTAGGAGTGGCATGGACAAGCACTGCTGCGACTCGCGAGACAATGACGAACAGTGTTGAGGTTATTCCCAAATCTACGACTCATTCGGCTTATATCTTGCTGCCCCCCCTCGGTCGCTCCAACGTCTTGGTAGCATTTCTGTAGTTCTTGACCAGCTGCCGGATGGCCAGGTCAAGCATCACATCTTCGCTCCCACCAGGTATCCGGGCACCGGGAACCTCTCTGTACATCCGTTCCGCGATCTCGCCCTGTCCTGTTCGCGTGTAGCCGTTTCCGCCGAACAACAGCACTGCTGTCTGTGCACACTCGTTCAAGACCATCGCGGCCTTGGCCTTCGCAAGAGCCGTCAGCCCACCAAGCTTGACGTCTGCTTCGGCCTTGGTGAGCTGGGTCATCTGGTACACAAATTGCTCAACCCAGGCTTGCAGCGACTCCAGCTCTGCACCTGCCTTCGCTAGCCGGTGACGCACCACCGGCTGCTCGATGAGGGTCTTGCCGAACGCCTCGCGTTTCATGACATACTCAAATGCCGAGGAAAGAGCGACGCGGGCTTGTCGTGTCACCCCAACAGCGATGAGCAGCCGCTCGTGATTGAAGTTGGTCATGATGTAGCGCATTCCCATGCCCTCCTCGCCGATGAGGTTCTCAACGGGCACCTTCACGTCGTCGAGCTCGATATAGGTTGTGCCTGCACTGACTTGGCCGGCCACCTTGAGTCGGCGCATCGTCACGCCGGGGTAGCCTTTCAGCGGGCACACAATCATGCTCAGGCCTGCCGCACCAGGGCCACCGGTGCGGACAGCCATGGCCGCATAATCAGACCAGAATGCATTGGTGATCCATTTCTGTTACACATCAGCCACGTGTCGCAATGTCCGACGGCCAAAAGTTACCTTTTCTCCATTGATGATATAGTGCTTCCCATCCGGTGTCTTCACAGCCGT
This sequence comes from Phialophora tarda, assembly GCA_016109495.1. Lineage (NCBI taxonomy): Eukaryota > Fungi > Ascomycota > Eurotiomycetes > Chaetothyriales > Herpotrichiellaceae > Phialophora > Phialophora tarda. Next base: position 1,493,070 of record JADWPL010000009.1, read on the forward strand.
GGTTGCAATGTTGGCAACGTCACTGCCAGCGCTGGGCTCCGTGATGGCAATACAAGCTCGCTTTTTGCCTGGCAGCAGCTCTGGCAGGAATTTCTCGTGCAGCGCCTTGCTTCCGAACTTGATGATGGGAGGAATGCCTGCAAAGCGCTGTTAGTGCGATGCTCTGCACCCGTCTGGCAACCCGAACTCACCAAATGAGTGACCGGCAGTCATGGAACCGCCTGGGCCAGTGACACCAGGTCGGGCCATCTCATCCAGGTATATTCCGGTGTGCAAATAGTCCCATTCTTCCACGGGTGTCCCCAGGATATCATTGATGCCCACCTTCTTCAGCCATTCCACCGGGAGGGGCGCGGGGAGGTTGGGGATCAGCATGTTGTGTTTTTTGAACGTCTCGAAGAGATGGTCGGGGACGGTTTCCTCGCGTTCCCACTCCATGGCATAGGGCATTAGGTGTTCTTCGATGAAGGCTCGACATGCTTTCTGAAACCGCTTGTGCGTTTCTTTGTAGTAGGGAGAGGGAAAGCCCGCCAGCCAGGGCGGCTCAGAGAAAGGGACGATATTCGACGACGACATCGCAAATATGCAGGTTGAACGCGAGAGAGGAAGTTGGAAGCTCGATTGCACCAGTTGCCTTAATATACACGACAGCAGGAGGGTCTGAGCTAAAGGTACATCGGAATCAGCCTGGACCACAATATATTCCCAATGCGACGCGTCGGGATCGAGGCAAACCCCATGGTTCCTAGGTAGACACCAGCAGCTGGGGAGCTGACTGACTCGAGCCGTGGACCGACCACCGAGAGATACCTCGGTGTGCTCGGAACGAGTTCAGAGGCGAAGGCGAAGGTGCCGCCTTGGCACAGACCCCGCAGAAGGATGTGAGCCTTGCACGTGATATATCACGTGAGAGTCACCTCATAGCGACTTCTTTATCGACGGTTCACATGCCTCTCACCTTTCATCACGACTGGAGTTGTTCTTGAACTGTCCTTCTACTTCACATGCTTTTTCTACAAACTGTGGGAGCGGTTTCGAAAGTTTCTCGTACCCTCCGACCTCGAAGTCACTATTGTTGGAAGCTTCCCGTTCAGGTACCGTTACGGGGAAAACATTGCTCGCTATCGTACTGGCACGGAACGTCGTCGTCGTCTCGGACTTGACATTGTTGGTCACTAAGGACATTGAATACCTCAGGAGTGCCGTGACTCTTCGCCCTTCGAGTGGCCGAACACGGCTCCCCCCGTACTCCCATGCTACCGGAAACGGTGAGGTCATCAGCTCCAGCAGCAGCTTTTGTGGCCCCTGCACTCTGTAACTCTGCACTTGCCCGCTTTTGCAATTCTCCTCGAACCATGCGCATGCTACTAGCCAATCGACACACAAGGATGTCACTGGCTCGCTCAGAGCTGCACCTGGTTGTCACTTCAGCAACAGTATGACTCGGTTTCCCCATCTGCATTGAACCTTCTGCTACCATTTTCGGGATTATACCAGCATGACCTGCTCATGGCAGCAAAATCCCCGTCCAGAGCAATCATTCCGTCATGGCATACGTGGCTTGCAGTAAAACCGCTCAAATACAAACCTCATGGGCCTGCCATCTCTGCGAACGAACCCAGCACTTGCCGCAACGGACAGCCATCATCGGTCGGTGAGAAGTAAGGAATTCAGCCCTCCCCTGGACCAAAACCTATCCGCGACAACCATGAACGTCGACCGTCCAACCCGGCAGATCCGCCTCCCATGGCAGAAACGCGAGTCGATACTTCCCAGCGAGGATGAGACACTCGTCTCTCGCCGTGTTCCGCTACTCGGTTCCCTCCCGCTCGGAGTGAAAAACCACCTCGTCGCCATGATAAGCGAGTTCGTCGGGACCTTTCTTTTCCTGCTCTTCGCGTTAGGAGGAACCAATGTGGTCAACGCGGCGCCTGAGCAGGGCCAACCCGTCGACCTGGCTGCCAACCCTGCCAAGCTGTTGTTTATCGCCTTGTGCTTTGGCTTCTCCCTAGCCGTGAATGCTTGGGTCTTTTTCCGGGTCAGTGGAGGACTGTTCAACCCTGCTGTAAGTAATCCGCTGCCGTTGTTCAAGCAACGGCCCCCTCGCGATAGATTGGTTGTAGTGCGGCATGACCGACTCAAACAAAGGTATCCCTCGGAATGATGGTCGTCGGCGCCGTGCCCTATCTGCGCGGCTGCCTCATCATCATCTCCCAGATCCTCGGCGGGATCGCTTCGTCGGCCGTCGTTGCCTGCCTCCTCCCCGGGCCGCTCAACGTGCGCACCTCGCTTGGGGGAGGGACATCCGTGGTGCAGGGTCTTTTTATCGAGGTATGTTTATGTATACCCACATATCCTGTGACCCAAGTATCCGACCGAGGCACTGACCGATTTCTTCGCTATAGATGTTCCTGACCGCCCAGCTCGTCTTCACCATCTTCATGCTCGCCGCCGAGAAACACCGCGCCACGTTCATCGCCCCCGTCGGCATCGGCCTCTCCCTCTTCATCGCCGAACTCATGGGCGTCTACTATACAGGCGGATCTCTGAACCCGGCGCGCTCCTTCGGTCCCTGTGTTGTCCTGCACTCCTTCTACTCCTACCACTGGATCTACTGGGTGGGGCCCAGCCTGGGAGCGTTGCTCGCCAGTGGGTTTTACATGTTCATCAAGGCGCTCGAGTACGAGACTGTGAACCCCGAGCAGGATGCCAGCGGGAACGAAGGCAGGGCGTTCGATCCGAGGTCTGGCGTTGAGAAAAGAATCGACCTCGAGAGTCGAGCGGAGGACGCCGGTGCTAGTAACGGGGGGTATTCGTTGAGGAACGGACACGCAGGTGCTGGTCGTGCGGGTACGGATCTCGAGCGCGGCGATAGTGAGGGTGCCGGTGCTCCCTATAATGCGCGGTGAAGAGGGGGGTGAGCCTACTTGGCTATAGAACTAGTACGTACGACGGTTTGAGGAATCATGGGATATATCCAAGATGGCTGTCTCGCCTTGTCCTCGGCGAATATTGGATGACCTTGACCATAATGACGATACGGTCGTGGAAAGGAGGCGTAGTGACCGAAGCACAAGCCGTATAGCACTGGCATGCGAATCCAGCACCTCGCTGGGACCAAATAAAATACCCTCAGCGTCTAAACAGAGTGTTCCACTCACTCGCTCCAACATTCTCACTCGCTCCTCTTCTCCACCTGGAAGTGACACGTCCTACTAGGAAAGTAAACGCACATACAAGGCGTCCTACGCACTATCACTGTCGAGCCGATCGATGTGCCTCTGAATACGCGCGCGCTTTTGACGTAAAGGAGAGGTGCAAAAGCAGAAAGGACAGTATTCCTTAACCAAATCAACTGCGAAACCAACGCGCCTAGAGCTGCCCATTGTGCGCAACCTCGGTGGAATTGATTGAGGTGGAGGCGCGCGGCACAGCCTTGTCGAGGCGCAGCAACTGCTCGAATGAGTTTTGGGTCGAGAAATGTCGCGCTTGTTGCCCGTTTAAGACTTTCCTATGTACCAGCACGAACCTAAGGGGCATTGCATTGATCGACGCGTCTACTTGTACGAGGTACTTAGTACAGTACTTGGATCTTCTCGCGAGAAACGTTCGTTCAGGCCGCGATCATTCCGCATCTTCTGCCTGCGCAGATGATTTCTTGTACGCTCTAGAATAATAGATGCACTATTACTGCACAGTGCGTAACTCGTAAAGTACACAGTACATGTCTCGTCTCTCCACGGTCTCGTCGCGTCCGAAGGGTTTTTAGCCATGGAAGGTGGGAAGCTTCAGAAGCCACACAGCCACGGATCTTCAGTTCAGCCTCGAGCTGAATCTGACTTACGGATCGAGTGCATTCTGCGAGCTGGCAGATGGACATAATGGCCGTCCAAACCGAGCCGACTTCGACACCGTTGAAATGGAGGCGGAAATCTTTTCGAAGCGCGAGAGTAGAAATCACATATACGGAGTGCTGCGAATCGGTGCCAACTAAATCTACCGTACGGTGCACAGCATGCCCAATGTCGGGAGACCAAGCCGCGATTGTCATCTTTGTCGCCAGCGGAGAGTGAAAGTAGGTATTACCCACGTATCCGTTCGAAGATGAAGGGACAAACCCGCACTGACGATAACTTGGTGCTACTGTACAGTGCGATCTGGGCGTCCCAGAATGCAACCGGTGCATAAGACTCGGGAGGAGGTGTCCGGGGTATCGCGACGAGTCCGAGCTCATCTTCCGCGTCGAGAGTCCCTCGTCGTTCGCCGAGGGCGCCAACCGAGACCGCCGGCGAACGAGAACCAGTCCACCAGCTGCCGCCGCGACCAGCTCTCGTCGTCGTCGTCAGTCTGCAGGGTCTGCGACAAGCGACAACGCAGGGCAAGAGCCGTCGTCCAAAAACGCAGACCGGTCTCCTGTGCGAGCTCTGGAGCAAGAAGGTATGTACTACCCGCCCGCCCGCATGGGTTAGACCGAGCATGGCATGCAGACTAACGCACGTGTGCGCGCCCGCAGACATAGTCATCTTCGCTGGGTGGTATCTCTTGCCATCTAGGCAGCTATCAGAATGCTGGGACACTCATGCACTGGTGCTGGCCTTTAGCAATATCTGCTGTCCCCAGAGACACAGTGGATCGCAAGCCTTGCTCATTTCTCTGCCCCAGCTGATTTCGAAGGCAACGCCCGACTCGGCGATTGTACTCATTTGTCGAGCCATCGGGAACGCGTTCCTCACATGCAAGGTGGACACGGCCGAGGCTCGATCCAAGCGCGCAGCAACGTATGGACATGCTCTGACTGCGACAAATGCGGCGCTGGAGGACCCGCGGTTGCAGATACAAGACGAGACCCTTGCGTCTGTATGGCTGTTGAGTCTGTATGAAGTAAGACCAAAGACTGCCTCCCCTGTGGGTTGTTTTGGCGAGCAACCTTCCTAGTCCCGGTGAAGGAGCTTCTTCCTACACATGCACCTTCGTCCCCCCGAAAACACATCTTGTTGGAGCAGGGCTGACTAGATCACCACAGTTGATTGTGTCATCCGGGCATACCACACCTGTGGGTTATTCACCGCAAAGCCATGGTGTCGACTCGTGGATCGTTCACACCCAAGGTTTGGTGAGCTTGCTTCGCCTGCGAGGCACGTCGCAGTTGCATACGCCTACTTCGAGAGGCCTGTTCTGGCTTGTGTACAACACCATTGTGAGTAACTGGACGGGAAAGGACCCCTCTCTCCATCGATCGGTTACTGACGTTTTAACCACAGCAAGTCAGATGTTTCATCACCGGCACCGATAGCCCCGCCGAGTCTCTGAGCTGGTTCCAAGGGCTGGAGAAGAACCTGGTCGAGGAGGAAACTCCGACGTATCGAATCTGCCTCTATGCCCATCGCGCCAGCACTCTCTGTGCACAGTTCCGGCACTTCATCAACCACGGCACAACCCGATCCTCGAATACCGCGGGCGAGTTACTCGCTGAAGCAGAGCGGTTCGAGGGGGAAATGCAACAGTCATGGGAACACGGCGGCGGGGAGGAGGAGTTCGAGGCCCGACCAGTCGCCGACGCTTTCAGCTACCGGATCTTATGCTGCCGGGCATTCTTCTACGCCTTTCGGCTCAAGTTCCAACTGACCCTGCTGGAGCTGTTGAACAAAGTGCGGGTTGAGACGCACGACAGCCATTCAACGGCGCTGCAAGACCAGTTGGAAATCCGGGTCCGGACCGTGCAGAGCGCAGCGGACGAAATCCTCGCCTGTGTGCCTCTGATCTTCTCGACAGATGCCTCCCCCGGCGTCACCAGCAGGTTAAAACCCAGGCTTTGGACGGACGGAGTCCGCATGCTCTGGCCCCTCCGACTGGTCGCGCTCCGGAGTGCCACCAGAGATGACCAGAAAAGAGCAGCGCTGGCAGCCCTTCAACAAATCAGAGACGAACTGGGGATCCGGCCAGGCTCGAGTGTGTTCATCCGCTCGGTGTATGCTTCCTGAGAAGGTTGTCGAGACGGCTTTGAGCTGGTTTCAGCTGCAAGATGAACACCAGGGTAAATCGGAATCGAGATGCTGGGCGCGTATCAAGGACGATCGCGTTTTCTGAGCGGTCAGACAGCAGAGACATCAGTCAAACTGACCACGCTGAAAGTCGCGACTAAGACAACGCTGGGTTGGCGGGCTCGATTCATATGCACATAATCTTATTGATACAAGGGCTGTACAATTGTGCTTGGTCCATTTCCCCAGTGTTGGGACGGGTGGTCTCATCTGCATCCGTCACTTTGAATGACTCCGTCCACGCTCTCGTCGAAGTAGATTGTGCGTTCTCAAGCACGAATCTTCGTGTATTCGTCACGACAACTGCCGCAGTAGTCATCATACCAGTCCAGCACCTCCTGGCCCACGTCGGTATCGTTCTGTGACAGATCACTCAGTACCATTCCCTCCACGACTTGGCAACGGCGGTGCTCCGCCAGTACCCACTGTTCCCATGCAGCCAGCATCAACTCTCTCTCAACGCTGTTAACCACACGCACGGCGACCAGAAGATCATGCCGTTGAGACCCCAATCTCTGGCGATTTTGCTGCACCTGTACCGCTGGGCTGTGGCTTTGTCCCGCATGGACATACTCGGGGTCATGCTCATCATAGAAGACTCTGTAGCACGCACTAGAATCGCGGGCTGGTAGATGCGCCTCACGACTAAGGACCTCATCTAGGTCGCTAAGGTATACGGCGTGACTCATGACAGCATTAGGGGAAACCCCCAGTCGAGCCATGAAGTTTCCAGCTTTGCGTTCATGCCACCAATCGAGCGAATCGCGATATGTGTGCCAACTGTTGTACAGTGCAGATAGAACAAGTGCAGCCAAGATGACTTTGTTTGCGGAGAATGTTCTCGCCAACCATCTCAAGATGCTCAAGAGCGACTGCAGCAGGGTCGCTGCAACGCTCTCGGCTGTGGAAGCGGCGCTTTGGGCTAGCAGCCCTGTCATGCTCCGGCTAATTGGCTGTCTTCTCAGTTCGATGTTCACAGCTGCTGCATCCACCAGAAGCTGCGTGGTCTCTGTCGAGTGGCCCACTTGACCAAATATCTGAATGGCTTTCTTCGTGCGACTATGCGCGCCGAGTTTGCTGACTTGATCCGCAACGAGATCCACAAGGTCTTGAGAATCCAGTTCGAGGTCGTATAATGCCTGTCGTTCAACGACGCCTCCCAACAACCAAGCTGCATGGAACCATTCGATTTTGACAAAGACAGCAAGCTTGCACTTTGCTTTGGCGGTGTGGGTGATCACAATCTTGCTGACAAGGCGATGACAGCTTTGGTAGGGCAGATGCCATGGTGTTCGCTTGTCGGTAACGACATAGCATAGATGATCGCTGTTCACGTCGACCACCTGGTAGTCTCGAATTTGGGTGTATGACTCTCGACCAAGGAGGCCGATCGCTGGGCTGTCGAAAGCCAATTCTCTTCGAAATCGTCCTTCCCCTAGACTCAGCCAGGGTCCTTGTGATATATTCTTGGCTAGTCTTTCGCGGTGTAGAAGTTGCCAAAGTATGCTCTTGTCTCCAAACATGACATGGAACAGCGCCTTTGCGCTAATGTCGAACTCCCTTTCGACCGCAAGCCGAAGATTTCCAGGCGGCGTATATTTGACCGGTAGAGCAGGAAGCTTGAACTTCGACTCCCGACGTCCCAGTTGGGTCTGATGGAGTGCACGATCGATGCGCAGTGGGCCTTTCAACTCGGTCCCTACGGTTGAAGCCCTGCTTCGATAGCGCGGGCCGCCAGTATCGACCGGCGTGTTTGGCGAAACGTCCTCCCAGCTTTCGAGGCTCGGACTTCGATCAGGATCGTCGGTTTCCATCTTAATCAAAGCCTTCATGGTTTCCTCCAAGCTCAAGGGTGGGTCGGACACGCTGTTTCGGATCAGAAAGTTCATTCGCCTCTGCAAGAGCCTCAACGGCTCCAAGAATGTCTTAATCGTGATCCTGCGTGCACTCCCATCTCCCGTAGCTTCCTTCAGGTGCAGAAAGATGAAATCACAATCTCTACCGGGAGCGGCAGTGGCCTCATCGACTGCACTGAGGGGCACGCTGGATGTGAGTACCAGGCCTAGATGGTTGCTGTAAAAATAGATGTCCCGTGGCGTCACATACACTCTGCCTGGGAACTCTTGCTTTTCGCTAGGGTTCCAGGTTGCCCGGAAAACCATCACCAGACGATCGTCGCGTCTTAGATTAGGGAAGAGAAGGCGGAATTGTGCATCTTGCGACTTGAGCTGCAGGGGATAGTAGTTTGGGAACTCAGGCACTAGCAATTCGCTGCTGATCTGCTTTGCTGTGATACGGTCGACACTTATAGTGCTCCTATGCTGCCTCTTGCCCGGCGACGGTGTGCGACTGCGCGCGCCCGTTTGAGGAATACTCAAATCAAGGTGTGGTATCGAAGTTTGCGAAGGAAGAGCCGAGCGGGCTGGAGAAGCGAATGCTTTTGTAGGTGAAGAGGAGGGCTCCAGGGTAGGACTTCGCAGCGCCAGCAGCTTCACCTCGGTCCTCTCATTGCCCTCAGTGCGCTCAAGTCGGTTGACATAAGCCGTGCACGAGGTTCCCCAAGTGTTGGCGAGTATACCAGTGGGAATCCCTGTCTTGTCGTGAGCAGGGCTCAGGCCACGCTCACCAGTAATAATCACGGCAGACCTGCTCAGGTTCGTCGGCGATGGAACGGATGCAAGAGTCGAGGGTGCTAGGCTGCTGCTAGGCATATCTCGAAGAGCTAAGGTGAAAGTGCTTCGCGGCTTAGAGAAATCGCCGTCGGTATTCTGGAGAAGCGGGAGACTGGGTCCGACAGGCATTGAACCGTGGCTAGCTGCTATCAAGCCTGCAATACCACCTGGAAGATTTGGTGTGGATGGGCTGGGAGACACCTGGGTTGACGCTGGACTTTTGCGGTGCAGGTCCAATTTGGAAAGTATACGAGAGGCAGTGTCACGCTGAACGACCTCCTCCAGGGCTGTCGACCTCCTAGACAGATCCATACTGCTTTCTCGCCCGTGCTCTGTGCCGGGGACAGGAAGAGTATGCGTCTTTTCCAAGGCAGGGATATCGTCGCCTCCGGCACCTGGCTGGGTTGAGCTAAGGATAGACACCCCGAACTCGGGCACTGGCGGCGCACTTATTGCAAACGCAGCACCAGCCTGGATATTTCCACCGCCAGATGCCATGGTCTGCAAAGCATCGCCGTCGTCGACTGCCTTGGACTTGGCTGTGTGGAAGGCGTCTATCCAGTCAACAAGCTCCGCCTGGGTTTCCGCTTGGAGGAGGATGGTGTTTTTGTTCGTCTTTAACTCGAAGCAGAAGCGGCGTTCTTCTGTAGGGGCAGGGCGAACATTACACAGTAGGACGCCAATGCGCTCACTTTCTTCAACCCCTCCTGCTGTTGTGCTCTGTAGCAGCCAGCCAAAGACCCCGTTGCGAACGAACGCCCACCGCTTCACCCAGACGGTTCGAGTGGGCTTCCCACTGTATGTTCGCAGAAATAACCAGCCTTGCTTCTCGCCAGTCTTAGAGGCAACTTTCTTTGGCGAGCGCTGCAGGGTGGAGGTGCTGGCGCTGTGACCGTGACCGGCGTATTGAGGAACAGTGGACAGGGTGTAATCCTCCAACTCCCGTGATGGCCGGGTTTCGATTTCGGCAGCATCCTCCAGTTGTTTTTTTGCGGCGAGCAACTCGTTACGGAAGATCTTCTCGCTGGACTCCATCTCCGTTAGCCAGCCCCTAATCCTCTGCATCTCATCTGCGCTCCGCTGGAAGGTGGCTGCTGAGTTATCTCGCGACACCCTCATCTCCCGCCACTGGTCAAAGAAGACCCTGACGAGCAGTCTGTCCAGTGCGAAGCGAAACTGCGGGGTCAAGCTGAAGAAGTCCATAATGGCTCTGTTGTAGACTTTCCGAGCTTCATGTAGTTGGAAAGCTTCCTCTCTCAACGAGGACGGTTCCTTGGATTTGCCCAGCCCAGCATATTTGCCTTGAAGATGTTCAAATGTCTTCTGGGTCAATTCCACTGCGCGGCGAGTCTCTTTAAATGCCCGCAGATCGTTCTGCAGGAACTGTCTGATAGGGTCGACGACCATTGGAGACAACCTCTTGACCCCTGCTATCATGCTCATCCAGTAGTCTTTGGCCCCGTCACCGTACTTCTTCATAGCAAGCACGCTGTAATCATGATCCAACATCGACTCGGAGAGGGCGGTGGGGAGGACGGAGTGGGCAATAAAGCCGTTGAGAACATTCTCCAGGGTCAGAGATTCGGCCACGAGTCGGGTGGCGGCTTTGGCATAGTCGTCGAGCCATTTTTCGACAAGCTCGACCTGCTCACCGTAGTGGACAACTGTAGCACGGGCAGACGGAGAGTCAATGGCGGCCTCCTTCAGTCCGACGGGAATCAGGTTGATCAGCCTTCCCACGTCGTTGGAAGGTTGCAGGGCCTGCGCCATCGTGGTTGCTAGCACGACCTGATGAGCGGAGTAAGTAGCGTAGCCAGGAGAGTCATCGGTCGGGATGCCTCCACGGCTGCACGCGCAATGTGAAAGAGATTTAGGAGGGGAGACGAGAAGATGAATGCGAACCAGCAGAGCAGCCAGGCCGAGAGTTCTGGTTAACGATGTAATAGAGTTGATGGATACAACAAATGCGCGTTTCTCAAGTTGCGTTGAACCGCAGTGACAGCACTGCAGAGACCAACGACGTCAAGCTGCGCATCGGCATATCACTGCACCGACGGAAATTTGGGGCAACAACATTGTCACTTTACGAGTACCGCACCACTGGTGGTGATGGGAACGGAGGTGAATAGGAAGTAATACGATTCCTGTGAAGAGTGAAGCTGATCAGAATCACAGCGACTTCTAGACTACTTCACATCATGAAGGAAACGAAAGGCGAGTCCTAAGATAATACGCGTTCACCTCCTTCAATCATGTGCAGAAAGAGGCATTGCAACATTGAAAGCCGTGTCAGTCTGCATACAATGTTCTTCCTTACCCCTTTGGCCCTGGTATCCGCGTAATCGAGCCGGTCCATCAGGAAAGATTCGAGCTACAAGTTCACTTTCGACGATGCCAGCTTCGCCTTTGTTCCACACGCGTTCGTGAAGCGAGGCTCCGGAGACCGAACTTAATTGCGGAGCAAAATCCACGACGCCAACACTCTTGCCAAGCCGTCGGTGCCTCAATTTTCCGTGCGCATGCGGAGAGACTTTTTGAGCATCGCAAACCCATTCAACTCTCCAACGGACAACCCGTAAGAGGCTGTCTTCTTGTGTACGCTCCATAATCTCCTTCTCAGCCATGGCTCGCGAGTTGTTGAGTAGCGACTCATCCGATAGCGAGGACGGTGGTGCAGAGATTATATCTACGTCGGCGCTCAAGGTCAACGAGGACTATGCCCGCCGCTTTGAGCATAACAAGAAGCGGGAGGAACTGGCGAGATGTACGAAATCGCTGATTGCTCACTGTTTAATATGAATCCAAAATTGACTTCTGTCATAGTAGAAGAGAAACTCGGCAAATCCTCCACGTCTCGAAAACGCAAGCGGGACGCAGCCGGCGGTGCGGGCAGCGACGGATCTGGCTCTGACGACGAATCGACGAGTGAATCCGAAGATGAAGGGGAATTTGCTACTGAGGCGCTTGACAACGAGATCATGGCTACCATCAACGCCATCCGTTCGAAAGACCCCCGAGTCTACGATGCGTCTACCACGTTTTATGCTCAGGTAGACGATGAGCGGGAGGCGAACTCCAAAGTCAAGAAGGAGAAACCAATGAATTTGCAAGATTACCATCGACAGAATCTGCTCAAGAGCGACACAGTCAAAGACGAAGAAGACGCTGCTCCCCTGTCATACAATCAAGAGCAGGAACAACTGAAGAAATCAATCATTGGTGAAATCAATGCAGCTGCAGCCCAGTCCGATGACGAAGACGAGGGAGAAGACCCCGGCGATGGCAAATTCTTGGTTGCGAAACACAGGGAGAAGCCTAGCAAGAAGCAACAGCCAGTTTTAGATGTTGAAAGCGCGAACAAAGACCCAGAGACATTCCTGTCAAATTTCATGGCCTCCAGAGCCTGGGCAACTTCGGATGCTGCCCCCCTTCACCCCTTCGAATCCGATGACGACGACGAGGAGCGCCGAGCAGAAGAGTTTGAGGAGGCATACAATCTCAGATTTGAAGATCCTGAGAAATCGAACGAGAAGCTGCGTTCGCACGCAAGAGACTTGGCCGCGAAATATTCGGTGCGGAGGACCGAGGCAAACCCGAGACAGAAGAAGAGAGAGGCTGAAAAGGCTAATAAAGACGCCGAAAAGCAGTTACGGAAGGAAGAGAAAGCTCGCCTCCGTAAATTGAAGATTGAAGAGCTTGAGGAGAAGGTGCGCAGAATCAAGCGGGCCGCTGGTATCAAGACCAAGGATATCCAGCCTGAGGACTGGTCGCATTTTGTCGACGGTGATTGGGACGATGCCAAGTGGGAAGAGGAGATGCAGAAGCGCTTCGGCGAAGAATATTACGCAGACCAAGATGTTGGGAGCGAAAGCGATGCCGAGAGCAAGAAGCAGAAGCCCCGCAAGCCCAAGTTCGAGGACGACATCGACATAAAAGACATTGTCCCCGATTTCGAAGAGAAAGACAGGGCGGATTTCAGCTTGACGGACGAAGAAAAGCCGGCAAAGAAACGGAAGAAGAACAAAAGAGTGAACGAGGACGAGAAGAGAGATGCCAGGAGGGAGCGGAGGATTATCGAACAATTGGTCGATGACCAACTCCAGATGGATCTCGACGCGTCCTTGCCAAACCACAAGAAAGCTGCTGGATTCAGATACCGAGAGACATCACCAAAGAGCTTCGGTTTGACCGCCAGAGATATCTTGTTAGCCGAGGACAAAGCCTTGAATGAGTTCGCCGGGCTGAAGAAGCTGGCGTCTTTCCGTGATCCAGAGAAGAAACGCAAAGACGCAAAGAACTTGGGGAAGAAGGCGAGGCTGAGGAAATGGCGCCTGGACACATTTGGTAACGAGGAAGGTCTCAATGCGGCGAATCTGATCCCTGCACAACTGGACGTCAATGAGAAGGCTGATGACGATGAGGGCGGGGTGCACATAAAGACTGAAGGAACGAAGAAAAAGAAGAGAAGAAAGAGCAAAAAGGCGAAGGCGGAAGTCGATGCTGTTGCTGGATGAAAGATGTTCGAAAGACTTTGTGCCGACTCAATGCTCAATACACAGTGCTTGCTTGCATGAGTCGTGTAGCGCACAAGCACACCACGTGACATGTGTCGAACACATGGATTCTATTCGTATTCGTCCAGGTGCACAAAGAGCCGCATTTTTCGAAACGCGCTCTCCTTGCTGGAGATCTGGAGAATTTTGTGGATCGTACAAAAAAAGGTGAAACTTTGTGGTGTTTGCTGCAAAATGGGCGGATGAAAGAGCATCTGAGAAAGTTATCTCAGGCCAGACCGAACAACCCGAGGCAGCGCCCGGACAAGCGCGATAGGGGCAACGGTTGCTGTGGCCGGCCTTGCCGGGAGAACGATTTAGGGTGGGAAGGTGGATGTCGCCGCAGCCAAAATTTTTGATTGCAGACGATAATTGCCCGGGCGGGACTGAAGGGCCTTCCTGCTTGGGTCGCGCTGGTCGCTCGGGAAAACCGCAACGCAAAGCACACTGATGTGAGATCAAGGCCTTGCCGTATCGGGTTTAGCACCAGTCGAGCTCCAATCCCTTTGAAAAATAACTGTCCGCTTCAGAACTTCGATTCTCTCTTTTTCGCATCTCTGCATCTTCCTCCTTCCTTGGTCCCATCATTTCCTTCCCTTCTCTCCACTCAATCGTAGTCCTCAGTGACTTGCAACCACCGTCAAGATGGCGAAGGGGTAAGTCCGCGCTCGTTCCCATGTCATTTCACAGGTCTCTCACCCGATGGTGTTTCGGCCACCTCCCTAAGCTGCACGAGCACCATTCGAGGACCCATACTACCTCGCGCCGGAGCTAACTTGTTCCTTCCAGAGATGTGAACCAGGCCGACAAGTCCTTTATGGGCATGCCCGGTAAGCCTCGCCATTGCCAACCGCGACCCTGTGCGGACTGCATGTGGTCTCGGAGATCCGCTTGACCGGAATTTGAGGTCATAGACAACGGCGGCTAACAACATGGAAAGGCTTCGTGGTTGATTTTTTGATGGGTGGTGTCTCTGCTGCCGTCTCAGTAAGTTCAACTTCCTGCTTGTTCAATTCTCAAAAGGATCAAATCTAACCAGAACTTGATAGAAAACTGCCGCGGCCCCCATTGAGCGTGTCAAGCTCTTGATCCAGAATCAGGTATGCCAGCCTGCGCCATTCATTGCCTGTCCTCGCGGACATACTTTCACATGCGATGCGATTATTACCTCCTTTCTCCGGCGCGTCCGCTTCAAGATTGGTTGGATAATTCGCTTATCACACCCTCTACCGCGATGATAACATCGCCTCGGCTATGAATGAGGAACAATAACTTACACTCCAACCACAGGATGAAATGCTCAAAGCCGGTCGTCTCGACCGCAAATACAACGGCATCATCGACTGCTTCAGCCGAACCGCAAAGAGCGAAGGTGTCATGGCTCTGTGGAGAGGAAACACTGCCAACGTTATTCGATACTTCCCTACCCAGGCCCTGAACTTTGCTTTCCGCGATACCTACAAGTCGATGTTTGCTTTCAAGAAGGAGCGTGATGGATACTGGAAGTGGATGGCTGGTAACTTGGCCTCCGGTGGTGCTGCCGGTGCCACTTCGCTGCTCTTCGTCTACTCTCTCGACTACGCTCGGTATGTGCTACGTCATTCTTCAGCCGTTGTGATCTCTTGCTAACTATGTACAGTACCCGTCTTGCCAACGATGCCAAATCTGCCGCCAAGGGTGGTGGTGGTCGTCAATTCAACGGTCTGGTCGATGTCTACCGCAAGACTCTCGCCTCTGATGGTATTGCTGGTCTCTACCGTGGTTTCGGTCCCTCCGTTCTTGGAATCATCGTCTACCGTGGTCTCTACTTCGGCATGTACGACTCTATCAAGCCTGTCCTCCTGGTCGGTCCCCTCGAAGGTAACTTCTTGGCCTCATTCATGCTCGGATGGGGTGTTACCACCGGTGCCGGTATCGCTTCCTACCCTCTTGATACCATCCGTCGTCGCATGATGATGACATCTGGCGAGGTATGTATCCCGTCCAAGTTTGGGTGAAGTGAATTCTAACAATTTTCGCAGGCTGTCAAGTACAAGAGCTCCTTCGATGCTGCCCAGAAGATCATGGCCGCTGAGGGTGTCCGATCATTCTTCAAGGGTGCTGGTGCCAACATCCTGCGTGGTGTCGCTGGTGCCGGTGTGCTCTCCATCTACGACCGTACGTGTCTCCCTTGCACCATTATAGGTTCATGCTAACTGTCTGACAGAGGTTCAACTTCTCATGTTCGGCAAGAAGTTCAAGGGTGGTTCCGGCTAAGCGCCTCTTCCGCCAATCGCGACGATCCTGACAAGCGACTCATCCGATCGCAGAAGTGGTACATACCAAGGGATGCACGTGGTAATCTGGTGCCTTCAGGTGGAAGGTCGAGAAAACAGTGTACGATGAATTGGTGAGGCGTCTCGTGGCCGCAGTTGGCAGCACACAAGGGATGAAGAGTGGATGAAGCACATCTTGCAAATAGAGACATCAACGACCACACAACGAAAGGGGGACTTTACGAGGGATCATGGGGCTCGCGTTAAGCAACTTTTTCGTTGAGACAGTCGTTGGGGATATTGTTTACATTATGCAACGGGGTTTCTGGCTTTCCAATCCTTCGCTCCTCATACACTCGCAAATTGTACTTTATTGCCCTTGACCGTGCAGTTGTCAGCTTTCTTCGGTTCTGTCCAGTTCCTCGTCGCTTTCCAGGACCGCTCCTCGTTGTAGCCTGCCATCATGATCATTCTCCGCGTTGGCTGCGTGTCAACCACTGATAACAATCAATTGCGAGTGGAAGTGTCCGACGGGTGACGTGGGTGAGAGATTGAGCCGAAGAGTATGGTCAATATTTATTCACCTCTCGCCTCATCTGAATTGTGATCTTTTATCGCTTCGATTGCGGACCCTTGATGTTTTGGCTCGACTCCTGTAGGGGGCAAGAAAGATGAGGCTGAAGTTACTGGACGACCTGATGTTTTAGGACTATTCTATTTTGTTGCAGGCTGTCTAACCCCGCAAATGCTATCGTGATTTTACCCTAGCTTTGACGGTGCTAATTGCTGGTATTGAACACTGTCATGACTCTGGCGTTCTGGCTCAAATGCTCTTATTGCATGATCGGTCTTTCCTCAATGTCTCTTGTGTCGTGCATGGACAATGAACCACGGGATGACGGCTAACAGAGCACTGGGAGACAACCCATGAGAGCAATCTCGAAATCAATACTGCGAGGTTCATCAGTTCGGTGGTCCAGCCAGGTCACTGCATGTCCCCTCTCAGCAAGTCGAAATGCAGGCTGCGATCTCGTGAGAACCACGGGTTGCTCAAAAGAAGGGTCTCGAAGTCAGGACACTTCCGAAAATGTCCATAATCATAATTTCCCCGTCAATATCCTCCATCTTCCTCCCCATTGATGGTCTTCCAGATTTGCTTCTCTGTCATGCTCAGTCTCTTCCCGGCGGCTCTTGCCCAAGAAATGGCTGTCTGCACCACGGTGTTGTCGACATTGGCGCTGCCATTCGGGGAGCCAAATGTCCATTCCAAATCTAATATTCCAGCTCCTCTTCTCGACGCTGACAGGGGTGAAAGCGTGGCTTTAAAATCCGACTCTTGGCAGAACTCAATCGGTTTGTCGTCGAAGCAGGAGTGGTGATCCTGCTGGTAGCCAGGGGGGTGCGAGAGATCGTGCAGTTCTGGCGGTTGTGGAAGGGTGTAGCTTGGAGATGTGTAGCTGTAGCTTGGGCTTGTAGAAATCGAGCTTACCCCTGCAGAAGGGACCGAGCGTGCGGGTGTGAAGACGCTGCTGTGGGAGGTGGGAGGTTGGATGGGCCGAGGGGGTGAGTGGGTTGGTGTTCGCGGGTGCACTGGTGCAGCCGTAACGCGCGGCGGTGAAGCATTGGATGGTGCATATGCACTCGTTTGAGGAATTTCCAGGGGACGCGGAGGGGTGGGCGCAGACGGCCCAAGGGTGGGACTGATGGTGTACGGCGACGGAACTGCACCTGGCTGCGGCGGGGGAGGAGTGCTCTCTGATGTCGCGCGATCGGCCGGCTGCAGCGGCGCCGTTTGTGTTGAATTGAATCTGCTGTTGTGTGTGCTGGCCGCTGTGTTGGTGGGTTGAGGAACGGCTGCTCGCGGAGATTGCGATGGAGATGCATCAAGGGTGGGCTCTGTCGAGTTTGGGCGTGAATCTCCCGTGAAGGGTGTGTATCGGGCGGCAGCAGTGCTGGGGGAGGCGTGGAATGCGTGAGGAGGGATGTTGGTGTTGATGGGCGAAGCCGTGTGGACTGGAATCGGTGGCATTGTAACGAACTGTGTATTGCGTGTTGTTCGTTGGTGCTCCTACACTTGCTGGATCAAGGGGATATCTTCGATTCAATGGCAATGAGAGATAGGGACAAGTAGGAGAGACGAAGGGACAACGAAAGTGATATACTCCTTTCTTTCGACCGATGATGTAGGTTGAAGGCCGTGCGTTTGCACTCAGGAGTCGAAGAATGCGCACGCAAGAGGAGACGTCATGGACTGACGAAACGTGTGCAAACCTACTACTCCCTTGAAATAGGAACAGGACGCGACGTTGAGGTTGGTAGATGGAATGAGCGATCTTTAATGCGGCGAGGTCGAACAAAGCGTCTTTGTTGACCCGGGCAGCATCGCCTTGAGGAGGCTTGGTGTTCTCTCTGACACGAGCAGGTAACGACCGCGAGACGGGTGCCTCTGCTCCTTCTGCTGTTTCCGGCAGATGTACACAGTCAGGTCTGCGAGTCAGATTCCTCGAGGTCCAAGGGGCAGGGCTGAGACGAGCACACGAGGTCGCACAAAGAATGTGGTCGCCGCTTACGGACAGCGCATCTGCCTGTGACGCATGCCAAGGCGGCCGTCTGGATGTTGCGCCTCGACGACGCTCATTGGCCTCTGCTGCACTGCATGGATGCTAGCCGGAAAAGTCAATATCATTGCCAAAACATGACATTCTTTTCGGTGCCGGCGACATGCACGAACCAACCTGGACTGGCCAAGTCGTTATTGGATTGCTGTGTCTCTGTCTGCCTTGCCTCAGCCTCGTCAAATCAACGTGACGTGCCGTGCCGGGACGAACTTTTATTGGGTTGCCATTTGACCGTTTCACGACGATTCTCCGCCGGACCGCGTGCGTGATCCGCAACGTTTGATTCGCCCATCTGTCTTCTCTATACCAGCCTGTCTGCTGCTCGTATTTCCACTGGCCTTCTCAGCGCCCCCCAGACACTTGTTCTTCAGACGGGCCTAAGCCGGCTTTATCTAAGGCGCGGGCGCGCCTAGACCCTGGCACCGAAAAAAATTCGACATGGGATCAGTGCTGCATTAAGGGTATCGATTCATCAAAAAGAAAGCTTCCGCCGACGTATGAAGCTGGTCCTGGGCATCTTTTTCGCGCAGGGCTACTCGTTTTTCCAATGTACGACAGACCGCTCCTTGCATCTCCTCAATTTAGCTCTGCCCGTCGCTGAACTATCCCCCGATCGAACCGTCGCTCACGCAGGGCTGGATATAGTCTGATCGAGCCGACAGTTTCCCGTAGTCACCGGCTTTTGAGCCAGTGCCTATGGTCCGTTGGCACGCAACATGTACGGCCCTCTTCTCTTCTTATTATGTCCGGATTTAATGGGACCAGGAAGTTCGGCAAGCAAATCCAGCGCCAGCAGTTGGATCTACCTGAATATGCCGCCAGTTTCCTCAATTACAAGGCCTTGAAGAAGGTGGGGCAGACCACGCAGCTCCCTGAAGATTTTCTGCTCATTTTCTCTTCCAGCTCATCAAGCAACTCAGTGCCACTCCTACCATTTCCGCGCAGAGTAGTTCCGCAGCAACCGACACACAAGCCGCGCTTAGAGCGAATAAAGAGGTTTTCTTCTTTCGACTGGTAGGGACCCAGGGCAGGCCGCTCTGACTTGCGCAATTTCTGACACGATTTCTAGGAGCGCGAGATAGAAAAAGTTAATGGCTTTTATCTGCAAAAAGAAGAGGAGGTATCTCAAGCTGAGCCCGTTCTAGCAGCTCGAGGCTGACTGCCTTCAGTTTTCGCTTCGCCTCAAAACCCTACAAGACAAGAAGAGAGTCATACAAGCAAGGCTGGCCGCGAGTTCGAGGCTTTCTGCCAGTTTCGCAACCTTGGTCGAGGGGTTTCAACAGTTCGACAATGATCTCAATAAACTTCAAGTGCGACGCAGGCTCAATTCCAATGGTACCCAGAGGCTGACACGGCGCAGCAATTTGTGGGTGTGAATGAGACGGCAATATCGAAAATTCTGAAGAAGGTTGGTCCGATCTGCCACTGTTCAGGAGGCTGAGGCTGTAGCTGACCTATGCTAGTGGGATAAAACATCAAAGGTGAACATCAGACGCGCTTGTCGAACGGTTGGACTTTACTGATTGGATGACCAGTCAAGGACAAAGGAAATCTACTTGCAGCGAGCCGTTGAGATCCAACCATGCTTCAACCGAGATGTCCTTCGAGAGCTCGCAGACAAAGCCACCACCGCCCGACTCGACCTAGAAGCCTGGGCCGAAGGCGAAAACATACAGTACGAGGTGCCGAGACCTCAGGATCGTACAATCGGTCAGCGTGTGGGAACAGAAGAGAGTGACATTGACCTTCAGATTTTGCAGGCTTCTGCTGCAGGCAATGTTGCAGCATTGCGCGAGTGGTTTTTGAGGTTAGGCACCTCTCCAGATGCGCGCGATCGATTCACCCGAATATTTCTCGCAACCATCTCTGAAGCACCAGACGAGTCTCTGAACGTCTTCTTCAACTCTGGGCTGATCGACATCCACGCCGAAGACGACATCAACGAGCGCAATTGCTTGCATGAGGCGACGATTTATGGCAAAGAAAGTGTATTGAATTATGCCCTCGAGAATGGTGTGGATCTGACGCGTCTCGATGCCTATGGGAGGGTGCCCTTACATTACGCCTGTTTAAGGGGAAGGATTGCTATGGTCGCGAAGTTGCTGGCAGCCGGTCCGAGCACAATTGACCTAAAAGACCACGACAACTTCACTCCTTTGATACACAGCATCGTCCGTCACCGCATCGATTGCGTTCGTCTTCTGCTCGCCAACAATGCCAGGATTGATCCACAGTCCGACACCGACCACATACCCCTAAACCTGGCCTGCCAGCATGAGTCGATCGAAGTCGCAAGTTTGCTATTGGAGAGGAATGCAAGGTTACTGGCCGACGCAGAAGGTCTCTTCCCTCAACATCTGGTCGCCCGCTCAAGCCAGAAGCCAGACCTCTTGTTGCTGCTTAGACGGCACGGAGCCGATCTCAATCAACGGGACAAGCTATACCAATGGACACCGCTATTCCACGCAGCAAGCGAAGGCAGAGTCGAGTGTTTGCGGGCACTGCTTGAAAACGGTGCAGATCCAGAGGCTCTCGACGAGAAAGGTCTCACGGCTATGTACTACGCAACCTGGGAAGGCCACCTGGAATGTATGGATCTGCTCTGGGCACGAACCAGCCAGCATCGCGCTGAACGAAGATCTTCCACTAGGCTGGGAGTCGTTGCTCCTCCACACAGCCAGATGCTTGCGATGGAGATCACTCCGGAAGAGCCCACTGCGATGGACGCGGATGGCATCCCAGATCTCTCGCTTCCCCCGCCAATCATGCCGTTACGTCGATATGGGCACAGCTTCCTCGACACAAAAACATTTGTTGCCATCAACTTCGACCGTGCAGCGAAGGCGATACGATTCTTTAATGAGGCTAGGTATCCCGCCGCACGCCTGACGATCTCTTCGAAGACCTCCGACCTCATCCCCCGCAATCTGATGCTTCCGATCCAAGAGGACACCAGATCGGTCTATTTTCAGGTGGAAAACCTCAGCACTTTCTCCCTGGACTTTGAGATTTTCCCCACTTTCGGCTCCAAAGTCATCGCCAAGTCAGTTGCCCTCACCGACCTTTTCCAAGCACTTGAAAGCAGCGCTGGGAGTTGCTGTCTACCCTTATTCGACCCGAGATTGCGGTCTGTCGGCCAGATCCAATTCAATTTCCAGGTCATCAAGCCTTACCCGGGGGAAACGCTGGAAATCACACAATTTCCGTTTTATTGGAGGCAAACCAGTGCCTTGGATGACCAGGGCGGATTGATGACCGGCTCAAGTCTCTCTGGTGACTACCTCAAAATCACTGTCCAACTGACCCGCGACAGAGTGCCGGTCATATACCCGTCCTATTTTGTGCCATACCACAATCTTGAGGTCTCACTGTGTCAGCTCAAGTACGATTCCCTTGCGGATCTCGGTCTGAGTGGCAACCTTCTCCTCAGCGACGGCGCGCCGGCTCTGGAAAGCGTCAACATCATTGACTGGAAAGACCGCCTTTCCAAGTCAATCTTCGCCCTTCGGGGCGTTTTGGCTGCTGTGCCTGTTCAACTCAATCTCAATCTTCACATCCTCTATCCCTCGACCCATGACGATATCAACCTTGGAGTCTACTCAAATATCGACATCAACAGCTTCGCCGACGCGATCCTGACTGAAGTGTTTGACCATGCGCGGGCCTTGCGAACACAATCTCCAGACCTGTCGCGGTCCATCGTGTTTTCCTCTTTCAATCCCAACATTTGCACTGCGCTGAACTGGAAACAGCCAAACTACCCCGTGCTGCTATGCAACGATCTAGGCCGCCTGCAAAGCACGCCACAGTCGTCGGACAACTCGCTCGGAGCAGAAGTCGCACGGGGCACCTCCATCAAGGAAACGGCTCGTCTCTCACAGATGAATAACTTCATGGGGCTCTCCTGCTCGGCACGGATCTTGCAGATGGTTCCTGCCCTCACGGAGACAATCAAGCAGGCTGGATTGGTTCTTGTTTCCGATGCCTCGGCGGAGGAGACCACTGCGCATGGCCTGGAAGCCGAGAATTCGGCTTTCGCGATGAAACCGGATGGCGTCAGCGGCGTCATGAAGGCGAATGGTATCCTACGCTTTAATGAGACTGTCGACATGTAGAGCACGCCGACCTGTGTTGCCTAAACGTGAAAATAGGTGGAGCGGCAGAATAAAGCTCACTGCTTGTTCGACAACATAGAAACATCACAGGCGCTATGGGACAGATGAGTTGCTCATTGGCCTGGACTGGCTTACCTTCGGGTAGCGGCGGTATCTTCTTGCATAGCTAGCAGGTGCACATGCCGAGTTATGTCGAATGTAGTTGTCGTGGTAGCTGTGTTCGAATGCGACGACAATCATGGGCCGGGCGGGATAAAGGACAAGCCACGCATGCGTCTGGAGAAGAGCAGCCCCAATTGAGAAGGTCCTTTAGGCATTGATAAGCGAATCCGATGCTTGTCTATTGGGTCCCCCTGCCCCCTAAGCTTTGACTACCCATGTGTCCCCATTACTAATTGCATCTCATGCGAGGCTGGACCATTGGGGCTGGCTGAGGAAACCCAAGCAAAGAGGGCTTAAAAGACGGGATTGATGCATCGTTCCCGACGTTCCTATTGTTGTCTTGTGTCGCTTCTTCCGACTCCAGCGTCTACTGCTAAACCGGCAATGCACGAATGAAGTCCGAGATCAAGCTATGGAGACTCCAAAATCTGTGGAAGAAACCAAAGACACGGGTCGTATTGTCACTATCGACGAGGAAGCCCGTTTGCGTGGTCGTCTTCAAGAGATCCGGACGAACCCCTGGGCATTTGCCTGGTGTCTTTACACCGTATCGGTCCTTCTCCTCGCTGTCTTTGAAGACCAAGCGTCATACGCCATTGTGGGGATCCCCGGGTTTCGAAAAGATTTTGGGTCCTCCTACGAAGGCAGCTACGTGATTGCAGCCTCATGGCAGTCGGCCTTTCAGGGCGCTCCCATCGCCACGTAGGGCCACCTCCCCAGCTCTGTACGGGCTGCCAACGGCCAGTCCGGTACAGAAACTCTGCTGACAGTATCTCTCAAGGCGCGTGGTGGGTGCGTTGACAGCGGCACCAGTAGCGGATTACGTCGGCCGTCGCAATGCGCTCAACGTTGCGATCGCGCTCTCCCTGGTCGCAATAACCATGGAGTTCAGGGCCACGACGAACGGTCTCTTCTTCGGCGGAAAGCTCTTGAGCGGGATGGCTGTCGCTGCCATCGAGGCCGTCTGTGGCACTTACCTCGCTGAGGCAAGATAAACCCGTGCTCACACTTTGCTCCTGCTCATCTAACGCAATGTCCCCAGATCGTCCCGACAGCTCTACGCGGACTCATGACCGTGCTCCTCCCCTTTGCAGGGTCGATAGGCGCCTTAGTGGCCGCTCTCATCATCAACGGCAGCGGCAACCAAACCGATCGATGGGCGTACAGGACCGTCTTTTGCAGCCAATACGCCTTCGCCGCCGTGCCGGTCATGTTTATTTGGTTCATGCCCGAGTGAGCGAGCATGGAGTTACATCCCCATCAAGCACGGAAAAACTAACATTGACCATGCAGATCGCCGTGGTGGCTCTTGAGCAAAGGGCGTGAAGACCAGGCACTGAAATCGCTGCGTCGACTCGGTTACAGCACGTCAACCGGGGATGACGCGAAACAGCTGGCACGCATCAGGGTGACGCTCGAGGAGATCCGACAAGAAACCGACGGCGTCACTTACCTCGAGTGTTTTCGCCGGTCCAACCTGCGCAGGACCATCGTTGCCACGGCGCCGCTTTCGTAGGTCAGTCCAGTTCGGTGCAGTGGCCTCTGCTGACTCGATGTGCGTGCGCTCCACCAGAGTGCAGATATGGACGGGCGTCATCTTCACGGCCTTGTACTCCACCTACTACGCCCAGCTAGCCGGGTACAGCACATCCATGTCGTTCAAACTGCTGGTCGTGCAGCAAGTCCTCGCCATGATTGGTAACATGATGTCGTGGACGCTGATTGACCGGGTCGGCCGCCGCGGCCTCACCGTCTACGGCACCCTCGGGCTGACGGCGCTCCTCTGGATCATGGGCGGCCTGGCCGTCGGCGGATCCCGCGCCCAGCTGAAGGCGCCGTCGCCATGGTCCTCGTCTACGCGTGGCTGTACAACCTCACGATCGGCGCCACCGCGTACACGTACCTGACCGAGGTGGCGACGGCGCGGCTGCGGGCCAAGACCGTCGCCATCGGCCTGGCCACGCAGAGCTGCTTCGGTGTCATGTGGAGTTTCGTGCTGCCGTACCTGTTCAACCCGGACGAGGCCAACCTGGGCGGCAAGGTCGGGTTTATCTTCGGCGGCCTGGCCATCCCGTGCTTTGTGTTTCTGTGGTGGTACCAGCCGGAGACGGCCGGGCGGTCGTACGACGAGTTGGATGAGATGTTCATGAAGGGGGTCCCTGCCAGGGCGTTTGGCGGGTATAAGACCGAGGCGAGGGCAAGGAGACAACAATTTGCGAGCGGGATTGAGTCAGTGAGTGCGTGAGGGTTCGCGGGTGTAGGCAATCTACAGTAGATAGGAGGTTGATGCAGCGACAATAAGAAAGAGCCTTGATGCAACGCTTAAGCGATGTTGATATCGATATGAGCGGAGTTGCAGGTTAAAACCTTCGGAACACATCTCCCACCACCACCGCCACCGTACATATTCCCACCCCCTTTGATTACTGCCTGCCCTTTCACAACTGGACCATCCCCACCCCAATCCCTAACCAGATCCCCGCTCCCACGGTAAACGCGCTCCCCCACGCCGTACCCCTCCGCTTAAAGATCTCATACACATCCGCGACGCACAACACCATACCACTGAGAATGAGCGTCCCCGTCTCGCGCAACTTGGCATCATACGCCAACTTCCCCACCGCGAGGCCGATGGCCAGATCCCGCGCCCCGAGCAGGACCATGGACGTCTCGACGGCCTGTGCGTGGTTCGCGACGTCCGCGTTCGCGTGGGCCGCGGGCTTGCTGCTCGAGCGGGTCGGGTTCGCGTTACTCCCTGGGGCGGGATTGGTCGGGTAGAGCCCGAACGTCTGTGCGGCGAGGACCGGGGCCGACATCGCGAAGGTGCCCAGGCCGATGTAGCTGGCCGAGACGCCTAGGCCGAGGAGGCGCCATGTTGAGGGTGTGAAGTCCATCGTGGTTGGGGTTTAAGTACGAGGAGTTGTAGACGTAGTAAGAGGGTAGTCGATCCGTTGGTTGTGTCAAGGTTCGGAGACGAGGATCGTGATGGAAATGGAGATGGAAATGGGTTGTGCCTGCCGGTGGACTAATTACACGGTACAGGTACAGACAGGGTAGGTTCCCGGACTGGACTGGTTGGTGACTACTACTCTGTACTCGGTGACTCTGTACTCTGGACTGCGAGTTGCGCGGAGACCAAGCGAGACGGAGAGATGCTCCGGGGTGCGTTGAACGGGTTGGGAAACGAGGTATGCGGGAAGATGTTTATCCTTGCTTGACCTGGACACAAAGGCTTGGGAGATGATGACTCTCAAGTAGGTAGATGGTCGAGGTCAAGTGAATCAATCAGTACAGTTAGAGCGCATTGAAGATTGACACGGTCGAAGCTCTGGTGGGCGGCACTGGGACGTGACGTAGTAGTTTTGTATCGAAAGCGAATACGAATGCCGGGGGTGAGGGGGCATCCGGACCGGAGAGATAATCATTCCCCGAGTATGTACATACGGAGGATGGATTCCGGTGTGGGGAGCTTGAGGGGCGGAGTGAACCATCACACCATCTAGAGTACAGTACGAGTATAGCCAGTCTCCGACGGCGCTTTGCACTCCTTCGTGAGCCGTGTTTCGCCCTCTGCAGTCAACGCCTTAGACGTTTCTCCTGCTCGACTTGCTCGTGACTGTGAGTCGCAGCTTTTAATCAAGGCTTCTTGAGCTCCTGGATGAGATTCTCGGCACGGATCGACATTAACGGCGTCTACAGGTGCATTTCTTCCATCCTTCTTCGATATCCCACCACCCGGCAGCGTCAACGCGGACGAGAGCTCGGACGTGGCGCTGGCACCACTTGGATTCCGATGCGGCCACCTGCGCCCGCCTGGAGAGGTGGGACCAGGCGATGAGCGTATTACTCGCTCAGAGACAGACTCGATATAACTAGCGTCGAGTCTTGAAGTTCAATAACCGAGCCTGATGTCTTTCCTATCTGCAGCTCCTCCCAGGACCGGGGTCCCGGTCTGGAGAGCTTATCAACCCGCCAGACTGGTGTTCCCACAACTGCATTCGCATTGCAACTGCCTGAGTTCAGACACCAAGCCCACTTAGCTCCGTTGCTGTCCAGTGCGATGGCGTCGGTGCTCGTCTGACTTGGGTCAGGTTTCGTTGCTTGACTTTGGTCTAGTTCTTCAGTCAAAGTCGCTGGAAATCCATCTCAATGTCTTCTGGTAGGCGTTCTGAGTTTTGTCATGATGTGGTCCTCTTAGCGTGACGTCTGAATCAAAAACAGCCACTCGAGACATTCTTGAGAGGTCCGTCAAAACAGTCGAGTTCCATGCCTCTCGGGAGAGAAAATATCCTCCAGGGGGATGACAGCCAGAATCCGCGGTTATCTTCGTTCAGTCCCGCAGCCTGAGGTTCTTCTCGGACCATAGTCAGCCATTTATCGATTGGGTGGGCTTTGTTCCAAAGCTCAAAGTCCCCGGGCAAAACCCATGGTCCCTTTTGAAGGCGTCGAAGAGTTGTGTTCTCGACTCACAGCTGATGGGTGTACGCTTCCAGCTCTGATTCCAGCAGGGCCTTGTGGTGAAGTCGGTTATCCAGCCATCTCACTTCGGCTCGATGATCTCGTTCCGCATCTCGCCGACTATCCTGGATGTATTTGAGAAATTGCTTGATTGTCTGGTTCGCTTCAACCTGTATCTGAAGGGTCCGCAAATCTGGAAATACTCCGGGACGGCGCCTGCTCCGTCTTCACAACCACAGCCACGTCCATGACTGTGTAGACGCCGTAGCCACAGAAGGTGTCCCCCTATTGTCTCTCACCTTGGACTACTGCAACCTTGGGCCATTAAGCCCCTTCAAGATGTCTTTTGGGCGGGCGACCACCCCACGCAGGAACAGCCATGCGTGCATGGTCTGCTCGCACCGTTGATCATTGCGTCTTGTGCACAGCAAAAGGACTGCCCTGTCTTTCGGCTGTTGACGCGATGGTGTCCTGTCGTCGTGCGGTAGTTGACCAGCGCAAAGGCTCCCGCGTCGGGAGTTTGTACTCCCGTTGTTTTCAAAGTATAGCCTGGGCATACATAGCATACTGTACTTGAAAATAGCCGCTGTGAGGTGTCTTCGCCACCATAGAGACTGTCCACCCCAAGATGGTGGAAAGATTGCGGATACCGAGGAGCTCTTCGGAGATGGTTTTATGTGGTTCTCGCTTTGATTTGCCTTTGACTGGCCGGGCTTTTGTTTCCTTCTGGCGGTTGATCTGGGACTAGGAACGACGCATCTGAAGCGGGACCAGCTTCGTCTTCCGACTGATCCAATTGCGAGTTTTTCGAGGACTTAGATGATGCTGAATCATTAGAGCTTCCCCGACATGGATGTCTCAGATCAGGAGAGGGCTTTCATTGTGCTGCAGGTATGTAAAACTAGTTCACTACAGTCCAGGCCCGGAATTTCAGCCCCACTATTCGAACGAGCGTTGGCGCTAATGTTATGCGTTTGGCCTACTCTAGTCTTATATAACATATTTAGCCTGGTTACTGATACGGATCGAGGAAGTGGATACACTATATACCTATTGTAGTTACTGGTGGTTGACAACACAGGCTCGTTAGCGAGTGGTGTGGGATTTTGAAAACACAACACAGGCCCGGTCCATTCCTCCTTGGACCTTATGCAGGGACTGTGACGGTTCGCTTCTCTGTCGTGATTTTGATGTCTTTCCACACAAATGTCGAGACGACTCCGACAGTGATGATGGCCGTTGCTGCAATGAACAGCTTTTGCATTGCTTCGGTATAGCTTAGGGAAATCGCGGTTCTGATGGGACTGCCAACCTCATAAGACAACTGGGCGTAGATGCTGCTGTATATGGTCATCACTTGGGAGCGGGCATTCGATGGCAGATTCTTGGCCAAATACTCGGGGAATGTGTTGGTCCAGATTGCACCGGATATCGTGGCCCCGATGGCTTGGAAGGTGGTGCCGATCATGTTGTATAGAGCTAACACGCCGGCTAGGTGGTCGTGGTGGTCGATGGCGGCCATGACTGCAGTAACGGATGACATGTAGATCAGACCATCGGCCAAAGAGAGGAAAATCTGGACAACCACGATAGAGGCGACCGTGGAGCTGGGTCTTGACAGATATATCATCAACCCCGTTGACAATATCTGCAAGGGGAGACCCAAGTAGAGAGCCAAAGATTTGTAGCGGCCGGTAGCCTTGATGGCGAAGCCAGTAGCAATGCCCATGAGGCACCATCCGATGCTGTGGATGTTGAAGATGTACCCAGCCCTTGTGACGGAGAGGCCCTGGACGACTTGTAGGGACGAAGAAAAGTAGCTGGTCCAGATATAGTATACGAGGTATGTCTGGGCATATGAGACGCTCCCTCCGATGATGGTCCGACTTTTGAGGAGTGAGAAAGGGATGAAAGACTTTGGCGCGATGAACCTTTCCCATAGCACGAACAGGACGATCAGGATACCCCCGAAGACCAGCGTGCAGATGATCATTGGAGACGCCCAGCCCTTTGCTTGCCGTGTGAATAGGCTGAATGGCAAGAGGAACAGTGAGAATCCACCAGCGATGAGAAGGAGGCCGACAACTGTGCAAAATCAGTCAGCGCTTGCTTCGGTCAGGAATCCACGGCACATTATGGGACCATGAGCTCTCACAATCAAAATCAACGAAGTAGTACTTCACCGTTTCCCTGAAGGAACGTTGAATGCTCCCTCCCATGGCCTCGGTCTTCTCCTGGCGTCTTTCCCAGTAGAGAATCGCAAGCAAGGGAAGACCTGTGATCGGACAGACAATGGAGAAGGTGCCAAAAGCCCACTTCCAACCAGCGCCCTCCAGGTAAGCGGTGGCTGCTGGGGCTCCGATCCAAGTCGTGATGAGCCACGGGGAGTTGTACAGGCCGAACATGATCCCTCGAGTCGCCAATGGGAAGTGGTCGGCAATGACCACGTACAGAACATACGACATGCAATCGTATCCCATCCAGAAAAACACCGAAGCCGCGCAGTAGGTGAGGACGTCGTCGCACGCCGCCATCATCACTGTGCCGATGGTGAAACTCACAAGGGTCAAGGCAAAGCCGACATCGCGACCCCAGATGTCAATTATCTTCGCCAGAGGGAGTCGGGAAACTGCGCCCAGAACACTCGAGACGATGCTTGCCGTGGGGATGAGCGAGTGGGCGTCGAAGTTGCTGTATACGTACGGTAGGAGTGGATTCAGGATCTGAACTTGAAAACTGGTCGTGAACGTGATCAGCCAAATCCTAGAAGACCATCTGATTAGCATGGTTCATCTCGACACTATCCGATGGTCGCTTGTAGCTGGGGAGCTTTCGGAGTACCATACGCCACCATAAGGGCAAACAATTTCAGACGATTGCCTTTGGAATCAGCATCCTCTGCTGGCGACGGCGTAAGCTCGCGCTCCTTGTCGTCGAGTCCATATTGTTCATCGGTTATGGTGACCTCGGTCTTGTTGGCTTGCTGTGCTGCAGAGGCGGCCTGAAATTGGCCATGCGGATCCATCTTGTACTGTGCTGTGAACTAGACACGATGAGTATGTTCTGGGAAGAACCGTGACTCGACAGGATGGACACCTAAGATCGAGGGCAAAGCTCGAACGAGCCTTTGTACTTCAATGGTCCGAGAAGAGTTATCGGGGATGGTCGATTTACTCACCATCACGAAACTTTCCGCAGACCTAGTGTGTCAGGCCATGAAGACGGCGAATCTAGCGACTCACTTGCATTTCCATCCACATGGTAACCACATGGTGGACGTGGCTGGTCCTCACTGTGAGATACCCGATGTGGGTCTGGCGAGGTGGATCAAGCGAGAAATAGCCTTCCTCCATACCCCCTTGAGCAAAAGAGTACATAATAATCAATTTGCCTTTCACATAGGTATCCCTGGTCATCTGCCCTGCAAGGGACCCGAACCGTGTTATTGCTGTCTGTTCAGGTCATTTCATGCCTGTATACGAAAAACCCTGAGCACTTCAGTGCACGGAGAATATCACTACCCCGTGATGGCGGCTAAATAAGCACTGGCCGAAGAATTCACAACTATGCTTCCATGGGACTTGGGAGCCGAAGCTGGGGCCAAGAAGTCTTGGTCTTCAAGGTCCTCATTCCACCGCAGAAAGGCCTTGGTCTATATACCAATCAATGCCCGCCAATCAGACAGAATATGTGTGAGAGCAGATGAGGAGGCATAGCGCCTTCAACGAACAGTC
Organism: Phialophora tarda; assembly: GCA_016109495.1. NCBI lineage: Eukaryota > Fungi > Ascomycota > Eurotiomycetes > Chaetothyriales > Herpotrichiellaceae > Phialophora > Phialophora tarda. The sequence continues at coordinate 1,523,678 of JADWPL010000009.1, forward strand.
CGATACCGGTCTTCCAAGACTCGTATTCGCATCCACACAAAAGCGCTGGTGCTAGTCCGGGTGAGTCTACTGCCATGTGGTCTAGTGAGTCTACTGCCATGTGGTCTAGTGAGTCTACTGCCATGTGGTCTAGTTGGGCAAGGAGACATATATCGGCACTCTACGTCGGATTAACACCCTGCTGAAAGTTATCCTAACTGAAGAAGACCAATTCGAACACGACATAGTCGTCATGACCAAACCAGTAGCACTCATTGTGGGAGCTGGGATCGCCGGCCTAGCTTCTGCTTGGTGGCTAGACAAGGCTGGCTGGCAATCCATAGTCGTCGAAAGAGCAGAAGCCTTTCGTGTCGGCGGCTATACTATGACCATCTCCGGTCTTGGATACGAAACCGTCAAACATATGAACATCCTAAGTGAGCTTCAATCGCTGGCTCAGAATTTCGACGGCAACATTATCAATGACTGCAACGGAAAGGAACTATGTCGTGTCAAGTACGCCGACGTTCACGGTGGATTGGATGCGCTGGCGGTACGCCGCGACGATCTGGCCCAACTGCTGGCCAAAAGTCTTCCAGACAGCTGTACGATTCGATTCCAGGAGACGGTCAGCGAGTTTGCGGACGAGGGAGGCAAGGTCCGCGTGATGCTCGCGGGCGGCGACGTGATTGAGGCGGACCTGCTGATTGGCGCCGACGGGTTTCGTTCCCAGATCCGCCGGTCTCTCTGGAAAGACGACAATGGCAGTTTCTTGGAGCCCTTGGGCTACTATTACGCCGCATATAACTTCAGCCAACAACAACAGGAGACACAGAACGATTGTCACTCATTCAACCGCCCGGGGCAATTAGACATGCTGTTCTGCTTGCGAGATAAGGGCATGACCGCCATGCACATCTGGCGGGAGGACCAGACCTTGTCAACAGAGACCGCTCAGGATAAATTTGGCATTCTCCACAGAGTCACGGCCAACAGCGTCCCGCAAGTGCGTGACGCCGCTGACCGCGCTGAAAAGGCAGGCGCCCTGGTGAACCTGGACACTCTCGCTCTGGTCAATCTCCCCCAATGGTCCAAAGGGCGAGTGGTTCTTCTCGGCGATGCAGCACACTGCCTCACCCTTCTCTCCGGTCAAGGCGCGGGCATGGCACTGGTGTCGGCGGAGATACTAGGCAAAGAGCTCCACAAAACGTCAGATGTTTTTGAAGCGCTCCACAACCACGAAGCAAAGCTACGCCCATCCATTGAACGGCTTCAATCGCGCTCGAGACGCATGGCGGCATGGTATATCCCCAGAAGCGCCCTTGCGTACTATTTCCGAAACCTCATTCTGAAGGTCCTGCCATACTCCTGGATCGTCGACTTCCATGTCAGTACCCTCAAGTCCGAAATCGAATTGACCTGAGGCGGTCGATAGCTGTCCATCGTCAATACCATGGAAGCACGACCAAGGGGTCGCCATATGGCAAACAACAACGACGCATCTAGGACCACTCTACTCATACAAAAGATGTCATAGAGGACAAGGGAAGCTACCGAGATGCAGTTGGTGTACAATTTGAGTATGGGAGTTTTGACATTGTGCATGTCCGAGGCGTTAGTTTAATGTCCTCTAGTATGTCTGCTTTGTTGTCAAATTTGTTGAACTGACAGTAGTCAACTGCAGTTATTATTTATAATTATCTATATACGGTAGAGAGGTAGATAAAGGCCTGGCAGCGTCTCTACTAAGGATGGCTCATATAATATACCGACGTAACCACCGCCAATACCCTCCTACGCAATAAGCCACTCTCTGCGTGCGCCTCTGAATGAAGATAACTCATCTCCTATACAATTTTTGGTGGTGACCTCGGTACCGTAGTTCTCTCAAGAAGGCTTCACGCCCTCCCATATTTAGCACGCCGTCTTTGCTTCTTGAACGTCTTGCAACGCCTCTTGCGCCTCTTTGCAATGCCTCTTGCAATGCCGTTCTTGCAATCCCGTCTTTGAACCAATCTGGTGCTTATTTAGGGTCCTCAGTCCAGTAAAGACTATGGTTGCTGCGCGAGCATCTCTTGTATTTTGGCGCATTCGAACTGTTGCTGTTTATTTATCTTTTGGTGTCCTTCTTCAGGCTCTAGTTGGTGTTCCTTTTGGACTTATTCCTCTTCGGACTCTCGGGGTGTTGTTCATCATGAATTCATAGTCTTCTTCGCTGATGCCGCTGGATACTGCTTGTTTCGGTGGCGTGGTAGGGGCGGGTGTCTTGATGAGCGGATTCGGGATCCGGGGGTTGGCGGCGACGGTCTCTTCGGCGGCACCGGTTCCGGCGGGTGGTGCTGCGGCTTTGGCGCGCAAGGACAGACAAGATCGAGTCTTGTTCGGAATCGGCCATAATTGAAGATGTGCCTTGGTAGAATGAGGTTGATCAGTGGAGAATGAGGTTAATCTTTTGTGCGCTCTAACCTCTCTCTGGTTCGTCTTCGTCCGCGAACTCGTGGAGGTAGAGAGTAATATGCTGTGTAACCTCCTCTTTATTGGGAGAGAGGGGCTACCTGGTGCAGACAGCAACATTTGCAACCATTTCAACACGCATCTCGTCTTCATCAACCTCGAGAGTTATCTGGATTTCGATCGAAGAATTTCTTTACTCAACCTCACCATCAGTCCAACGCTGTAGCTTTAACATAGTCTCATCATTAGCAGTAAGCGCTCCGTCAGTTCGGTCGTCGAAGGTGCAGAATAGGCGCTCTCTTGTTGATGTACTTTCACGTCTCGAAATGGTGCTGTCTCGAGTACCTCTCTGAGACAGCTCGCCTCGACCCACTCATCTGAAACCGGTACCTTCGGTGATGGCTGTGTCGGTCGAATTGTCGCAGCTGATTGCTCAAACGCCATGAAATATCCTAGATCCTTCCACGCAGTGATGATGGCCTTTCCACCAGGCTCCAGCGTGCGACAGACTTGCGCTGCGGCTTTCTGAGGGTCCTTGAAAAATTGGGATCCTGAATGTCTGCCAGGGGCACGGTGCCGGTAATCGACGGGAGGCCGTGTTAGCGGGACAAGTAAGTCATGCCATATATATAGATCGTATCCAGCTCCGGTGAGAGCATATATTGAGTTGCGAGTGTGTGCATATCTGCGAGGAAACTCCGGACCGCATGTCCCCACTGCCTGTCTGTACTACGTGAGTCTGAAGAGTCTGATTATGGGGTAATCAGTTCCGTGGAGCTGAGTCAAGTGACCTTCCTCGTAGTGAGGACGTGCAACATAGTCTAGCACGAGGGGTTAGCTAGGTTACGACATGATCGGATGCTCCAGGGTTCTTCCTTCGGGAACTGCTGTCTCGGGCCGCCATTTCCGCTGGTCCTAGGGGAACAAAACTCGTCTTCTTGGGAATTTCGCTTCGTTCCCATGCGACAACCTTGTCGTGATCCCGTCCAAGATCGCGAAACGCGTCCAACCATCTGCATCATCTGGTGAGCATTTTCCGGCTACGGGCATGACCATCATGATCGGCTTGGCGTGAGTGGTTATGAACAATTGTTCAACCTCAGCCTGCCTAGCATCTAGGCTGTGAAGAATGAACAATTTTGCTTCCTGTTCATTTGAGAGACAGCCGGGCTGCAGCAAATTTGACGAAGGATACAATAGAAGTTTAAGTTCGATCGAGGGCGAAGAAAATAGTTAACTGCCGGCCACGCCAAGTTTTTCGAGCCAGTGAAGTGCATGGCCGTTTTGGGGATTGTTCATGTCATTGACAAGACTTGCCAAGAGGGGTTACTCAATTGAACAGTCTTTGATATTGTTCATATTGGTATTGACCGTAGGTGTGGTAGTACTTTGCACTGATGCATAGAACGGCCCACAATATTCTAGCAGGTTGAGGCCGTATGCGGAGCCTCTGAGAGAACAGAACAGGACCTGATTGCTGTGACTCGGGTCCTAGAAGCTGCAGATGGGCTTCATTCTTGAGGTGTGCTGCGTGGCATATCAGGCCAGAGGTTGACAACGGGTATGATGAGCGTATACATGAACAGGCCGGCGATGTGCTGCTCGATGGGCCACATCAGACCTTCCCAAGGTGGCCACCGTCATCCGGTAAAAATGGCGAAACATTCTGAATGCGAACGCTCAGCTTCACAAGGGTCATCTCCGGATCCGCGCGAGGCGATATGCCAGATGGTCGTTCTCTTGCTCACAGCGTATCTCGGTGTCTGACCGGGGCGTCACCTCGAGGTGTAAGAACGCCGTGGGTTTGTTGGCATAATGCATGCCTCGCGACGATTTGTGCCCCACGGCACGCACCGTAGATTGATCGGGCTATGGAAGAAGGCTACACTGTGGCTGCTGAAGCCGCTCATTGGTGCCGGCGGAGTCGGAACTCATCCAGCGAAGCAGCCATAGACGCCAGCTATTCTATCAGCGCGCGGGGGTGCCGGTAGAGGCGAGACGCCGGACAAGGCTCGATCTCAGTCAAGGCTTGGATGCTGATGCAGTGAATCTGCCGGATCATTTCGTTTTCTTGTTTTCTTGCGATATTTCAATCACCCTGGGGTCTTGCCACCTTTTGGTGGTTGTACCACCTTGCCGGTGTCGTCAGGTTTAGCAGATGGAGTATCACCAGCGGTTCCAGTTTTCTCAGGGGTAACTTCGTGTATGAGCGCCACGTTGCTGCTGTTCCTCTTGAGGACCTGTGACCCGTCTACAATGGCCCGAGCTTGATCACGAGTTCGAGAGCTCGGAGTCCTTTTGCAAAGCAGTCAGTGTGCGCGTACATACGGGATTCTGAATGAGGCGTAATGCTGTGACGGCCTAACACCGAAAAAGGCCCTCGGGGTGGCTCGATTTCGAGATCGTGTTCTCAAGGTGATCCTCAAGGGATTGACATATTGAGGTTTTGAACCCTTGCGGTGTCTCATTGAGTTGAGGACGGCGACGCTGGCTGATTGTAGGGAACATCACGAATAATTACTGGTGCTGGATGTCGTTGACTATTCCTCCCAGAAACACGCAGGAATGACGTTGAGACAGTCATTATGCTGCCAGGCTCTGAAAGAGGCGACCCCAGCCTCAATGGTCAACCAGCCCCTGAAGTCTGCACCACTGTTGACGTATCGTCACGCATCGAAATAGCTTACCTGGCCGGCCCGGTTGAAATGGTGGCTTCCCCTCGGAAGGGTCTTTCAATGTCCGGTGTGCCATCCTTCCCAGCCCAAGGTGTATCCATGAGTACGGTCGCGCTACACCAGGTGCACGAGGTTGATAATGGCAAGAGAGAGGCATACGTCAATGGAGCAGGTAAGGGAGCCGGCCGGGAAGAAGTGATAATGTCGGTGGTAGACGGTACCAAGGTCGTAGAGCTTGGTTGGCCACACCTCCCCTCCAAAATTAACGTCGTCACTGTCGGAAGAGTCTTCGGACTCCGCTGGCTCGTTGTGGAGAGTCATTGCATTTTCTGCCATGTACAATAGTATCTCTGTCCCTTGACCCGTTGTCATACTGTCGGGGATTGTATCTCCCACCGGGATTCATATTCGGTGTTGTTCCCGTTCTCGACATTTTGAACGAATGAAAACCGTAACGCAACAAGACCGTACGGGTGAGCTCTCCTGGAATGGCGGGGTAAGGCTCGGTATATATATACACACATGTACGTGTCTGTGTTAGCCTGAGCGGCACCACCATGCGGTCGGACCGAGCTCTGCGCTTATGAAGAGCCTGAATAGTCGACGAACTCTCGATGTATTGACTTCTGGAGTGCAGAAGAGTTCGGTCCACGTCTTTTGGTGTATCGTGATTGACTCGTCGATGAACTCGTACGGCTCGATACTGTAATAGTCGTATTTAGCGTAGGTTGGAACAGGATAAAACCAGTTCCATAATCGCACTAGAAGGAAAACAAAGGTCCGTTTCGATCATGAAGTTGGGACCGACGATACAGTTTTGCTAGGCTGTTCCGATGAAGGAGAAGTCAAGCGGTTGTGAGTATGTACTGAGATCGATGGTTTTCCATGCTCTGCTGTCCCCATGCGAGTCCGCTGCGGCCTGACCTTCCATCCGACTGAAAATACGAAGATGCAAAGAAGAAGGCGTTGGTAACATGCTCGGCACCATGAGCCGCTGGTGTATCACCTTTCTTGCCCAAGGCATCGACCCTGGTCCCTATGATAAGAAGCAGATTCGGGCTCTTGTCGACGTCGGCGTCCATGATTCTCTGGATTTCTAATCCGTACGGATGGTTTTGAGAACAAAAGGATCGTCGGGCCTGAGTACACCAGTGGCCGCGTCCCTTGATGATACTGTAGAACTCCTGGGGGTTCTGAGCAGGTATTGTGCGCACCGTGGTACCGCGCCGAGCGCAAGCAATATCTTCGACTTGTTCAACTCGTCTTCGATCTCTTCCGGTATCTCTCCTGCCGCTCTGTGACATATTGGGCACCGAAAGCGTAGATCCCCAAATGACCTGTGCAGCTGCACCGCCCACTTGCGTGGGAGCTTCCTGAACCCCAATTTTCGCCGCCGCCTTGTTGCAAGAGCTCCTTCCGCGCGGTCAGACGACGAAGAGGTCAGCTTGCTCCTCAGGGTCGTCAATGTTCTGTGTGTACACTCGCACCAAACGCCCTTGGCCATTTCAGCTCTTTAACACCGAAGGTCGGGAGGCTCGAGCTCGTTGACGTAGGGGCCTCCTTGCCACAGCAAGAAAGTTGGCTATGGTTCGCTCGACCTGCACAGGCCCAGCTCTGGCTCACCGACGTGAGTACCAGTTAAGAAGCTGTATGCCGGCAAGGGATGCGAAGAGGCAGAGTAGAGACTAATACCAGATCTTGGTTTTCCACGGCGTCTTCATGGCGTAACCTCCTGGCGCGGGACCAGGGGGTCTGTACGGGCGAAGAAGTTGTTGTGCTGCAACTCGGAAAAGATGGCGGATCGTCTTGCAAAACTGCTGTAACACGGTTTCTAACACCCGAGTGTTGCAAAGTTCCAGATAACTTGCTAGGGAGTAGTGATGCGTACGGGGGTTGACTTTGGGTTCCATGACGTGGATGCCTGGAATGAAATCTTTCAGCTCCGGATCTGGTTGAAGAGTTCTTGCCGGAGCGGCTATGTCTTTTGGGAACTTGATCATTCACGATGATCAACATTCCACAACGGTAACTGTTGAGCTGTCCGTTGGAAGTAGTATACGAAGCGGTTACTGTCGGGCACTTCAAGGTGCTCCGGATGATGTCTCTGAGTGATGCTAAGCCGTCATGTCGCTCAGAACATGCTTTCTCCGTGCTTTCATGAGGCTCGACGATGTGTCTGTAGGTAAGACCCCTTTTTAGGCATGCGCCTGAGGATGACGGCCTTGTCATGCGTCGGCAAATTCGCTTCGGATCTAGCTCGATGGAGCAACATTTTGGTGTAGATTGTTTCCGAGCATGCGGACGGAGATTCACCAGTCACACCTTCGTCGACCCGCATCTGCCCCTTGTTGGACAATCCACGGTCGCCGAGCAGCCGAGGCTGCCACTGTCGATTACTGGTTCGCTCCAGGTCGAATTCAAGTGCAAACCCCGAGGTGCTTTGCCTTCCGCTCGTATGCTCGTTGTCATCATCGTGGCCACCGTCGTCTGGTTCCTCTTCAGTAACGCCATCTTCACCTCTTATATGTAATGCCAAGGAGCCACCGACCTTGGGCCAATCGCATCTTTTCCGCTTGAACGATATCAAGGGTCCTGTCCGTATCAGCTCGTCCCGTCCCTCGTCGCCATCCGGGTGCGAAATTAGCTCTGTTGTGTCGGACTCGTATCTACAATACCGGCTCTCTGTGGCTCCTGGACCATTGTAGTGGGGTTCCATGGTGGCGGTCCACCCTCCAATTGGCGGGAAAGTTCGCTCATAACCAGCAGAGGTTCCACCAACTGAGCGCGCGAGTTCTCTCGGTGTCAACCGTTGAAGTCTGTGCAGCCAGTGGTAACATCTTCCGCACGACGCACCGTCTCGGTCCTCCTGTGAAGGAGCTAAGGCGATGTGAGTTGAGTGGTAAGTCGCCACCAAGGATAATAACCGGTCGGTGATTGATATTGCTGGGAAAGACGGAAGCAGGACCTTGACTGGAGGATTTTAGTTCGACAAAGGCCCGTAAAAGATCCGCATCCAGAGTCCTAGACGTCGCGGATTGAAGAGGTACAATGTGTATTCTCGCTTGTAATTTCCACTTCTCCGTGGACCGGAAGTTTGAACTGTATGAGACTCTCGAGTCTGTGACGAACCTCGAAGCGAGCCTCCTGTTCGCTCGGGCAATGATGGCCATCCACTCCTGTAAATCATTTGATCCTCTACCCAGGGTGCCTTGCCGAAGAAGTACCGGACCGAGACGTGTCGGACGTGTCAGCTTGATCCCTCTGCCTTGTGCAGCTGTAAGCTTGGTTGCCGATCACAAGCAGGCATTCGATTTCGTCCCCGCATTCGGCATCAAGCGACGATCAAAGAGCTGCCGACCTTGCATGAGCTTCTATTGATGTCCTGGCTGGACACTGAAACCGAACGCTGAGGCACAAAAGGGTAGGTCACGCACTCCGATGGTTGAGTCGAATGGCGAGGCGATCCCTGAAGGAGAAGCGTGTGACAGGACATAATGGAATGAGTGATAGGATATATATTGAAGACCAAGTCCCCAAGTCCACAAGCTCCATTGATCAAAGGCGGATGAGGAACGAATCTGAGAAGATAGATACGTGGAGGGCAAAGGAGGTATTTGTGTTCGTGAGAGGCACTCCGAAGAGTCACACAAAATGCTGATTAACTGGTGGCCTACCGTCTGTGAGTCAGGACTCAACCCTTCTGTCACAATAATGGTCCACTTGCGGCGTCACGTTGAAGAACCCCACGGAAGGAGCGACGTTCTTCACACAGGGAAGGGAATTGGAACATGACAGGATCCAATGACAGAACAGATACGTTACCTGATGAAACATTCTGGAAATCCATAAGATATATCGAGGAGTAACCCTCTTTCATTCCCGCCCTCGGCACTTCAACTTTCATGAACGACAGTGACGATGTACTTCTTCCCATCCTGTCCTGTTGCAGTCACCACAAGTTGCTGTCCTTCAAAATCCTCTTCTGGGTGCCCGACCCCCACTTGTTCCTTGAAGTCGCTGTACCAGTCTTGCTTGCGTTCACCACTTACCAACTCATATCTGGCAGCAGTGACAGCCGATTGCCGAGACAGATGAATCCCTCTGATTTCCGTATGTGTTGCTCCATCCGCTGACTGGACTGTGCGAAGAACGTAGAACAAGTTGTCCGTGACTCTTCCATCGCCTGGTTTGGATCGTACCCCTAAGGAGTTAGGAGTGGTTTCAATTTCGACGTCGTGAATCTGGTTGCCCTTTGACGCGTGAACGACGACGTTTTCTCCATGTTTCCAATCCGAGGAGGGGTTCATCAGGTCATTCTGCATGTACTCGCTCAGGGAATTTCGAGCGATCCCTTCGTCATCGAGCCGATGAAGTGCGGCCTTTTGAGCAGAGTCAAGATCGGTGTAGGTGCCACAGACCTCAGTGTGAATCGAAGGTGGAGATCCTGCCGTCACGGTAGTCCGCTTGACGTGAAAGAGATCGGGGACGAGGGACGGGCGTCGTTGCATGATGGTGTTGACCAGGCCGAGAACCGAAGTTGCCAAATGATGCTTTCGCAGTTGGACTGGAAGAGGAAAGTTTGGCAAAAGGTGGAGGGACTTCAATGCTCACTCAAGGACGGTGGCCCCTCTTTGAAGTCATTGCTGGTCCTCTCGTGCTCCGTCGGTCGACAAATTGGGAGGGGTAATATCACATGGGCTCACCAAGACTCAATCAAAACCATGGATGAGGAAACGGAAGCTCAACCCCGCAACTTGTTCCTGGGGTGCGTCGTTCCCTGCAGGGCCCAAATACGAGGTCGGAAGGGCCATGTCCGACGCCATTGTGTAAGCTGCGGAAGGCTACATCCGACCTGATCATATGATCTACTCAAAGCTAGCTTTGAGTGCCGGCGCAGTTTATTTGTTGGTGACGAGGGTAGCAGGGCAAATGAGGTGAAAGTGAAGTCGTTGAAAGAGTGGGAGTCAGTGTGGGTCCGTCTGGACCCTGTGATTGGCCGACACAGCGGCCAGTAATTTTGGGGAATTGACTTGCACCTCAGTTCGAGCTTCGGTTTTCAACATTCAAAAGAACGACACGGTTTAACCTGGCTGCTCACCCCATTCCTGCGCCTCTGTCAGCATGCCACCGACGGCATCAAGGCTCGTCGCTGCCCCCCTGCCTCCGTCATTCCTCCTCCCTCGCTCCCTGCTCCGGAAATCAATCGACGCCTCTCAGAAAAGATGCATGGGCATCCGTTCGATAGACCGGAAGCCGAAGCCAAATCCATACAATGTTGTCCCAGGCATTGAGCCTCTACACGCCACTCCAGCAGCAGCTTTCCAGCGCAAGGTCATAGCAGACGCGCTTCCCTTACGAACAGGGGCCCTTGCGATCAAGAAGGGCATGACCGCGGTCTATGATGTCGAATCAGGAGCAAGAATAGCCTGCACAGTATTACAGCTAGATCGGAACCAAGTTGTCAGTCACAAAACACGGAAGAGGCACGGCTACTATGCCGTCTGTGTCGGTAGCGGCACGATAAACTCGAAGAATGTCACAAAACCCATGCTGGGGCATTATTCCGTTCAGGGAGTAAGTCCGAAGAGGCATCAAAAGGAATTCCGTGTCCGCGGAGCCGCGGGCCTGTTACCTGTGGGCGAAGAGATTCGAGCGGACTGGTTTGCTGTGGGCCAGTATGTAGACACGCGGTCAAATTGCAAAGGCAAAGGCTTCGCAGGCCCGATGAAGAGATGGGGGTTTAAGGGTCAGCCAAGAAGCCACGGTCATTCCCTCAGTCACAGATCGCACGGTTCAGTTGGTCCGAGTCAGGGCGGTGGTAGCCGTGTTTACCCAGGCAAGAAAATGGCCGGACGGATGGGTGGCCAGAGAAATACAGTACAGAGCCTGAAGGTGTTACAATCGGATGTGGAAAACGGCATAGTGGTGGTCCACGGTGAGTGCAAAATTTGTACGTCCACGGAGTTGGGCAACGCTAATACCTCTCCCTAGGCGCCGTCAGTGGTCCAAAAGGATGCCTGGTCATGATCCAAGACGCCTTGAAGAAGCCCTGGATTGAGCCTCCTCCGCTCCCGAGCTCAGGGGTGCCAGAAGCCAAAGCGGCCGAAAAGATTCCGGCGTGATAGTGGTGTCTCTCTGCGCGCATCTGTAACAACATCACAGCATTACTGTTGGAGACCTCTGTTTGCGGGACAATTCCCTTGGCTGTTCACCATTGTCATCTGGTTCTGCGGTATTACATCCTATCGATTAGGACTCTGCTGGTCTTGCAAGTCCTTATCACGCCCCTTTGTATTCGTACCGCATTCCGCGCAGCCCGCTCAAGCCGGTCTGGATTTCCGCCATACTCCGCTTCACCATGAAGACCATCGCGAAGGTAACACCTGGGAGCAATAGAAACAGCCACAGACCCTCTGGCACATCGCTCCGCGACCAGTAACCCCAAGAGGCAAGGAACAACAATGCGCAGATAAATGCATTGAGGTAGGGTAAGTACTGGTTGATGGGACTTTCATCAGAGGCCAGGAGAAAGGATGCCTGAGAGGTGCTGTAATCCCGTCGCTGCTGAACAGATGGCGCAAGTCGTGTAAAGCTAGACAACGACCCCAGGGGCGTCGAAAGGGGGACCATGTACATCATATAGGCACTGGAGCTGAGCGAGGTGATGCCTAGGAGACATAGGAGAACCATAGTTCCTGATGTTGATCTTGATAGATACAACAGAAACGGCAAGATGATGACGAGCGGAAGGCAAGTGAAGACTCTTGTATAGGTCATGTTCGCCGATGTCTCCGATGCCTGGAGGTTCTGTAGGAGATGTTCTTGTTCTATTGTACGGGACGACAACTGGTTAGAGATAACTCCATACTGGGTTTGAGGAAGAGTAGTAGCAGGGGCCATGAACCGTAGATAGCAGCCCACAGCATAAAAGCATATGCTGACATACCTTCTTCATCCATAGCATCCTGCGACTCATCTCCGTCATCATCAGAGGGATACCTGAAAGCCTTCCTAAGCCTTGTAGAGTCCATGTTGATCTGTCGTCGAGATGTCTCGGAGAAGTTCATCTGCAACGTTCGGGGGGGCTTATCCGTGCGACTCGCAGATATGACGGGGTTTGAAAGTTGTTCCGCTAGAATGTTGCGGCCACCTTATCAACTTCGCCCTTTGAGCCAACCTGTCCGGATGAAAACCGTTCAGGCATCAAGCAATGAATGTCCTCGACCTTGTCAACGGTTCGTCATCGGAGCCTGCTCCGGAAGATCATACCTCCGATTACTTGCCAAGACGCCAAAATATATTGCTTATGTAAACGTGGTCCTTGTCCCTGTCGTGTGTGCGTGTCTTGTGTTCTATTTTACTTTGTTTCCAAGACTGACGGTTGAATCCTCATTCTCCTCGAATACAAGCGGGACGCCCCCTTTGCGCCAGGTATGCTCTATATGCGGAAGGTACAGTCTTCCTGTAATGGGAATTGCCCGGCAACCAATCGCCATCTACAGCTTACATATCGGGGGGCAAATGTGTCAGCAGCACCTGAGGCTCATACCCTTTTGCAATGGTTCGACAAATACCAGAATCGGTCGACCTCAATGACGCGATTGGCAAGAAAAGGGTTACAAACTCTCGAGTTAGACTGTTGCAGAATATCTCGACACAATTGAGTGTAGCATGTTTGCAAGTACTGCGCCAGATCACCGCCAAATGACCGGGGAGTCGTACATGCTGACTACTAGTACTGTTCACATTCAATTGGCTAAGTTGTTCCCCGGATTTGCTATGATAGGGCCTCGAGTGGGTCAGTACCGCGACAACGCTCAAAAGGGATCCTTGAGGGAAGGACCGCAAGCCGCCAAGGAGGATATGTCCACGTTCAAACCTGTCCAGTCCTCCAGGCTCATAGTCCTCGACGGCGGCCTCGGGGCCTTAGGAGAATACGTCGACCTCTCTCTCACCTAGCTATTATAGGACGTGCTAGGCGACAATGCATATGTAAGAGAAGGTGAGTCCAGATATTGTCAAGCCATCGGTGCAAGGCCAACCAGTGCCCCACACGCACACGTAAGCTAGCCTGCAGGACCTTTCAGCGTTGGCATCTTATGGTGTGGAGAAGGCGAATATGTGGTGAACGAGCTGGTGACGTCCGGCACTGTTACTGTCGGGCTTGGATAGCATTCTTCTCTACCAAAAGCCATTAGATGAAGCAACCAAACTTGGAAATATCACCAATCAACTGGGATCTGAGGAGTGACCTATCTGAGCGACTTGAATTCGCGGAATAGAGATCTGGAAACTGGTAACAACAGCGACGATCGTGGAAGTCCTCCGCATTATCAGTTGCGAGATACCTCGGGTTACCCACATCAATCTGACGATCCCTGCCACCTGACGAGTGGGGTCTATTCGACGAGTATTGTTCATATTTCAGTCTCGATGACCTTTGCGGATCTTGCTCTGAGGAAGAGGGGCCATCAGTTCTAAACTTTCCTAAAGGTTTTGCGACGTCGCACATAATATAAGGCCATCTTGCCTCATCTTGACGCAAACTGGGCCGCACTCTTTCCAAGCTGAAGCATTAAGAATGCAGACCCTCTACTTGATTCTTGGCCTAGCTGTCGCCACAATTGCTCTCCTACGCTACCACGAATACCATCGTGACAGAAACCTCCCACCAGGCCCACCTCGCCTACCACTGATAGGAAATCTCCATCAAGCACCGGAAAAGGTCCCCTGGCGCACCTACGAGCAATGGACAAAGAAGTACGGCCCGATATTCAGCGTCCAATACGGCCTCAACACCGTCATAATGCTAGGTACACACCAGTCGGCTCGAGATCTCCTGGAGAAGCGAAGCAACATCTACAGCGGCAGGCCACGGCTCGTAATGGCCGACGACAACGTCACCCGCGGACGACACATCATGTTAATGACATATGGGCCCAAATGGCGGACTCACACCAAGATCCAGGCATCAGTGCTGAACATTCGTGTCTCCCAGACCTACAAACCGGTGCAAGACCTGGAGAGTAAACAACTCGTCTACGAGCTCCTGTCCAGCAACGACTTCGGAAAGATCTACCACCGCTACACCGCCTCGCTGATGTTCTCCCTCGCGTACGGGAAGAGAAGCCCAACAGGTCGGGACGCCGAAATCGTCGGCGCCGACGCCGTGAATGAAAACTTTCTCCTCGCGGGACGGGTCGGCACCTGGATCGTCGACGCCATCCCCCTCCTCAACTACCTCCCTCAACCGCTCGCACCGTGGAAAAAGACGGCCGAGAAATTCTTCCGCCTCGAGTCCGGACTGCACATGTCGAACCTGCACAACGGCGAGGCCACCAGCTCGTGGAACATGACCAAGCAGATCCGCTCGCTGAAAGAATCGCACGACATCCCCGACCTCGACATCGCGTACAACGTGGGCATCATCTACGAGGCCGGCATCGACACCACCAACATCGCCCTCGAAGTCTTCACCCTCGCCTGCGCGACGCAGCCGCGCTTCATGAAACACGCACAAGAAGAGCTCGACCGCGCCGTCGGACCGAACCGCCTGCCCACGTTCCAAGACCAGCCTAACCTGCCGTACGTCTGCGCCGTTGTGAAAGAAGTCCTCAGATGGCGCCCCGTCAGCGCGGGCGGGATCCCCCACGCCGCGACCCAAGATGACGAGTACATGGGCTACCGGATCCCCCGCGGCGCCACAGTCATAGGCAACCACTGGTCCATCCACATGGACAAAGACGTGTTCCCGGACCCAATGGCCTTCCGGCCCGAACGATGGCTCGAGAACCCGAATCTACCACTGTATGCGTTCGGGTTCGGGCGGCGGGCCTGCACGGGCCAGCACGTCAGCAATAACAGCCTGTTCATCATTGTGGCGCGTCTCCTCTGGGCGTACGAGATCAAGCCGGCCGTCGATGAAGGTGGGAGGGAGATCCCCATCGACGACATGGCGTTCACGAGCGGGTTCAATTCGAGGCCCCAGCCATTTGGAGTCCGATTCCTCCCGAGGTCGGATAATGTGGGAGGAGTGGTGAAGGAAGAGTTTGAGCGCGCGGAGAAGGATGTCAATGTCATTCTGCAGGACGTGAGGGAGGCGCAGCAGCAGAGTGCGGCGGCGATGAAGCGCTGAAGGGGGATCAAGTACGGAGACGGCGATAATGTTGGTGACGACGGACGTGCCTAGGATGGCATTGCGTCGAGTTGCAAAGCCCGCGCTGAGGTACACGCGTTGAATTGCGCTGCAGGGCGCGTTGGAAAAATTTGCTGGGGGTGTGATAAAGCCACAGTGAGGAGAATCTTCGAAGTAGCTTCGTGAAGGAGACCGTTGCACAGAGTGTCGTGATCATTCTGCCTATGGCCTTCCTCGGTCCTGGTTAGCGGATGTATCGCCATAAATCCGTTGCGGAGTGCATCGGCCGGGGAGTGATCGTGATCATGCGGAGGCACGAGATGGTAGTGATCCGAACTCTTGTCAAAGATGGACTTCCGGACATGTGCGTCGCAGGTCCTTCTGCTCTCAGACCATCAAACCAGCCAACTCCCGCTCAAACCAGTCAAAGTTCATTTTCCCTGCCAAACCTTGGTTGAGTACGGCGAAGACCACGTCCTCCCACCAACCGCCAGAGAACTCCGGCTCTTGAAGAACGTCTGCGAAAAGACGAGCCACCTCCTTGGGAGGATTTCTGAACGCTCCGCAACCGAATGCGCCCAGCACGATCTTGCGATGTTTGTTTTTGATGGCTGTCCGGAGAATGATTCGGACCTTCTCCCTCATAAGATCACGGTCCTCACTCCTAGCGTAGACGTTATGTGACAGCTCTTTGGGTTGACACAACTTACAGGCGACCGAGGGTTGGTAGATAGCAGCTGCGCTGACGACGCTGATGATGGGTAACTTCGTCGGGTCGCGACAGTCGAGCAATTTGTGTCCGTTGGCCAGGCTGTCTCTGATGACAAGGACGTTTGGCGAGTACACGGCTGCTTTGTCTGGGAGAGGGTAGAAGCGGAGCTTGAGGGTGAAGTACAACGAGGTACGGTAGCATAGAGCCTCTTCCTGGGCAAGGGCGCCGGTTTTGAAACCACCCCCAGCGTGGATTGCATTGGCCATGTTGAGGATACATATCGGCTTGTCAGAAGGACCGCGGCTGAGCTGGAGTGCTGCGTCAATGGTATCGCTGCTGACCACCCGGACTTTTGCTTTTGGTAGCTTGGGACAGAAGCTCTGCTCAAGCGGTGCGATTCGGTCTTTGCCGTAGAGGTAACCGTCCGGCTTTGCGTCCGGTCTGGTGAGGAGGAGACCAGACAGAACCGAGATTGTTTCTTTCGCAACTTTCACCAGTTCGCCCCTGTCTTCTGACTTTGGGCTCGCCGGCGGTTGCGCCTTCAGTCGCCCATCTGAACTCCATGACAACTTGCTTTGTCGAAGAGGCGAAGCAGCCTGACTGTTGTCCTCGGTGTTGGCGTTGGCCGTGCTAGAAGATTGGACAGTCATTATTGTCGTGGATCGATGGATGGAACGAAAACGGCCGACGAAGGCTAAGGAGGCGGCGGCCCTACCTCGTACGCTGACGTGATAGGGACGCCCAACTATCTGCAGTTAGCGGTTTGCGGAGTTGAAGTCGCGTTAGTTTGAGGCGCAAGGCTGAAATGCGGAGCATCCTGCTTGGAGAAATCAAGCCCCTCTCCCAATTGACACTGCTTTCCTTCACCTTTTCCTCACTTGCTACTCACTCGAGGACTTACTATGTCACCCGCCTCTGCATACCTACCTACCTCTAGTAGAAAGGTAGGCAATCCTGTTTCCTTCCATAACAGTTGCACCTATCAGGTCGAGTTTTCTCTAAGTTGTGTATCACTAATCAGGAACCTGCAAGTGATGCAAGACGAGGATTATCTCGTCGGATTGGCCCTGGAAATTGGATAATCAAATTCTGGGCGTCTGACCTTTCACGCAGCCAAGGCAGAGTGTTTCATGCGACAATCACAGCTCCGTCGGACCTCCGGTCGCGCTCATTTTCATCCGTCTCTTCATGAACCATGATCGGCCGAATCCCACGGAAGGACCGCTCAGTCACCCAGATCTAATCTGCTGAATGCCTTGGGTCACCACATCAGCCGCCTCAGTCGACCTTAAGCATCTGTATCTGTACATGGCTTACCGTGTTCGTGGCCCATGTGTCATCATGAGGGTTTTCCGATTTTGGCTTTGCATGTTCCACGATCTCGGAAAGGGGTGTTCTTTGACGCTACTGACTCCTTTCCATGCGGCTCGTTTGCTAGCACCCGTCTCGGCCCAAGCTTGAAAGTGGTCTCATCAGTCTCAGAAAGTTCCGTGACTGGCCACTTCCTCCTCTCAGCCTTGCGCATCAAAAATGACACAAGGGCTAGGTCGATCGTACTCCATCGCTTCCCTCATCCTGTGTGATGAAAATTCGGAGACATACCGCCGAAAGGATCCCTTTCCGGGGAGTACCATAATTAACACAAGGCTGCGATAGCGCTGACAGGAGTTCAGGAACTTGACGCATGTGGACAATTCCCGTACCGTCACGGAATTGAAGCTGACTTTCTAGACGTGACACGAGGTCAAAGGAATATGCAATTTACTGACTACGTGTTGCAGCCTTCTTACCATCCGCCTATGTACCATGCTGCTGGTATGCTCAGGCGCAACGGTATGAAGCGAGAGATCTCGGATCCTTCCACCCTTTACGGCCTGCCAGCGTCGACCATGATGAATATTAAGAAACGTCTATAAAAGCCGCTCCCACCCCTTCCTCTCAGTGCCAGCCAGTCGACCATCACTTCAGGCATTTGCAAGTCATTCCAGTTGTTTCCTTCAGTCGTTCATTACCCATCAGCTTCTTTTCAGCTCAAATCGTTCCGATAATAGGTACCATCATGAAGACCCTCAGCATTCTTTCTTCTCTCGCTATGGCGTGCGTGGCGGCGGCTGCACCATCTTCGTCCTGGGGAGGCGGCGGCGGCGGCTATGGAAACGGCGGCAATGGTGGCAATGGCGGAAAATGCGTTACCCAAGATCAAGCTACGAAGCTCGTGCACGACTACGCCTTCTTCCTGGCGCATGCCGACCCGAATCAAATCCAACAAGCCAACGCGACGGCTCAGAAGATCCTTGCGTCCGATTTCACCGAGCAGTCGGACTCGATCAACGGGTTCCTTGGCCTTAAGGTAGGTTTCCTCATCCACCACGATTTTCAAAAACTGACCGAGACGCATTAGCCGGGAGACCTCACCTTCCCCAGCAAGGCGGAGTACATCAACGTGGTTTTGAGCCAGCCACCTGTCTTCGGTATTACCGATCTCCAGCTCATCCCATTCAACTGCAATCAGATCCTCTGGTTCTGGAAGTTCGCAAACCCGGGCAACTTCAACGCACCCCAGCCGCCACAGGCCGTTCAGGGGATGAACATCTTCGACGTCAACGACAAGGGCCTCATCGAACACGTCAATGTCGAGTTCAGCGTGTTCTACTACGTTGACCTTGGCTTCAATGTCTCGGGCTTCAGCGGGCCGATTGCCGGTGTGAACCCGTGAATGCTTCTCAATGAAGGATACTACTTAGGTGGCATGGACTGTTGTTGAGGCCGTGAAGCGGCTATTCTGGTGAATTTGTAGTTCTCGAGATAATTAGGTCATTGTTATGTGGTTTAGACAAAGCGGGAAGAGGTGCTGAGTTCTTGTCGAGCAGTGTCGATAGTGGACTTGTACTATATACATTGTTGGGGGTGAGCACATGAGAATACTTGAATGAATTGTATTAGTCCGGGCCTGATCTCAGTCTCGATCTCATGTATCTATCCATGTGGACCCGCCATCCACGATCACGCCGCTCGCTACTCTAGCCTCCTCGCCTGATCCAAAACGAAATGGGAGTACGAGGTAGACACTAGCATCTCCACATATGAATGCCTGGCCTTGATATCAACGTTCTTCGAGCAACGCGCCTTGCTCCATTGTTATTGTTCTCTCATACGGCGGTTCAACTACCGCATCGGCAATACGGCAATGAACCTACGGGATCCCCAGGACGATACTATAACACCTGCGTCGAGGTGACCAGACGCCGAGTCCTTTCATCTGCCCCTTGCTTACTAATGAATTCTCTACGGTCGTCCAGGAGGCCCATCACCAGGCAGCAAAACACCGCACCGTAGTCTTGGCAGCGTCACTTTTCTTTGTTCACAGTCCTTCATCTGGTTCTGCAATTTCTTTCCTTATGAGATGTTGTAAAGGTGCTCGCTGTTCTGACTCTATCTCTGGACCTTCAGAGCTTATTTCTTCCGGACGTCGGCGGCGCAATGTGGGCGCTTCAACTGGGAAAGTCCCCAAACTCGATCTGCCGAGGTGTTGGGAACAACCAAGTTTCGCGACCATGGAATAAGCGATTGGTGAGGAACGTCGACGGGCCTCAATCTCATGTTTTCTCCTTATGATGTAAGGGCACGTCGTGCCATGTTCCATGTGCCGAAGACATCAGTTCGTCGCAGTTATTACAGTGGCGAAAGACAAAATTCCCGCCCGTCTTCCGCCCAGGCACGGTCTGCTACCAGGCCATGCATCGCAAAGCCGCTAGAATGCATTCAACACGATGAGCGATACGAACCCCTTCATTAGCAACGGAACGTGCTATACTGCGCGGGGCGAAAGGTTGGATGGGAGCTTTATCCCGTGCGGTAACGATGCTTTCGGTCATCAGACGTGCTGTGGAGCAGGAGACAACTGTCTAGCTGACAACGCTTGCTTCGGCATCCACGGCTCTGGTTATGGTAGCTATTTGACGTATTGGGCTGGGTGTACCGATCCAGATTACGAGGCCGCAACATGTCCCAAGAAAGAGATCGGTGAGCGAGTTCCCGTAAGCCAAAGCTCATAGGACGCATTGACTCACACGCCCTAGACCAGCCATGGGTCGCCCTCACGCTTTGCGACAGCAGCGATGGTGAATGGGCCATCTGCTCACAAGAGAGAAACCCCTCGACCCTCCAGCCAGGCTCATACTGCAGCTGCACCGATGCAGCGTCTGCCACAGTGGCGTTCAGCGACGCAAACACCCTGACCAGTATATGCTCGCTACCACAGAGCACCGGACAGAGCATTCAATTCTTCGTCGGCCATTTTCCCAGCTCTTCCCTAACATCAGGTTCGGCTGCGCCATCACAGAGCTCTAGCTTTACTACCACTAGTGCAAGAGACAGCTCACCTGGTGCATCGAGCTCAGCAACTGCTACGTCCGGTCCAACTTCCACGAGTGGACCTTCTACGGAAGCCAGCGGTAGCTCTGTCACGGCCACCACATCAAATGGCGGAACACTTACATTATCCACTGCGACCTCGACGACCTCTCCCACTGCCGTGGCAGGCCAGGGCAACGGCAGTAGCACTAACTCAGGGCTCAACTCTGGAGCCAAAGTGGGTATTGGGGTCGGTGTAGGCGTCGGCGCTTTGATACTTCTCGCTATACTCCTAGCTCTCTTCCTACGCCGCCGTAAGCGCCGTAGGCGCTCGCAGCCGAAAGTTGAGAGCGGCGACTACGACGGCGACTCAAAGACCACCAAGCCGCCTCCGTCAGACGAACCTCCCAAGCCTACAGCGTTAACTGCGCATCCGGTTTACGACACGAATGGCGAGATGGTACTCGAGGCTGACGGGCGGCCCGCCTCGCCTTGGGCCCTTCGAAATGAGCTGGAGGGGAGCCAGGTGATCAGGAAGGAAGAGCCTGCTCCGATCGCCGAGTTACCAGGGAGTGAGAGTTTTACGGGTGAGCAGGGCGCACCAAATACGCTGGCACATGAAGCGGAACGCCAAATCGGTCCTGGATGGAAAGGATCATCGTTGAAGCTGTTGAATAGTGGCGCAGGGAAGGAGTACCTGCAGGCTTCTAGCTAGTCTTCTTTCTGCATCTCGCAGTATATACGTGTCCGTGTCACATTATTAATGCCAGCCGCGCCAATAATCAGAGCACCATCGGGAGCACACAAGCAGGCCTACAGGGGTTACATACATACATACACGTGCCACGGCGGGAGCGGAACACCCCTATCAGGACCGAGGAATACAATGCTTAACTAGCACCTATACACAGCAGAAGGTTGGGTTGTCGTCGTCGAGTCATCGACATCGTCCTCGCCTTGGACCCTAGTGTTCCCGCGTTGCTGAGTGGAGTCAGTGACTCCATATGCACCACCACACCTCGAATGTGACCGTTGGCGCCTGAACCCCGCTCTAGGTCGGGTATCTGCCGACGGTAATCAATGCATCTCTGGCGCTCTTTGGCTTTGCGGCTCATCTTATCAACAAAGGTAGCAGGCGCTGGTCTTATATCTAAGGAACCACAGTCTTGGGTTGGGGTCAGTCGTGTTTCCGTGCTGGGGTAATAGCACACCGTTCGGTCACTGTCCTCCTTACGTCGAATGACTCGAGTCGAACAACATGCACGGTCTCCTCAAGCATCCACCATCAACTCTGACACCGTTCTCCATGAGCGCAGCAGTTGCATGTGCTGCACTGGTTGTTGTCCTTGCAATTACGGGTAAGGGCCGTGTCCAACGAGTAATTCACAAATTACTATCCAACGGCGCCAGGTATTGAGTGTCATTGCAGGGCTCTGCTGGACATACCGCAACAGAGGGTTCTGGACTTCCCGCTCCGCCAACTCGGAATGGATTGGCGGGCCCGAGGGAAGGGCCTTCACAGGCAATCTTCAGGAACTTCGAACCAACGGCGCGGCCGGCTGCAAAGCATGGTACTCCTTGTACGAGCGCTACGGACCTGCTTACGAGATGACAGTTCCTTTCTTCCGCCTGCATGTCATCAACCATCCCATCTATCTCGAGCATATCCAGAAGCATAACAGCAAGAACTACATACGCGGCGCATTCACCCGGAACGCCTTCGGGGAGCTTCACAGACGGGGCATTTTCGTTGCGGACGGCAACGAATGGCAGGTTCAACGCAAGGCGGCGACGCGGGCATTCAGCAAGCGGAACTTTGAAACTCACATCACGCGGTCCCTGTACCACTGGCTCAATATTCTGATGCGTCTGCTGTCGAACCTGGCCAAGGAGCAGAAGACATTTGACTTTCAGGCGTTGATGAGCCGCTTCCTGTTCTGTCTCTTCCTTCAGATCGCGTTCCATGAGGACGAGCTCGCACTAGACGTCATGTCCGAGGATCCGAAGAGCCTCGAGTCAATGCCGGAATACGTCGAAGCATTGGACAAGGCTCTGTACCGTGTGTTGTCCCCATTCTCGAATCCCTCTGTGGGGGACAATATCTTTATCTGATGCGTATGTGTTGCAGTGTTTGACCGACGGAGACGCGACCCGCTCTGGAGACTTACCGAGAGGTTATCCGGCGAGGACAAGACCAGCAAGAGAGCCGTGGGCCTGTTCTACGGGCAAATCGACGGTCTCATCAGGAAGCGGCTTGACATGATCAAGCATGGCTACAAGCCTAGCCCGGACGCCGGCGTTGACCTCCTAGACCTCTTCATGCAATCGACGGACGACCCGTATACGCTGGGCGGCATGGTATTCGGATTTCTCGTAGCTGGCCGTGAGTTGTGATCCTTCATAACTTGGAACAGCGCCGCTAACGGCCTCGCCCACGCAAGGCGACACAACCGCGTACAGCATCTCATGGCTCATGAAGGAACTTCACCACAAGGATAACAAGCATCTCGATGCGGTCAACAAGATCCGAGCCGAGGCCGACGAGCTGGGCTTCACTAGTAGTTATCTCGGCTATGGGGACACGTCGGTGGGTTCGCCAATTCTCAGCTGCTAGAGTGGTCGCCCCAAGGCTCCTGATGCTGACGCCGTGCGTGTGGGGGGTGAGGAAGAAAGTGCGATTTGCGAATGCAATGTGGGACGAGACCACGCGTCTGAACACCGTCTCTCCAGCCGGTCAAATGGAGGCCGCGCAAGATGACATTCTTCCGGCTGTGCCCGAGATCAACATGCCTCCTCGTCGCATCAAGAAGTAGGCTCGGTTTCCTTCGCGTGACAAACCCGTGGCGACTGACCCGACCCAGGGGCGACGTCGTCAGCTATCAGAACTATGTCCTCTCCCGGATGCCCGAGGTCTGGGGGGAAGACGCTGCCGAGTTCAATCCGTACAGATGGTTCACGGAAAAAGGAGAAAGTATCTCCTATAGCCCTTTCAGTAAGCCTAGATCATCCCATCCAGAAGAATCGGAGAACCATGCCTTTGAGATGACTCACCCTATGATGTTCAGAATACCACTCATGGAACGCCGGGCCGCGAAGTTGTCTCGGACGCGCCCTCGCCACGTATGAGGGCATCGCAACTAGTACTGCCATTCTACAGCGGTTCGATGTCATATTGGCAGACGACAGCAGCCCGTATGAACCGCTTGCTGCCATGAACATGGTGCGATCTTGGTCCCTCCTGTCTCGCACATACACATCAATTCTAATCCATGCTTCTCTTGCAGGGAATCA
The DNA here is from genome assembly GCA_016109495.1 of Phialophora tarda. NCBI lineage: Eukaryota > Fungi > Ascomycota > Eurotiomycetes > Chaetothyriales > Herpotrichiellaceae > Phialophora > Phialophora tarda. Next base: position 1,547,277 of record JADWPL010000009.1, read on the forward strand.
AAGGAGGTCTCCCCATGAGGGTTAGAGAGAGGGTTCGTGAAGCCCAAACAGTTGGGCACGGCCCCTGATGAGTATGAAAAGAAGACGGAGCCCGAGGCAGTGTCACCTAATCCCAAATGGAATGAAGCGGGCATAGGGAAGAACTCAGGAGTTTTGAATGGCTTCAATGGGACATCGGTACTGCCTGGCAGAATGGTCTGAGTAGAATGTCCAATGCCCGATGAAGTCCTCAGGGCGTCATCCCATGGCCAACGATGACTCCATGGTACGCAGGTCCATGCTCCAGTCGACTTGTGTAGGCCTGGACAAGCCAAACGCCAGATATGTCCCACTATATCCAATGGCGCATATCGAATCAAGGAACGCATCTCGAGTTCATGGACTCACTCGAGACGCAATCTACGGAAACCCCCTCAAGATAACCATGTCGAATAGAACCGAACCACAGCGTCGTGAGGTGTTTTCTCCGATGCTCCATCGGAGATGCTTCGTATACGTGACGATGAAGCAGTTGGGTTGCGGAGCTTCATTGGATGACCGCTGCGGCATGAAGACTACTTGTCGCTGTACTGTGATGCTACTCGAAGCGGGTCTCGATTAACATAAGCACGAAACTCCGAATAAGCTCCGTAAGGGACGTTCGCATGGCGCGTTTTTATCTCCTAAGCCATTCGATCCTGATCTGCTCCACCGCGTGCGGCGCCTTTAAGAGCCCAAAAATGGGCGGCGATGCCAACCGGTTCTGTCTTTTGACGCCTTGTCGGGTTCTCGACCTCTTCCTTGTCACCTCGTCCGGGCAAATCCTCCCTTCTGCTAATGGTGTACAAAGACCCTATTGTTGAACACAGCACGTGAATTGAACAGCGCTGAATCTGGGGGCCTCCTTGCGGCCGAAGAATCTCTGTCTGTGGTGGCAACATGCGCCTATCAATGACTTGTCACCACTATCTTCATGGTGCTAATTGCACACCGGTGGCTCACCCAAACTGCTCATTCTATTTATTCAACAGGTATAAAGACGGATTCTGTGACTCAATTCGGAGGACATAATGGATTCAAAGGGGTCGGGGGCGACGCCTGACTATATAGTTACGAAGGCCTATGGTAATCTTACCAGCGGGTCCTAAACACTTATACGGCCTATAACGCCTTGGCGCAGTCTTTATAGACCCTCGGGTAACCTTCCCAGTTATAGCCTCCCCTACTTAGCTTCGAAGGCCCTCCTTCAATAATCTACTATACTTCGTAAGGCCGTATATAAGCTCGGGGAGCGCCTCGATGCTTCCTAGTAAAGTCTATCCTATAAATTTAAGGTGATAATAGTAGTAAAGGGCGTCTAGACCCTATAAGTAAACACTAGCTGAGGTAAGACCGCTAGTTAGTAAAGGATAGCGGTTAGGCGCTTAATATAACTCCTTTAGAGGGGTTCTATACTTACTTAAATACCTTAAATTAATATAGTTAAATTATCTAAGATTTACCTCTCCTAGCTAGAGGTAGGCCGGCCTTAGATTATAGTTATATAACGTAAAGTGTCGCTTTATATACGCTAGGGGGGTTAACTATACTATAAGTAATATCTAAATAAAATAGTCGTTATATCTACTAATAACGAGAGGGGGGTAATATTATTATTATTACTATATATAAATAAGGGTCTTAGCGCGATTTACTAGTAAGGTTTATAGATATAAGTATCCTCTTCTCCTTTAGCTCTTTACCTCTTTATTTATTAGTTAGTACCTCTTCTCTTCTTACCTAACCCTCTTATCTAGCCTCTTACTCTCTTTAAAGCTCCTTTATAACCTCTTTAACCTTTTATTATTCTCTTTAACCTACTTAATTATTATTAATAGTAATTCCTTCTTTATTATAAGCGTAAGTATCTATTAAAGACTTATCTAGACCTCGACTAATTACCCTATAGTAGTAGCGAATCTAGAACCTACCTTTAAGCTATTATAGATTAATAGACGCTACCTAGTAGGCCTTCTAAGCGAAGGTTAGTGAGATAGCTTATATTCGCGAGGGTAAAGGTAATTATTCTTAGGCTTTAATAGTAAGTTTTATAGTATTATATTCTATTATTTATCGCTAATTTAAGGTAGCTTAACTTTAGCTAGTATAATCTTACTAGCTATTAACTAATCTATTAGTATAAATAGAGTGGGATAATAGTAAATATCCGCGCTATAAGGCCTAAGTAGTTATTAATTAATATCTACTAGATCTTATGACCTCTCTTTAAGGGTACTATACGCTATCCTCTTAAGTTCTTAAGTAAGCGATAGCCTAATTTAGTACCTAAAGATTTTAGCGCTACCTTAGTATATACTTATAGTACTATTAAAGCTAATTTATACGAAACTTATTAATAAGGTATTAATCTAGCTAATTTAATTAAGCTTATCTTTCCTTTATATATTCGTAAGTATTTAACGCTAAGGGTTCTAAACTCTCTCTAGTTATTAAATAGTAACTATATATCCTATTAGGCTCGCGGCTAGCCCTATTTACTTTATAAGCCTATTAATCCTAGCTCTTATAAGTATTTAGCTCTTATTAGGTCTTCGTAAATATTAGCTAAATCCCTTACACGAGAGTATATAACTTATTCTAGTAAGCGCCTAAAGAATTCTAAAGACTAATCTATTAACTTTATACTTACTTTAGGTAATAAGTTAGCTTACGTCTCTTCCTTTATAGATACTATTAATTAAGTTATTAATCTAGTTATACTTAAGTCTATCACCCTACTAGTTAATACTACTAGGGAATAGGAAGAGGCCTTCGTTAGTTATTTAATAGCTAATATTATAAGAGTCCTAGCTATAATTTAAGGTACCCCTTATTCCCTTAAACTAAAGTATTTAATTTACGACGCCTTACCTTTAGAGCAGCTAGAGGAAACTATTATACACTAACCTCTATTCTTTACTTAAAAGACTCTAAATTAACCTCTAAGTCGAGCTAAGTTTAGTTAGTTAACTTCTACTAGCGGCTCTAGATAGTATAGCTTAAGTTCTAGAAGTGCTTTAATATTATCTTAACCTCTATACTTAGGGTCATTAAATATACCTATAACGCTTATTTAGATCTTCTATTAAAATTCGCCTCACCTTTAGTTATAATTAGAATCTATTTAAGAAATAGAAGTAGTTACTAAAGCGCTTCGCGATATAAATATAGTAATAAAATTAGATTAAACTAGGATAAAAGTAGTAAAGATAAGTTAATATATAGCTAGTTTAAAATCTAGAAATAAGAAGCTATAGATTATAGATATATAGCCCTAGGGTCTAACGAGTGATTCTTAGTTCTTATCGCCCTAATTTAGGGGTTTAGAGTCTAATTTACCTTAATATACGACCTTAAGTAGCTATAGGTCTCCTATATACTACACGAGAGGTTCACGAGGCGAGTCCTAGTAAGGCTCGTAAGGTTATTCTACTAAGTAGGAGATAGAGGACTTTCTAAATTTTTTACTTAATAACTAAGAGCTAAATAGGAGGCGATAAAGAGTTTACTTAGGTACTAATATTTTATAATAGGGTCTATAACTTAAGTTTACTTAAAGGTGTTCTAATATATAAGAAGATAACCTTAATAAAGTAATTTAGCTAAGAGATATATCTTCTAATATATATAACTATATTTCCTTTTCTAAAACCTAAAAATAAATTAAGTACCTTATATAATTTAAGTATTATTAGAGTCTAATTACTCCCTTTTCTTAACTATAGGCTTTAGATTTCTTTATAGGGATCACTCTAGGGTATATCTCTCCTAAGTCAATAGTTCTAGTTTATCTAATAGGCTACCTATAGGTCCTATTAGGTTCTATAACTTCTTTATTTATTAAGGGGCCTAAGTCTTTAGACTTACCTTAGTCGCGAATAGATTATTTACCCTTTAAATAGATTCGCGCTTTACTAAGTTTTGAAGGGTTTACTAGGACTACTCTATTTTATCCCTAATAATACCCTATAGGCTATTAGTACAATCTCTACTAGCTATTTCCTTACTCTCTTAGAGTTCTATTAGTGTAGTAGTAGCTTCTAATTAATTATCTAACGCTACCTTCTCTTGTATTAAGGTTAATACTACTAAATCTACTAGGGTGTCGTGAGGGTTTCTAGCTATATTTAGGCTTATCCTTACTATTATAGAGTCTTCTTTACCCCTTTATATATAAACTTCTTCTTACTTCTCCTCTACTTTACTTAAATAATTACTAGATTATTACTTTTTAGCGATAAGCTATTATTTCTAAGGGATAGTAGCGAGTTTATTATATATTAAAGATATACTATCTTATTCTAGGACCTTTAAGACTTCCTTTAAAGGTCTTTTAATAGTAACTTTCTTCTCTTATAGCTATTATTACTATATAGAAGTTATTATAGCTTAGATTTCCTCGCCCTCCTCGTTAGAAGAGCGATATTTAACGAGCCTAGCCTTATTAATAGGCTTTAGGAGAACCTACTATTTATCGGATTCTTCTAGCTAGGCGATAAGAATATAGACACTAAACTATAGCTTCTTTTTAATCCTAAAGGGGCTAAAGTAGATTAATTTAAACTTCTAGCGCTATTTATTAGCTAGGAGGATATACTCTTCTACCTTTAGGCTAGTAGTAAGGGGGGTTAGGTAATCTTAATATAGCTTCTTCACGTAAATACCTCTCTTAATAAGTTTTTAATTAGCCTTATATCTTACTATTTATAGATTCTTAAGGTATATACTAAAGTCTTAGTCTAGATTATTCTTATTAAAATTATTCTTATCTCTAGTTAGATAAGGTTTAATCCTATACACTAGTTTAAAAGGGGATATCTTAGTGTCATTATAGGCCTAAATATAATAAGTAAAGAGGGCTAAGGGAAGTTATAAAGCTTATTTAGTAATAGATTAGCTTATAAGCTACTTTATTAAGATACTTCCTAGTATACTATTAAGTCTTTTAACCTTACTATTTATTTATAAGTGTTAGCACGGGTCATGTGATATAATGTAAGCTTATTCTGGAACGATCTAGAAGCTTCTAGAAGCCTTGATTTATAATTAAGCTTACTAATTAAGGCTTCTAGGGTCTTCTATATAGTTCTATAGCTAGCACCCTTTAAACTATATAAGGGTGCGTCCTCTCCCTCTAGATAGCTATTAAGATAAGTCCTTTATTAATTAAGTTGCCGATATTAAGAGTTTAAATAACTCTATAACGAATATCCGACTAGTACTTCCGCGATCCCCACAAATAAGCTATAGTAGCTAATAACCTCTATAGCTTCCCCGCCTGTCCTCCGGACAGGTTATGAGCCCGGGTTAGTTATATACTAGTTCGGATTAACGTTGTTCCGGTGACTATATAAGTCATTGGTTACTACAGTAACGGGAAGAGGCTTCCGATCGAAGGCTGCACCAATAAGACCTTCACAGGCCTTGATAGTTGGGCGCAAAGAAGGGGAGGAAAACAATCTTATATCCTTTACCCGCGCCGAGACTAAGGCAGGTTCTAGGGGTCAACTAGACCACTCTAGAAATTTCCATGACTGGACTAGACCTAAATAGGCTTAGTGCCAGTACTATACCGGAAAGGGAAAGAGCTGTCCTAACGAAAGAGGATAACTAGCCCCACCAGCACCACCAACGTTATCGACTACGGTGCGCTATTCGCCTACGAAGCGCACTACGGCGGAGCACTTAAACTAAAAGGTGCAAAATCGACGAATTCGATTATCGAAGACCTTTATAGGTCAACTAGTCGACATTACGAGCTATATTGGTCATCTTATAAGCTAAATGAGTGACCAAAGCTTATTCCGGTTCCCCAGATTAAAGGGTTCCCAGAACTAGGAGTTCTGGGCACTCCGAATGGAAGCCTTCATTATCGATAAAGGCTATGAATCAGCATTATACCCCGTGGCCCCCTATGATAAAGAAGAGGGGACAGAAGAGGAATATAAAGCTTATCTAAAGGATAGAGAGGCTAAATCGATAAAAGCCGCTGCCCTTATAAGATTAGCTATCGAAGACGGCCCTCTTATTCAAATTAAAGGGCTAAAAGACGCTATTACTATCTAGGATAGGCTTAAAGAGCTATATGAGCCGAAGGGGTTTAGTTCTGAGTTCCTAATATGCAAGGAGCTTTTTGCTACTACCCTTCCCAGGTGTAATAACTCTATAGAGGCCTATATTACTCGGATTAAACGATTATCCGATGAATTAGCCTCTAGAGGTCTAGCTATACCTTCTAAGGTTATAGTGGCTTATGCCTTAAATAACCTAATGAAGGAATATAAGCATACCGTCGCTATTATAACGTAGAACTTGCGTACTAGTGGCGATAAAGAGGTTGAGCTGAATGCTATATTTAGCTACCTTATTGACGAAGCTAGGCGTCTTAAGTCTTTAGAGCCTCAAGAGATGGCTATGAGCGCTAATAACCGCTAAAATAACGCTTAAAATAAGCCTAAATGCCCCTATTGTCATAAATTGGGGCATACCCCTGAAAAATACTGGAAAAAACACCCGAATCTTAAGCCTTATAAGGCTAAATAAGGTCTAAACGCCGAAAAGAAGCCAGAAACGACCCTAATTACGAAAGAAGAGGGTCAACTGGCCGAAATCGAGGAATTAGCGTTATTTACCGCGGATATATATAATCCGAACGTGTGGATCCTCGATAGTGGCGCTACTAGGCATATATGTGCCTATAAGACGCTATTTAGCGATCTAAGGCTATATAAAACCGTCTTAAATTGGGGAAAATTAAGTAATATCCCCGTGAACTGGATTGGGACCGTCCAGGTTAAATTCGGGTCAACTGGTCGAATCGCGAAGATTGAGGACTGCCTGTTTGTGCCTGAAATGGGCCTGAACTTATTAAGTTTAGGCTTATTACGAAATAAAGGGGTTTCTATCGATATTAGGCCTAAATCGGTAGGTCTTAAAATTAACCAGACCGAAATCGCTATAGGTTCTTATACTAGGAACCTTATAACGATTAAAACAGCCCCTATAAAGGAACAAGCCCTTATATCGACTACGGGCAGTTCCTGGCACGAAAGAATGGGCCATATAGGCTCTACAGCATTAAAGGCACTCCCGCAAAAGGCTATAGGGTGTGAAATAAGCCCTAAAGAGGTGATTAAGACCTCTAATTGCGATATATACATCTAGGCAAAAGCTACCAGGAAGGTTAGTCGATTGCTGATGCCGAGAGCCTTAAAATCGCTCGAAAAGGTTCACTTAGATATATGTGGACCTATTACCCTAGAGACCTTCTTAAAAAGGCGTTATTTCGTCTCCTTTATAGACGATAAAACGCGGTGGGCAATAGTTAAACTCCTCTCCTCCCGTGACTAGCTATTTACCGAATTTAATAGCTATATAACGGAAGAAGAAAACTAGCAAAATACTACTCTAAAGCGTTTTCATTCAGATAATGCTAAAGAGTATAAAACAGAGGAGTTCAAGGCCCTATTCGATAAAAAAGGGGTTATAGCGACCTATTCGGCACTATATACGCCAGAATAAAATGGCATTAGCGAGAGGTTTAACCGAACTATTATAAATAAAGTTCGGGCTATGCTAATAACCTCTGGACTACCGAAGGCGTTATGGGGAGAGGCTCTATTAACGGCCACCTATATATATAATAGGACGCTAAACAGCAGCCTAGAGGGCTATATAAGCCCTTATAAGGCTAGAAATGGCTCTAAACCCGATATATTAAATATGAAGACTTTCGGGTCTATAGCTTATAAGAAGGAACCGAATAACCTTCTAAAGAAGCTAGATAAAAGGGCCAATCTCTATATATTAGTCGATTATAGCTTAAATCAATATAGGCTTATTAAGCCTAATAGCCGTACCACTATATACGCTAGGGACGTCGATATACTCGAAGGGGTCTTCATTAAAGACCTCCCAGACCTCTTATCAGCTAAATTAGCTAAAATAGAGGGTTAGATTAAGAGTATTTCGAATGAACCCCTCGATATTGCACCACTAGACGAAGGGGTTAACTGGCTCGAGTTATTTTATGAAGAACTCAAAAATAACGCCGAAATCGAAGACGACTACGCGTTTATAACGACCGACCCGACTTATAAAGAAGCTATAGCCTCAAAAGACGCCCAAAAATGGCGAGAAGCGTATAAAATAGAGTATAATACTCTAAAAGGCAAAGGAACCTGGTCTTTAGTGCTAAAAACTGAAGATATAAAGGTTCTAGAGGGTAAATGGGTCCTTAAAATAAAGGATCCTTATAGAAACCCTTTATATAAAGTACGCTGGGTTGCTAGAGGCTTCCAACAGCAACAAGGGGTCGACTTTTACGAAACATTCGCAAATACCGTCAATACTACAGCTTGGCGCCTTATTATAGCTGTAGGGGGGTATTTAGACTGGGAAATAAAGCACTGGGACGTTAAATCAGCCTTTACTAGTGCTAATCTCCGTGAAAGGGTCTATATTGAGCAACCGAAAGGTTTCGAAGACCCAGAACATCCTGACTGGGTATGCCAGTTGAATAAGGCCTTATACGGCCTAAAACAGTCGGGAAGAGAGTGGGAACAGCATCTTAAAGGCCTATTAGAAGCTATAGGCCTTTACCCACTTAAAACGGAGCAGTCTATATACCTTAATAAGACGGGGGACGTTATATTAATTGCCTACGTGGATGATCTTATCGTCCTATCGCCGAATATCGACAGAATTAAGTCTTTATTCGATTAACTAGCCTAGAAGATCGAATTAAAGGACTTAGGCGATATAAACGAGTTCCTAGGCATTAAAGTTACTCGGGATCGAGCTAAAAGAGCTATATCTTTAAGCTAAGACCATTATACCGAAAAGATATTAAAGAAATTCGGTTATATGGATAAAAAGGCTCTAAAGCTCGGTTCACCAATACCTATAGGGGCTAAAATTGAACCTCTAGACGGAACAGTAAAACTAGAGGACATAAAGGCCTTCTAGCAGTAAATAGGGGCCTTAATGTACCTTACCACGAAGACTAGGCTAGATTTAGCCTATTCAGTAGGCTGCCTAGCGAGGTATATGGCTAATCCAGGGCCAGCACACTTCAAACTCTTAAATAAAGTGTGGAAATACCTCTCTAGCACCCCGAAATTAAGCCTATATTATTAATCCGAGCCCTATAGCATTAAAGGCTATGCGGACTCAGATTGGGGGGGTGATAAAGGCACTAGAAGGTCAACAACTGGCTATATTATGCTATTCCGGGGCTCCCCTTTATCTTGGAGCTCTAAATTACAAAAAACGGTTGCATTAAGCTCTTGTGAGGCCGAATATATGGCCTTAAAAGAGGCTATAAAGGAGCAGCTTTATCTATAGGGCCTTCTTAGCGAATTAAGCCCTATTCTCAAGGGTAATATCGCTATTAAGTGTTCTGAGATATATACCGACTCAAATTCAGCAATCGAACTCGCTAAAAACCCGGTATATCACGCCAGAACAAAGCATATCGACATATAATATCACTTTATACGGGAATGCGCTCTAAAGGGCCAAATCGGACTATTCTAGGTGCCTACAGAGGGTCAACTGGCCGATGGCCTTACTAAGGCTATATCTAACGATAAATGGCCACTATTTATTAAAGGTATTGGCCTTAAGAACGTATAAACAGCGCGGAAGAAGATTATATACTGATTTAGGACAGTTTTGTGGTCAACTGGCTGATTTACGGTAAGGAAACACTCTTTTATTGCTTATTCTACCGTCTAGGAACAAGCTTAAGGGGGTGTGTTAGCACGGGTTACGTGATATAATGTAAGCTTATTCTGGAACGATCTAGAAGCTTCTAGAAGCCTTGATTTATAATTAAGCTTACTAATTAAGGCTTCTAGGGTCTTCTATATAGTTCTATAGCTAGCACCCTTTAAACTATATAAGGGTGCGTCCTCTCCCTCTAGATAGCTATTAAGACAAGTCCTTCATTAATTAAGTTGCCGATATTAAGAGTTTAAATAACTCTATAACGAATATCCGACTAGTACTTCCGCGATCCCCACAAATAAGCTATAGTAGCTAATAACCTCTATAGCTTCCCCGCCTGTCCTCCGGACAATAAGTAGTATAGTATAGTAGTTTAATACTTTACTTTAACTCTATTAAGGTAGTATTTAATTATTCTAAATATTAGATTAGCTCTATTATTAGAAAGGAGCTCTTAGAAGGCTTTATAGTTATAGTAGATATTAAAGAGGAAGTCGACGATAGTCTTAAAGATAATATTAGTAATAGCCCTTATAAGTAACTATCTTATCGCCTAGTTAATTACTATTAAGATCTATTACTTATTATCTAATATATATAGTAAGAGTCTAATAAAGTTAATTACCTACTTCTTAAAGGGTCTCGCGGCGAGTTTAACTTATAAGTAGGGTTCTTTACTTTAGGTCTTTCTCTATTAGGCTATTTAGTATTCTTAATAAATATCTATATATTTATAAATATTATATTATATATTTAGCTACTACCCCTAAAACTTAATAACACTATTTAATACGAGGGTACTAAAGTATCTATAGTATTAATAGTAGTAGTTAATAAAATTCTTCTAAAAGAGTATAAAGGTAAATAGAATATATATATCGTTAACCTTCTAATAGAGGTATTTATTATAAAGGGTAAAGTTCTCTAGGTCGTTATTAGTTAGAAGTTCCTTCTACTAGGCCGTTAGTTTTTCTAAAGAGTTCTAAAGGTGCTAGATAAGAGTAGTTTCCTAAGATAGGGTTCTAGTTTAAGGGATTTTTAGTATCTACTCTAGCTTCTATAGTATTTAGAGTTCTAACTTAATACTCTATAGTTAATATCTAAGCTTCCCTTATAGAGATAGCTTTTATAAAGTCTAGTTATTAAGAAATAGCGTCTAAAACTACCGCCTTAGAGCCCTTATAATACTAAATATTAAGTTAGAACTTAGTGAACTTATTTAGTTATTTCGCTAGTCTCTTTAAGGGGGTATAAGTAGTGTTTATATACTTAAGGCTTTTATAGTTAGTAATAATAGTAGTCTAATACTTATTCTATATATAAGCTTACTATATTTAAAGGGTATACTTAATAGCTAGAAGCTCCTTCTTCTAGATAAAGTAGTTAAGTTCTACTCCTTAGAGCTTATATCCTTTAAAGGCGACTAAGTACTATTTTCCGTTAGGGCCTAGCTATAGAAGAATAGTACCTAAGGCCTATTTTAAATAGTTAGTCTTAATTTAAAAGGGTTTAAACTTATTAACTTATTAAAGAATAGGCTTAAAGGATAGAGCCTTTTTTAAGAGTTAAAAGGCCGCTTTACACCTTATATTCTACCTAATTAGCTAAAACTTCTTCTTTTAGAGCTTAGTATTAGCCTTAATAAGTAAGTTAAAGAGAAGTACTATAAGCTTAGCGAAGTCTTAAATATATTAGCGATAGTATAATATAAGGCCTAGGAATTATTAAACTTTATAAATATTCTAAGGCTAGAGCTAGTTAATAATAGCTTAAACCTTCGTGAGAATAGATTTATATTATCTATTACTAATAATATAGCTATAGAACTTAATTTTATAGGCCCTAATAATATACTTTAAAGGCTTTATATAGAGCTTATTCTTCTTTAGGTAGTCTAGAACTTAGTAGAGGTAGTCTTAATATTTCTCTTTTAATAATAAGAAGATAATAATATTATTAAGGTATATTACTATAAAGCCCTTATATATAAGGTCCTTAAGAGTGTTATTTATAATTTATTAAAAGGTTATTAAGGTATTTATTAGTCTAAAGGGTATAGTAAACTATTTATACTTACTATTATAGGTATTAAAGGCGATCTTCTCTATTAAAGCCTTAGCTATCTTAATTTAGTAGTATTCGGAAGTTAGATTATGTTATGGGTGCCGCGAGGGACCTCTTATGCGGCCGCCCAGGAGACACAGGTGGAAGGTCAGGCGAAGCCTCGGAAA